>JACTAT010000012.1:1646392-2023410 GCA_014526335.1 Chrysaora quinquecirrha
CCTATTCGCTGCACAAACCAAGTAGGAAGAACTTTAAACGGGAGCGGATACTAACCAATAACATTGACTATTTGTGGGAATGTGATCTTGTTGATATGACGCATTTGAAAAAGAAAACGACAACATTACATTCCTCTTGTGCTGTATTGATACTTTTAGCAAGTATGCGTGGGTAAAGCCTCTAAAAGAAAAACTGCAAAAGAAATTGTCAATGCGTTTAAAGAAATTTTATCCGAAAGAAAACCTAAAAGGTACGATCCGACAAAGGCAGCGAGTTTATAAACAAAGAATTCCAAGCTTTGTTGAAGAAAAACGATATTGGGTTTTACACTGCAAATAATGAAGTAAAGGCAGCAATTGTTGAACGCTTTAACAGAACATTAAAAGGACGAATGTATAGATACTTTACAGCACAAAATACGTTGAGATATATTGATAATTTGCAAGATTTTGTCAACTCATACAATAATACATACCACAGATCTATTGGTATGAGACCTTCTGAAGTCAACCAAGACAATGTCGACACTGTTCGAAAAAGATTGTTTAAAAAAGAAACCAGAAAAAATAAAAAGCTTTTCAAAACTGGAGATTATGTAAGATTGAGTTTGAAGAAGAGAATGTTTAAGAAAGGTTACTTGCAAAATTATACTGAAGAAATATTCAAGATCAGTAAAGTCTTTAAAGAAAGATATCCAGTAATGTATGAAATTGAAGATCTACAAGGTGAAAAGATAGTTGATCGTTTCTATAAAGAAGAGCTACAACGTGTGTATCTTCCAAAAACATTTGTTGTCGAGCAAGTGTTGAAAACTAAGAAGAAGAGGGGCAAAAACTTCTATTTAATCAGATGGAGAGGTTATCCTCCCCAATTTGATGAGTGGGTAGCTGAAAGTCAATTGGAGACAATATGATTGATGAAGAATTCGATTTGGTTCTTCCTTCGGGATTTGCTACCGATAGAATGAAATTAGTAGATTTCACAGTTGATTTACCTCACGTATTTCAATTAAACAATAAGAGAAAGTGGGAAATGGCATTGTTGCAAATGACGTTGCCGGATAGAGGAGAAAAATCACTACAAGATCAATATTGGTTTTCAATAGCAAATGAGTATGTAACAGTCACGGATGAAGAGGGAAAATTGATTGATTGGGGTATAAATGATTTTTTTAATGAAAAAATCTATCTTGATAAAGAAATTATTGAAACACGCGATAATACTCTCATGTATTATGAATTCAAAAGGCTTTTCAATGACAGGGTATTGAATTTCCCTGAGTTTGGTTATGAGTTGAAAAACATGTTATCAGTATCATTGATTGATGGAAAGATACAGTTTGAAATGAAAGATGATTTGAAATCATTGGGATATTCAACATATCAAGGTAAAACGATGAAATTTACCAGTGCACTTCTCATGAAATTTTCAAGACCTTTGGCACATTTCCTTGGTTTGGAAGATCAAATGAATAACACATTGCCAAATGGTTCAACATTAACATACTTTGAATACAAGACTTCTGACAGTATACAACCTCACCAGGCTATGTATCTGATTGTATATAAGAAGAAGGCAGATGGAGATCCGTTAACTGGAGGAAAGATCAACTGTTTGAGTAGAATAAAGGATGGTGTTCATTTAAATGAACATACATCTATAAATATAGAATGTGATCTATTGGAAAGCAATTATCTTGGTGGTATTGAGAAAAGGCGAGTTTTGAGAAAACTAACATTTTATGATACAGATCTCGATACATATGTTAGATATTATGGTCCAAAGAATATAATTTTCTCACCATTGGAGAGGTTGCAGTTTCAACAAATCCCAATAAGATTGGTAGATGATGAAGGGAATCTTATAAAATTAACATCTCTCTATTCCGCAAAGCAATATATTGGAGAAACATCACTAACAGTTAGAATTAGACCGGTAATATGAATGTAACTTTAAATAATAGACATGTTAATTTTGTTAATCCACTTCCAGTGGATACAAGTTGGAAATGTAGCATGATTGCTTGTACGTTATATCGAAAAGAAAAAGATGAGAATGAAAAAGTGTTTGCTGTTTGTTGTGATTTCATTATAAGTAAGGATGCTGTTCCTCTATTGGGTCTAGTTATTGACGATTCGCAATCGATTCCTAGATCAACTATAAATCCTGCATCGTATAGAGTAACAAGATCTCATATAAAATCATTTGATATTAAAATCATCAACTGGGAAACGTTGGAAGATATATCGGATAAATTTGAAGACAATTGTCAGATTGACTTGTTTTTCAGCAAAGATGATTAATGACTTTTATCTTACATGTACCAACGATTCAGATTCAGCAATAAAACTTAAAGAACAATTACATTTACATGGAAAATGGGAGGTGGCATTAGTGGAAATGGTCTATGAACTGAGCGATAGATTTGTATTTAATCCCGCAGAATTCAAATATGGGAAATATGAACCCTGGCGAATGATGGGATTTTTCCAAATTGGTACCGACAAGGTTGGTTTTGAAGATTTGAACGTGAGATTGGTAATATCTGATGAATATACAAAGAAATGGAATCAGGCAGCTGATAAGCGCGAGTATTATGTACGTCTTAGTCACCTTATTGGTGAAATCTCAGAGGGGAGATGACGTTCACAAATTAACAATGAGAGAAATTGTTTCAATTATGAATGAAGACATTCGCGCGCAAGAGGGGAAGAATAAAAGAATATGTAAAAGAATTAGGTTTGCCTTACGAAGATCTGCCACAGTTTTCAATTGTAGATTCAAAAATCAAGATAACCTTTCCAAAGTATGTTAAAAGAGTTGCATTGGGAAAAGATTTGTGCAAATTGTTTGGTTTCGTTGAAGCTACAGAAGAATATAATAAAAACATGAATAATGTTTATTACAGAGATGTGAGATGGACACCATGTCCATTTACTGGAACTTTTCTAGACAAACCATTAACAGATTATGTATTCAATGCAATCGAAAGAACGACTGATGTGGTGGGTGATGAACATTTCCAAGTCAACGCAGAAGGAAGAATATGTTTATATATTGCTCGTTGTTAGACTATCGTGTAGTTGGAAAAATTAGCACGCCACTGCTACGCTTCATTCCGTTGAAAATTAACAAGCACGTTGTAAATTTTGTGGAATTTGAAAATTTGTTCTACTATCCATTATTGTACAACGATATCAACGAATTTACTATAAAAGTCTACAACGAGTTGGGAAAAGAGATACAATTCTACAAAACAAAGACAACATTCTTGCTACACTTTAGAAGAAAACATGTATGATTTCCCAATTTACAAATCAACTCCGTATTTTTACACCTACCAGCGTGGAAGAGGAGTAGGTAGTATTTTCAGGAAAGCCGGATCTATTTTTAAAAGAGCTGTTAAAGCTGCAATGCCAACAATAAAGAAACAAGGTGTAAAAGCTGCTGAGAAAATTTTGAAACCTGTTTTAGAAGAAGAAGGAGGAAAGGCAGTCGATCGGATATTAGCTGGTGAGAATGTTGGAGAAGTTGTAAAAATACTGCCAAATCTTCTATGAGAGGAATTAAAAGGAAGGCTACTGAAGAAATTGCCGATGTTGTGAAGAAATCTGTCAAGAAATGGTAAGAAATCGCCTGCTGGTAAGAAATCGACTGCTGGTAAGAAATCGACTGCTGGTAAGAAATCGACTGCTGGTAAGAAATCGACTGCTGGTAAGAAATCAAGAGTTCGTCCTAAAAGATCTATAAAAGAAAGCACCATGAGAGGGATATTCATACCTAAGCAGTCGGTGAAGAAGAGAAGAGCTAAGAAAGCTAAGAAACCTGATTTGAAAAAAACTTTGTTGAAGAAACTGTTGAAGAAGAATTTGCAACAATGAGCATAAAGCCAGAATATACTGAATGTCCTAGTGAAAGTTTGGATTTATTCTGTCCACCAGTAATTCAAAATGATGTCAAGTATTTTAAAGATGTTGAATATTTTCCACAAACTGCTGCTCTCAATGCCTCAAAACAAACTGTTGTGTTTGACATTCCTGCTCAGCCTGATCATATGATTGACTTGAATCATTCTTATTTCGTCTCGACTCTAGCTATTAAAAGAGTCGATGGAAGTAATATTGGAAAAACCACTGCAGAATTTGTTGGAGTAATAAATAATATTGGTCAATCCATGTGGAAGCAGATAGAGTTGGTTTTGAATGACACTCCCGTCACAGAAGCAAATGGAATGTATGCCTATCAATCTTACTTGGAAACAATTCTGACGTTTGATGAAACCAGAGCTAAAAACTATTTGAAAATGACAAACTGGGTCAGTGATACGATTGGCAAAGAAAATGTTGGTTTTCCAACAACAGCATCATAAAAATCTGGGTTTAAATGCAAGATCTGCACCATTTGACGAGAGTGAAAAGGTTAAAGTGTTGACAAAACCTCATGTTAACATTTGCAATCAAAGCAAATACTTGCTGCCTGGTGTTCGTCTTCAATGGCGATTGAGTCCAAACAGTGATGTGTTTTGTTTGATGAGAAAAGCTGGAACCACTTCGCGCTTATACATTTCCGAAGTGAAACTGGTGCTTCGTCACATACATCTTAAAGATGATGTATTGAAAGGAATTGAAAGAACACTGATGAAAACGAATGCGGTTTACCCAGTCTGTCAACCTCACATGGCAAGCTACTTAATCAATGCCGCAACAACCAACTGGGTTCAAGATAATGTGTTCAATGGAAAGATTCCAAACAGATTGTTTTTTGCGCTGGTTGATAATTCATCATTCAATGGAGCGGATGAAGGAAATCCGTTTGAGTTTGAACATGTTTCTGTTTCTGCCATTCAAGTGACTGTTGACAATCAAGAAATTACTCCACCTCTAAGATTGAATTATGATGATGATGATTACTTTGATGCCTACAGCCGCTTGGTGACCAGCTTGAATAATTCACCTAGTCTAATTGATTATGATAGATTCAAACAAGGATCGGCAATCTATGGGTTTGATTTGACACCTAAAGGAAACTGTGCAGATGAGCAATATTTGCTTAAAAGAGAGGGTAATCTGAGAATCAGTATAAATTTTGCAAACGCTGTTGACAGTTTGATGAACATTGTAATTTTGGGTGAATTTGATAGAGTCATTCAAATTGATAGTCATTTTAAAAGAAAAACATCATTCGAGATTGGTAATTATGGATGATATAACGATTAATAACTTACTTGTAAAACGTGAAAAGCTACCTCATTTCCATGGTGTATTTGGGAAAGATGAAATAAAAACATCGACATTCATTCTCTACCTTGCTCATTTATTTTCAATGAAGATAATTTTACTGGTAAAGGAACCCACTGGGTAGCTGTCTATATTGCTGATGATGGTCGATTGGATTTCTATGATTCGTTTGGTGAACCTCCTATGTTGAAAGAATTTCTAGACTTTATTAGACCGTTCCAGCTCGCTTATAACAAGGTTCAAGTTCAATCCTATGAGACTGCTACATGTGGACAACATTGCATATTCTTTCTAATTAATAGAACAAAAACGTTTCAATGAAATCAATGGTTAATAAATATTTCAACATTCAGAACAAGTTAGATAACGATTTATTTGTTTACAACTATGTTAAACGAAGATATAATTTAAGTTTGTTAAAACAATTTGTTACAACAGTTTAGCTTAGAATATTGTTAATAATGTTAGTTTAGAATTTGTTAAAATAGTTTAGAATAATGTTACAACAGTTTAGTTTAGAATATTGTTACAACAGTTTGTTAAAACAGTTCAATCAATGTTTTCTTCTTCACAGCGTCTTTCTAGCGAATAATGCCCATATGGCAGCGTGTTAAATCCATCATCAAGAATGTATCTTTTATCATCAAAGGGATTCAGCGATGCCTTTTTCTTTCCGTAGTGTAGATGGTGTGACAGTGTGATTCAATGTTGCGTTGAATGTGTGCATCTGCTCTCATTTCCATCAAACATTTCACATAATCTTCATGCTTCATTTGCTTCTTCACAACATACTTTTGATTCCTTTCGCTTTTTGATTGTATTTCCATCATTGATTTGACAGCTATACATCTTTGATCTCAATCCAACAAATTCTTTCATTCCCACACCACCAAGCTCGTCTTTCATTTTCCCGATAACTTTCTTGTTTCTTGTAGAGTAATTTGGATGTTCTTTATCATAATTGCTGAAATCGAATCCATCTTCGTGATCTTTCAATACTTTATCGACTTGATCTTTAGACATTGGTATGTCGTAGATGAAACTATCAGTATCCATGTAGCATAGCTCAACATTTGGAAGGTTTGGCTTTGCAAAGTTATAGTGGAAATCATACATCAATGTTTTGCTTATATCCAATATGCTGAAACCAATATACATTGGTTTGTTGAGTGTAACTTTCTTCTTCTTTTTCTCAACCAAAAGCGTGTCTTCGTTGATTTCAATTACTCCGTCTGTCTGTAAAAGTTTGGATTTCTTACCCATTTCCTCAAGACTTCTCCATCAGTACAGAATTCAAAACGTCCATGATTTCGAACATTTTCCATCGTCTTCCCGAACACAGAATTGTTCATCAACTTGAACAGATCTTTTTCAAAGTCGTTTCTTGCCTTTGTCCTCTTCTGGGTATTAAAATCAATGTATTCTTTCAACCATAGACTTTGCTTGAATTCAATGATTTCATGAACTTTTGTCAGCTTCAAACCCAATTCCAAACACTGCTTCAAATTTCTTTCATGCATGAGGTATTCTTCTTTGTTGAATAGATTTGGTATTAGCTTTGGTGTTGACTTAAACTTTTTTCCTTTGAAAAGTTCTTCGTGAGCGTTCTTTTGATGTTCTGATAGCATGTCTTCTTGAACTTGCAATCTTTGCGGCGCCAATGGTAGATCTGCATGATGATCGTGTAACTCGGCTGGATATTCCAAATCGACCTTGAGAATATAACCAACATCTTCATTCGATCTTGTCAGCAAAGCGTGGATGTTTGTATTTCTGATTTCTTCTTGTGTAAACTGCTTGAAACCACCATACGGCATTGGTTGCGACATTGCCCATCCATAGAGATTGTTTGCATCCAGATACATCAGCGTGTTGTTTTCTGTTGATTTAGCATGCCGTTTCACTGCTATCGAGACACCACCACGAATACCATCTTCAATCATAAGTAGAATGTCCTTCTTTTCTTCAGATAACAATTCCAGCTTCACACCGGTCATCTTCAACATCGCATCCCAGGCCAGTGAAGGAGCAGTTAGATAATGTGCAGGATCGAGTCCGTAGAATTCCAGACTTTGTGCTCTGAACGACTCGAATATATCAGCCAACAGCAACACATCGGTTTTCAAGTACAGTTCATGATAATCTTGAAAAGTCTGACAGTTGAAGTATTGCCAAACCTGCTGAGCATGTTCATAATCTTCATTGCTGATGTCAGAATCACAGAGTTTGTTGTAAAATGCTTCTTTTGGTGGTAGAGATGTTTCTTCCATTTTCTCTGCACTATCCACCCAATCGTAGGGATAAACACCTTTTCTTGTCAGCAACTCAAATGCTTTCTCAACTTCTTCAGCTTCAGCATCTGTCAAATCTCTCCTTGATGGTATTTTCCAATTTCTATAATCTACAACATCTTCATCTTTTAGCGGGTTTTTACATGCTACACCAGGTTCAAACATTCCTTGGCGTTCTCTTTTCAATTCTGCAACTCTTTCCTGTTCATTTCTCGGTACACTAGGGTACTGCTGTTGAGTAATCTCATCATGTAGATAGCCTTTGACAGAGATAAATTGTTCTTTCGGTAGGTTGCCGGCTAGTGTTGCCAAACTTGTACTTAGAAATGCAAAGGAGTCAATGTATTTGATCCCATGAATATTTCTTTCCTTACCATCTTCATTAACGTCTGTATGAGCACCAATCTGTGCAGTCATGATCTTTTCTTTCGAATTGGCAATGATCTTTGTATTTCTACCTTTCAAATTCTTCAGAACATGATGCATGTCATATCCTTTGAGATTGTGGAAGACGATCGGGATCGTGTGAGTGTTTGCTATTATATCTAGATGTTTGAAGTTGCAATACTTGCAAGCTGGTCCTCTATATTTCCCAGTAATGTGGCAATGATCTTTAACTTTTCTTCTATTGTTACGATCAAATAGCTGCTTGCAGCAATAGCAGTGTGTAGTCATATTATGTCTTGCGTTTTCTTCGGGTGTTAATCTAATCATCGGCATGGTTTTCTTGAACACTGCTCGGATTTCCTCATTCAATTCATCTAGTCGATTCATCAACACCTCCATGCAGTCTTCACCAGTATAGCATTCCAATGGTTGTTGCCATCTATCATCGATTGATTTGACATAAATGCAATAACTGATCGGCTTGTGTTCTTGATAAGCAGCTCTTCTGTTTGAGCTTTCCAAAATGGATTCAGTATCTGCATAGATGATAAATGGTAGCCAGCTCTGATGTTTGAAATGTTCAAATTTCAGTTCTGTTTCTTTAGGATATTCAACAGCTTGAGGGGCCCGACATAGCTTTTCATGCTTTTCCAAATTTTCTTGAGTTGTACACCCCGATAAGCATAGAGGGCAGATAAAACGTTTTCCATCATGTTTGTAGCCATCTCGACCTGCAAAAAGACGACTCAAGTCCTTTATCCAGCAATAGTGACTCTCACCATCGTCATTGAATACCAATAGCAAATGCACATGTTTTTCACGTTTATTTCCAGTTATTCTTACTGGCACAATTTCACCATCTTCATCCATATAGATGTTGATTGAAATGTTATTGTTTATTTCAAATGTATCAATCATCTTTTTATCGGTTGCTTTTACTGGATATGTCAATCCTTCACAATTAAGTTCATCTGAGTATGGGTAATACTTTGCAACTCTTTGTGGATATTTTGCTGGTGGATGTAGACGAGATAGAATTGCCCAGATGAAGCATTTATTGTCTCTGTTTTCAATATTGATAACAGCTCGCTTGTTTTTGATGTATGTTGGTAGTTGTAAATACTTTCCACCACGAATTGCATCATAATCAAACATCTTCACTTGCAGTTGGGAAAACTTTGTAAATATCCAACCACTTCCATTCTCCAAGAATTCATCAACCTTATCTCGTAGTGTGTTGATAGCTTCAACTATCTGATCTTCAACATAGTCATACTCTGACCTTAACAACGCCTGCACGGTGGTTCTGAATGTGAGTGATGGTTCTGTAACCATAAACTTATCACCATACTTTTTAAATTCTACATCAATAGTGATATAATACTTTATCCCCTGCTTGTGGCCTGGCAATTCTTCTTTAATTTCTCGAATAGTATGCTGTGTGATTCTTGCCCAGTCTTTGATATCTTCTTCTTTGATATATATCCTGAATGCTTTCTTATCCATCTTGTTCATGTTCTTACCTTCACCGACCAATTTCTTTTGTTCTGCTGCCGATGGGCGTATATCATGTGCTGATCGCTTATGTGATGCGAGATTTAACTTTCTGTCAAACAATTTCCCACATACATCGCAAGCGATTTTTCTTCGCTTACTATTATTATTAGCAGCTGAGCTCTCCTCTTCGTGTGACCTCTTCATGATTAATTTCTAACTGAACTGATTTCGTCTTACGCTTCGATTTTATAGATTGATCGATCGAACGTGACGTTTGAATTATTAACCAATCGGATTGCAGGATTTCTCGTTTCTAGAATCTTGTGGAACATTCTGGAAAGTTCGGGAAACTTCTAGAAAATTCTAGCCAATCAGATTGCAGGCAAATGCAAACACTCTTGGAAAATTTCTCGGAATTTTGGTAAGTACCTTTAACTTTTCTCTACTTTTTCTTGGAAAAGTGCTAGAAACGAGGTTTTCTTATCATTTTAACTTATAAAAAATGTTTCTTGCTTATTTAAGAATGTTTCATTTTTATTTGTTTTGACTATAACTTATTCTAAAGCCGTGAAACTTACGAAGTTTCGAGACTCGTCCGGGCCTAGAATCCTTCACTTCAATTCTTCGTTTTAATTCTTACTTTTTTCATAGAAATGTAGTTTTCTTATCATTTTAACTTATAATAACTATTTCTTGCTTTTCTTAGATGTTTCATTTTTATTTGTTTTGACTATAACTTATTCTAAAGCCGTGAAACTTACGAAGTTTTCTCGCTTTTCAGTTCATTTCGTTTTAATTTTTTACAATCTATGGGGGTGATTTGATTAGTTCAGACTTGAAGGTTTTTACATATTTTTCTTTTTCTATAATATAGAATATGGATATTAGAGACGGCAAAGTGCAGCTATTTGAATGTCCGGATTGTTGGGTGCTGTTACCCTATCAGGGATGCTGGCACAGCTGTCCAGATGGAGATGACGAAGTGGCAAGTAACCTGGAGGATGGCGAATGGTTAAGAGTGATGTCCTTAATTCTGAGGGCGCGCACCTTCAGAATTGAAATACATGGAAGACCCTCTGGAAGACTCTCTGGAAGACCCTCTGGAAGACTCTCTGGAAGACCCTCTGGAAGACTCTCTGGAAGACTAGACTTCTTCAAATAAAACGGTTTTTTTCAAAACCACCACTTACTACCAGCTGTTTATACTGTGTTGTTTTGTCAAACCAATTGCAAAGGTTGTTAAATCAGAGCCTCTGGAGTTTGAGTCTCATTTTGTTTAGCGGTAAAAACCGCCGCGCTATAGCGCGACCTGATGACGTCACTGGAGTTGGACTATAGCGCGACCTGAATAAAAACCGTCGCACTATAGTGCGACCTGAATAAAAACCATCACATTATAGCGCGACCTGATGACGTCACTGATGACGTCACTGCGATAAGGCGCCCAGTGCGATGTGGTGCCCAGTCTGCAACCTACTACTGCCAATGGCAAGGCACACTCTGTGATGGCCAGCATCAGGCAAAGGATTTTTCTGAACAGTTGAACATTCTCTTGGGTCATGCATCTGATCAATTTCATAAAGTTGTTTGGGACCCAACTCATCTTTCTGATCTTGCTGTTAATGATGTGTTGAAAGGTGCAGTGGGAGAATCAAGTGACTTTATGGAGTGCTTGGTAAGTCGTTCTGCCATATTTCATCAAATTTTTAGTCGTGGAAAGATGTTTATGCAAGAAAAGATGCAAGCTGATGTAAATGTGAGCAAAATGCTAGTTACTAGCAGAACATGCCCAACTAGATTTTTATCTTTGCAATACAACGAATTTTGTAACCTCCTGGAATCCCTTCCAACTTATATAGAAGCTTTTCGAAATTTCAACTACTCTGAAATCCAAGAGTACCAAATAGCTGGTCAGGATTTCTTGTTTGACCTTTGTGCTGCTGTTGATATCCTCAAGCCTGCGATCACTTTGCTACTTGATTTGCAAAGTCTTCAGTCACCAGTTTGGAAAATTTCCTTTTGGCACCCCAAAGTTCTTGAGCTGCTTAAGAAAATGGAGAAAACGACAACAGAGAGAGTCCCCAGGATGATGACAAACGTTAATGCCCACATCAATGACATCAAAAGGATGCAATATAAAGGCACTCAATGAGAACAAGGATGACTTGTTTTTGGAAAGGGAAAAGACGATGAGAATGACGAACCTGTCTGCAATTGGAAGATGAGACAGTTAGAAGACTGTATCAAGGATGTAAATTAGCTTACAAGTGACCTCCTTGAATCACTGACATCAAGGATGTCAACATCTGCCCTTTTCAGAAGAAGCTGCTTTGCATGGATCTTGATTCACTAATAGCTAAGCTGATAGGGACAAGAAATAAGAATGGTATAGTGAAATTAGATTAAGCATATTTGGAAAAATTTGTCCAAGACGACTTCAGAGTGTTCTTTTCATATATATGCAGTCAAGAACATGTGAAAGAGTCAGTAGTGTCAAAAGAAAAGACACTTCATTTATCTGTGTCTTGTGTTCTCTATGGCTCAAGACTACCCTTAAAACCTTGGTGTGGGAGCGCAAGTATTAGTAAATTGTTTTACAGTTATCAGAAATGATGGCAAAACACTTCCCCTAAAAAAGCATTTCAGTGAAAAAATTAAAGAGGCTAACGAAAGTTTGGCATCTTATTTAGGAGAGCTTGAAAATGAAGGCATCTTCTTCCTTTCAAACACATTGGAGATGCAATTCAAATCAGTAACTGTAAATGTGATCTTCAATGAGGAAGATATTTTAAAACAGATTTTCACCAACCAAGAATTTTACAAGGCTCTTGGTCTTGAGATGTGCATTTGCATAGATATCTCTCTTGTAAAAGGAAGAAATGAGGCTCCTGTAGACTACCAGTCTGCAGAGTATGTGAATGGCACAGCCGAGAAATTTTTTCCGAAAGAGGGTCGAGCACGGGCGCACCAATTGTAGGGTAACTATTTTATTCAGGCAGACCTGGCCCGGCCTTATGTAGATGTAAAAAGAGCCCCAAAGTGGACCTGCATTGCCAAAATTGACGTATTTAAGAGAAGAAATTATTAACCAATGTTCTTAATGAACGTGATTAAAAATTAGTCGAAATTTGTTTGTTTAAAATAGTTTAAGTTGAAGTTAAGGCAAATACTACTGAGGTTTTTAATTGCATTTGAGGAAGTTTTCTTCAGTAACAATCTTGCTTTAATAATCCTGTGTTTCACTATAATCAGAGTTATTTTTCCTTGAAATGTATTATAGTTCCTTGAAATGTATATATGTATGAGGTTTTAGAGACGGAAAATAGAAAATGTAGCTAACAGCTTCCTAACTAGCTACCCTATAAAAATAGTTTATAAATCATCTGAATATGAATAACACTAGATACCTACTTCATTTAATTTGTATTGCATGTTGGATTTGCTTGTGAAAAGTGAAAAATATTTCACTAAGTGTACTAATATAATACCCTAGGCCTTCTCAACTATTTGAAAAAAAACTAGGCTTAAACAAGAGAGCTAACAAAAATAGGCCAGAATGTTTCTTACCTTCTTCATCATGAATCTTCAATGTGGTTGGGATTCTTATCCTGCATCCAAGTCTTCTATGTATTTTATCAAAGCCAAATTTCAACAGTTTGATTTAAAAGGGAACACAACGATCAATCGCAATTACCTTCCCTTACTCAATTCTGACTATTGTGGTAGTGTGTGCAATGAGCATGAGCAGAGCAATCAAAACATGCCCATGCTGTCAGGTCAATGCAATGTTTACTAAGTTGCCATGATGATTGATAAAGCAAGCATTTCATTGGTTTAATTCATAGCAACATGACAAAAGACTTCTCTGTTTTTGCGCCATAGCACACAGGGTGCACAGAACAATGCTGTACATGGGACAAAGCTGCGAATGTGCACCGGTTGTTGCGCACCAGCCTTGAGGAAGCCGCTCTGGCGACGCCGCACCAATAATTCATTTGCGATGGCGCACCTGAGATCTCGTCGAGATGCTGCGCACTCTGCAGACTGGCTTGTAGATAGTTTTTACTCCTCCATGAAAGCCCAAGCAAAGCATGGTGGTCAGAACAATAAAATGTTAGCATTTTGAACAAAATTGGAGTGGTATATTCCTCATGTAATTCAGGCAGAAAAAATAATAAAGGGAACAGCTAATGTCTATATTTATTGAAATAAAAAAAGGGTTTCTCGTCAAATCGTTGACCAATTATTGGAGATTCCTATAGGAACAGGAAATACACTGTGTCCAAAGTTGTTGACAGAATCAGGACTGATAAATAAGGATTAACATATTATAGAAATTACTGGTACTTGTTTACGTAGGGTAAATTTTGTAAGACTTGAACAGCAGTTCAGTTTTTGTTTTAACATAGATTAAGCTTGTTTTTTCAAATAACCACATAGACTGTTCCGTTTTTTTCTTTAATTGATCATTGCTGCAATATGATATGATAGTTACTTCAATTAAGAATTAACTGTTTTACTGTTCTACTTTGTTGTAGCAATGTAATTAAATTGCGTTGTTGATAATGATTTCTGAGCATTTCCTTGATCTCTTTTCTAATTTTAATTACCCAACCCACCATCTTTGGTTTAATTAGGAAAGCTTAAGACTATGCTGTGACTGGGACAACAATGTCATGGTTTGTGGCACGCATCCCTCATATAACCTTGGCGTGTTTGCATCCTGGTGCATCCCTCTTATGACCCTTGGCGCAGACCTGTGGCATACGATTTTCGTGGATTCCAGTATGGCTGAGCCATATAGAAGGGTTTCTTAACTTAGAGCGCAATTTGTACTAGTACCCACAGTAAAATTTTCTTGCAAAGTTTCTTAACTTAAAAATAAAAAATTCTAAAATTTCTTTAAATAAGTGTTTAATGTCAAGTATAATGTTCTTAAAAGTCAAAATATAGAAATTTTCCAGAATCGAATTTTAAGTATGATGTAAATGGGAATAATTCTTATCTAAACATAACACAAAGAAAGCACCAGTAAAATAGAATGCTGAATTTAAACACAAACAGAGCTCCTAGTTTTTTTTAACTTCTTAGCCAATATAGCAGGGTTTGATTTTAAGAAAAATGCACATAGTTTCTTATAGTTATTTTCTTGTAAAAATATTAGTGCATGAAGGTCTGCTCTTCCTCTTTTTATCTCAAAGCCTTGGTGCAATGACTTTTTGAGCCCTAACTTACAAAAGCTTATAATTTGCAAAAGTAGGTGGTTGTTAGATTCCTCATGCATTTAAGTAGCCATCTCTCTTTTAAATCAACATGTCCAATAACAGAACCTTGCTCTTTTTATATGATAGTCAACTTAAATGCACTTTTCTGTAGCTTTTTTCTGCACTAAAACCTCTTCTATCTTGAAACTTATGGCCTGGTGAGTTTCCAGGTTCCAGCTGATCATTAAGAGGAACCTGTTCTGTTTGAGACTAGACTGCATACAGTACAAGTTATGCTGTTGTGTTGTGTAGTTTCTTTTTTATCAACAAGACAGAGGAACAGACTAACAAACAGGACTGAAGGCCACGAATATAATATGACTAAGGAATAAGACACAGGAACAATTGCTCCACCAGGCCCCTCTGACTGCCCCAGTACTGGTCTGTGAAAATCTGGTTTTGCCCCACCAGTGATGGGCCCCTCTTTGATTTTGGTCTTTGCGAAATAATATTATTTTTTGTAGAAGAAATGAGTTTTTAATTTTCCTTCCCTACCGCATTATGTATCCCTCATGGATGATTTATTTGAAAATAACCAATTTAAGCCAATCTAGAGGCTTGGATTTCAAAAAATTTTCTGGAGCATCCTCAAGGAGCCTTCTGGAATAATTGCTCCTCGATGATTTGGCTGTCTACTTTACAAAATTGCCATTAAGTTGATGTGGTAAAGTGGAAAAGACCTCATCTCACAATTTTATTGACAGAGTTGTGTCAGAGTAACAAGACAAAGGAACAGGACTGAAGACCATAAAAAGAAACAAAACGGAGTAACATTGGCAGAGAAACATGACTGAAGAAAATGAGCAACAACAAGGCTAAAAAACAGACTGATGACCGTAATAAAGAACAAGATGAGGTAGGGCAAAGGAGCATGACTGAACAGCAACAGGAAACACAAAACTAAGGAACATGACCTAATGCATATGAGCAGTAAACGGTTAAGTTTAAACTTCTCTATTATTGTGTTGCAATCAACAATAAGTAATTTTAAATTGAGGATCGGATTTAAATTAAAATTCAAGATTGAAATTCATTTAACATTTAAGACAAAGACAAGTCTAACATTAAGATTAAGATTAAGATTATGATTAACTATACGTTAAGTTCAAGACTAGGATAAACATTACCATTATGTTTTAAATTTCAGTCTAACAGAAAGACGAAAACTAAGATTCAGATCAAGATTCAGAGTAAGATTTGGATTATTAATTTAGATTACGATTGAGAGCAAGTATGGCAATTAAAGGCTTAATCCCCTCACCCAAAATTCCTTGGGGGGAAGAAGCCCTTGAAAGTGAAAGTCCTTGCAAAGTGGTGGTCTCACACATGGGCTAGTGTCTAAATGATTCTGTTTTCATAACTAGCTGTCCCGCTTGTCTTGTGGGTCAATTTCTATTAAATAGAAACACTGCACCTGCTCAGTCCATTTATTCGTGTCTCGAGGCTGTTGGTTGTGTTTCACCCAGTGCTTCAACTTTGTTGAACTTTTCAGTGATTGCTAGTGAGCAATTGCAGGCAATCTAATATTGTCAAGCGGGCAGACTTGGAGTTGGAGCTCTGATTGTTTGCACGAGGCATATCACTTTCACTTCACAGTGAGCAAATTGACCGAAATTTCATCAAGGATCCAGCTGCTAAGAATCAGTCTGCATTGCCTACTACTCAACAAGTAGGCCTTCTTGTAGTAGGCAAATAAGGCCTTGCAGCAAGTAGAAACAACGATACTGAACTGATAGATTTGATTCTACAAAGAAGATGCATTCGAAACTTCAAGCAGGTCATTCAAAGACATAACAGATTGCTGGAAAAATGGGGCAAGATGGTATGGTGAAATATACTATGCAGAGACAGTAAGGAATTAACATTATATCATTATACAAACTGTTTAAAGTTAGCAATTTTTATTGTACAACTTTAATTGACTGCAAGTTGATGGAAGACAGGCTTGCTAAAGTAATAACATTATAAATGAATAGAATACATATACTACAATACTCATACCAAGTAAATTTGCTTCCACGATCATATCACTGAGACTTGCATCTTCAAATCTGTTCCCCATATTGGCCAGGTAAATCATTGAAATATTAAATGCACCCATGCAGAAAACTACAAAGCTCTTCACGTCTTTATGATCTTTGTCAGAATTTCAACTGCTTTTGCGTAGAGACCAAGATCTAAAACAACATCGGTTAAAAGATGCCTTAAATGAAATGAATTCCAGTATAAAATTCACAATGGAAATAGGAAAAACTGATGCTGAGCAGACAGAATTCATCAATTTTTAGATATTTAAGTAATTTTAAAGGAGAACAGATTTGTCAGCACAGATATTTACTACAAAAAAACGAACCCTCACAAATATTTGGATTTTTACAGTGCACATCCTTCGCATATAAAGCAAACAATACCATTTAACCTTGCGAAAAGAATCGTTATTTTTGTCTCTCATTCAGATCCTATGGAAACTCGTCTTAACGAACTAGAAAACTGGCTAATAGAATGCAACTATCTAAAATTAATTATAAAACAAGCTTTTCATAGAGCTAAACTACAAGGTCCTGCACCTGAGAAACAAAATAAATAATAGACTACCTCTTGTAGCAACATTTTATCCGAATTGTAATTTTAACAGCATCATGCAAACTATCCTAGGATTATTTGAGAATTTTTCATCAGAAGATACCAAACGGAAATTTCAAAATACGCAACCGATTTTTTCCCTTAAACAACCACCAAGTATATCTTCAATGATAACCAGAGCAAAATTCGTTACTCAGATGGAAGTAAATCAATCAACAACACCGGGCATCACACTTTGCACTAATTCTCGATGTAAACTCTGCAAATTTTATTTACAGCCGGTGAACTCATTTAAAACAGCAAAGAACACAATCTGGGATATAAAATCTCATATCAACTGCAACAGCAAAAATGTCATATATTTTTTGTCCTGTATATCGTGCGATGAAAATATTAATTATATTGGTCAAACTAAAAACTTTCGTTTCAGGATGAACTGCCACATTTCTGAGTCTCGATCTGGTGTTTCAACATGTGTTTTCCCTAGACATGTTCATCAATGTGGAAAGGATAACAATAACTCAAAAGAAACTTTTTTTAAAATTTATGCATTTAAAAGTTGAAGGTATTGTTCTCAAGAAATATTAGGAGGCCTTTTAATATCAACCTATTACCAACTGCTTTAGCCTTCTTGTCTGGGAATCTTTGTAACCATAGTCAATAGAAGACTGGTTGGGAAACTGACGCATGGCACAATTGTTTCCTGATTCAATGTTGAGTCACAATTTATCTTGAGTTAATGAGCCGTGACAATGCACACTTTCAAGCTCGAGAGATCCCTCACTGACTCGCACTTTGCAGTGTGTGCTGTGAATGATTGTGAATTGAAGCAAAACATCATGACTATCAATGAAGTAGTAAGTGGTGAAGACTTGGATGTAATCTTGGAACTTTAGGACAATGATTTTTTTTAAGAGGAGATACAATCCGGACTTGGTGAGATAGCAGATGAGGTAAGCCCGGCTTCTGTTTTTTTTTAGGCCAACTGCGCGCAGGCTAAGCAACGACTAAATGTTTCAATTTTTTCCATTTTCATTCAATTTTATTCCTCGCATAATCTATTATGTTTCAAATTGCTTCTTGTGTTAGCACTGTCTGAAATTATGTCCACTAGATTAGATACTACTCATCATTTGAGTTTAAGCTTGCTTTCAAGCTTCTTGATAAGTGGTGATTTGGATTACAAATTGATTAGCCCTCCTATATGTTGCCAGTGTGAGCAAGCTTTTCAAGAAGAACTGTCTTTCGAGGTTGAAAATTTAGAATTAATAATACTGCTTTTCTTCTTAGGTACAAGCCGAAATTGGAAAGTTTATCTGCAACATCTGCTCAGCTGTATGCAAAACAAAGGGCGGTTTGAAAGGCACACTAATGCCAAGCACAAGCCCAAAGCAAGTGATCACAAAGAATTGTCTGGTAAGGACATGGCTGTAGGACTGCCAAATGATGTTTTTAAAGAAATTGTAGCCCAAAGTGTGAAGGATATTGCCAAAGATGAGTGTCTTCCACACCAATTTCGTGAGCAGTTCATTGGTTTTACTTTTGTGCTTCCACCCAGGGATGATATCAAATCGGAAGGAATGGCTGAATTGCAAAAATTGAGCGATTTATTGATTTCCAAAGGAAATGCTAAGCAATTCTATTCCAAGTATTTTGCAGTTGCTATCCCACATTTTAGAAAGTTTTTTTCTGAATTTTCAAGCCAAGGCTCTACACTTGTATCAACAAGGATTGCAGACAAGATTGTTGCATATTCCAAACAGAAAGGAACATCAGAGGTATCAGTGAAGAAAATTCTATCTGTCAATGAGAAATGTGCATTACAGTATCTTGGTGGATATGTACTGTCTAAATTGAATAGGAAAATACAATTCACCAAGAAGCAACATTCACAGGTTGGCCAACATTACATTTCATTTCTTCCAGCTGGAAAAGCAACTGAGTCTGCCAGCTCTCACACCCTTGTTGACAGTGTAAATAGGGGTGGTCTGTGAAAAATTAGCAATAGTGTCGAACAAATTTTGACCCAGGCAGAACTCAGATTCCTTGAATATACTCGCAAACTGAACATTAAACAAATTGATGTTCCTTTTATGGTAGATTCTTTGATGAATTATCAGGATGTTAAAGGCAATTATCAGTCTTGGTTTAGTTCCGCTAGTTTGGCTTTAGATCAAGAAGTTTGTGATGAAATGCTGAAAAAGGTCTTCACCCTCTATCTAGCAGTACACTCATTCTCTTATGCTAAAGATATTGTAAATAACTTTAAAAGAAAACAGTCCAAAGCAAAGTCGAAGGCACTGAGGAAAGAAATTCAAAGAAGTGTAATGAAATAACAAAAATATAACTGAAACAATATTAACAAATACATAAGTTGAGAAAAGTCTTCATACAACAATGTTCAAAGATTAATACATGCATTAGTTTAATTTAAGATTATTGTTAAATTCACAGTCTAGTTACTTTCTGTTTCTTCCTTTTTGGTATCAAACTGTTTTCAACTTCATACCATCTTGTTTCCTTGCGGTCTTTCACTCGCCCTATTGTGTTGCCTTGTATAGGCAGAATGGAGCTCTGGATTTTGAGTTTATTTTCATTATATTCGAACTCTCTCATGGATGGGTTGTCACTTCTTCCAATTGCTCTTTGCCTCCCAGAATACTCCTCTACAGGGTTTTGACAGGACATATTCCACACCATTTGCCAGCAGAAACTTAGTAAGACCAATTGAGGAATAAACACTGATTTTTAGACCCTCATAGGTCTGCCATGAGATGAACATTTTGGATTTTGCACTTTCATCATAATTTCCGTCCCTCTTGTCGATGCTTTCCTTCCAGTCTTTTAGGTACCCCAAAAACTCTTCTTCTAGCCACTTGAATCGTTCATCTTTGTCACTCTTATATGGTTGCAGGAATTGATTTCTGTGCAAGTCACCCTCTCTAGGACTTCTAACATTGAAGCAATAAAAAGACTTTTAATTCTATCACAGAAATCAGCAGTGGCATTGGAATTTTCTCCAAAAAATTCTGTAAAACAGAAGATACTGTGTTACTCAAAACCTGTGCGGCAAGACCAACACGCATTATGGAGTATGAATTTAGCTCAATATGTTCTACTGAGAGCTTTGGCATAAAGTGAAGACCATTCTGCTGACCTTGTTAAAAGGACTAGAAATGTGGGTCCATAATAATTTCTTCCCATCATTCCACATAGGTCTACTGTTGTGACCTGAGCCAGAATGGTATAGACAGTTTCGGGAGGTTTTTAGAAGATATGTATGTAAAATATGTATCTTCAATGCCGTTCAGTTTAATATCTAGCTCCATTTCTTTTATTCTTGCCTGCAATTGTCTGTACTGTAGCCTCT
This sequence comes from Chrysaora quinquecirrha, assembly GCA_014526335.1. Taxonomy (NCBI): domain Eukaryota; kingdom Metazoa; phylum Cnidaria; class Scyphozoa; order Semaeostomeae; family Pelagiidae; genus Chrysaora; species Chrysaora quinquecirrha. The sequence continues at coordinate 1,667,023 of JACTAT010000012.1, forward strand.
GAGCTTGCAATGTAAGCTTGAGCCTTTTTGAAGATGTCAGACTAACTGGTGCCTTTGCTTTTGCTGGTATTGCTTCTCTAGCTCTGCACCTTTTTTGCTGTTGACACTGAAGATTGTTTTGAAATTTGCATGGGTCACATTGGTCATTGGAAATTAGAATCTTGCAGTTCCTGGAAGGTACATAGTCATTGGTGGTAAATGGTTGATTAACCTCAGTTGCTTCCTCTCCATCTTGATCCACTGGAATAGCATGCCTTATTGACGGTTAAAAAGTCTTGTTGGTGTCCCTTGTAAATATTAAGTGGTTCCCAGAAAATGTCACTAATTTTACAGTTCTTTTGAAATCCTTGTATACAAAGTAATCATCAGGAAGATACCACTTAAATACAGATATTGTGTAGGCTAAGCTCCCAGCAATGATGAGCTCAAATTCAGGTAGCATGTAAGGGCACTGATATTTTGCTAACATGACCTTATTCTCTTGAATCGTTATTGCCCACTCTTTAAGAACCAACTTCCCTATCCTGTTCTTAACATCCTGCAAGTTTTGATAATATGAATGCTTTTCTCAACAAGAAGGTCTTTCACGATTGTTCTTACTGGTCTCCTAACCTCTTTGCTCCTGGAAGGCATGTCAGAAGACTTCTTCAGAAAATTTTAACTTGGTAAAATTCAAAATTTAACAAACTTTTTTATGAATTTTTGTCCTTCATCTAAAAAATGAGGTTTTTACTAGTTGTTTTATAAGTAGGAAGGTGGGAACATTTTCTCTTAAAAAGGAATGTAATTTGCAATTTTTTTCTTTTAGCAAAAAATCAACCATGGAAACAAACATGAAAGTGAAAACAAAGTAACATTTGTTTAATGCTAGGCAATTGCTCAGACAATAGAGATGACCACCAGGACAAGCAATAGATTTTAGGCAAGATTTAAGTAATAGGTTCACAAATAAATACTACAGATCATCAGGCAAGTAGTGCCTCTCGCAAATATGAAGTGTATCATTAGCCAGCTGCCTTTTAAAATCTTCATCCTGCACTCAGTATTTTGTTACAACATTTCAACATTACAACACGTCGCCATTTCAAGGATATATCATCAACGGCAGTGGGAATCTCGAAAAGACTATATTTAATTCCCGATTTCTTTCTTCTCCGGCTCACCCCACAGTGATTAAAACAGCAGTTCACGCCCGGCATATCCAATAAACATTTCTGGTCAACTCTATAACTTACTTACTTTAAAAATAAACAATTGCCGAGTTAACTTTCCTTAGTATTACTGTGCGCACTGATGTGATGAGATGCAGCGAGGCCCAGAAAAATGTGTGCACTGTCACGCTTCAATGAACTTGCGTTTCTCTAACAATAGGACAAAGACGCTGCCATGCAGTTTCCCAACCATTCCTTTCTATTGATTATGCTGTAACCAATATTTGATGGCTTCTTGTCCTAAATTGTTGTTCATATTTGTATACATGCTGGAAATGTCGAATGTTAAAAACTTGCATGTTTGTTTTGCCACCCTTTGCCTTTTTGTCAGAAAGTCTATGTCATCCCTAACATGAGTGCTGATTTAATCTACTATTAAACATTTCCTAGGTTCAAGTGCTATTTTATCAATTTTTTCTTTGCATTTATGTACTTTCGGTAGTCCATAAATATTGCTAGGTTTGTGATCAAAATTTGTTAAATAATCACATTCTTTTGATGTTAAATTTTCTCCAAAATTTCTAATTAACCATTTTATTTTTATTAGTATTTCGTTTTCAATATTTTGATTGCTAATGCAAGCGTATGTGTTGATGTTGCTCAGTAACGTTAATATTTTAGCTATTTTAGCTATTTTTCATATAATAACATTTGTCCATAATTATGCAAGGTCCTCCTTTATCTCCTTCTTTGATGATTAAATCATCGTTTTGTTTAAGTGTTAAAATTGCTGTCCATTCTTACCTTTTTTAGGTTAGTTTTGGTTTTTCTGTTTTGATTTATGTCTTCAAGTGGGTAATTTGTCAGATAATCAATGTATGTGTCTAAAAATATGTCCCTTTGTGCCGGGGGGTTAAATGTACTTGGATTTTTTACTAAACTTGGGTCCTGCTCTCTTTGATTAGCCGAGTCATTTGGCCCTGCCGAATATTCAATTAATTGTAACTTTCTACAGAATTTTTTTACATCACTTTTTAATTCTACTACATTACTCTGAGGTGTTGGAGTGAATTTGTGAAGACATGTATTGCCTTGTCACCGATTGCCCTGTTTGTTAGTATAAGGACCTCCGGTTTCATTATATGTTTACTTACTGCTAAATCTTTGTCTCCCTGCCCAGCTTTGGGGCAAAAAAGAAAGATCTGTGCTTCCTCCGTGTTCTTCTTGGTTCCCATCTTGTGCTTGTCTATTTCGGTAACTTCTGTTGTCTGCCCAAAATCATTTTCCACACTAGCAGGTCTGTTGGTTGGGCGAGAATGATTAGTTCTGTTTTATAGTGTAAAACATAGAAATGACTATGAACTACAAGAAAAGGCCCAACTTTTTGCAACTAGTGTCATCTGTTCATGCAGAATTTTCAGGCTACAATGATGTTATGATATTTAATCTACTATTTAAGGACACAAGATGTTATCATTAATCTGACGTATTAATTGAATATTTTGAATATTTCAAAATTGAGGCTTTGTTGGTCATTTTTAGCCGATTCAAGAATGGCGTGTATTTTTTTTATAAAATAATTTTCTTTTCTTTAAATGTTTTTTTGTTATTACCAGGTCCAATTTCCGCCTGGTTACCCACAATGATTTGCTTGACGATCAAACTCAGTTTTACCCTATTTATATATATATATATATAATTATATATATTTATATATATATATATATAAAGTACTACTAAAGAAAGAAAAAGACTATTAATATGCAACTCTGAGTTTCATGATCTCTCAATCATCAGGCATACAAGATGTAATTATAAATATATATATATAATTAGTTAAATTTAGATTGAAAATTCTGCTTGAACAGATGAAACTGGTATCAAAATAATCTGTATTCCTGCTTCCATTCTACTCTCATATATTACTGCTACTGCTACTTGCGAACCAAACAAATGATATATGTATATATATGTATATCAGACATTCTAGATACATCAAAGAGCATCAACCAGACATTCTAAATACACTAAATGATAATAAATCAACATGGACCGCTAATAGTTCTGATTCAATGATAGACACTTTTATAGCAGCAGTTTCTGGAGACATTAGAAAAAAACCAAGCAAAAAATTAACTGATGATAATTTGATAAAAGGCAAACGCATAACTCTACAACAATTATCAGAAAATGAAATAACAAGAGCGGGTAAGGGTGGTGCCACTGTCATTTGGTGCACTTAAAAATATTTAACTCATGCCAATAACAAACTTTCTACAACAAAATTTTATAAAAAATTCCGATTTTGGTCCCACTGAAGATTATGCAAAACTAATTAGTAATTCATTAAACACACTGAAATATAAACAGTTAATTGACAAACATACCTTAAATAAAATAAAACCAAATAAAACTAAAACTTAAAGATTCTAATTACTTCCAAAAATAATAATCCTGGCTGACCTGTAGTCTTTTCAATAAACTGTAATTCTTCAAAAATTTATAAATTCATAGACCATTATATTCAACCACAAGCCAAAAAAGTTATATCTTACATTCAAGACACTACCGATTTTATCAACAAATTGCAAAATATTGGTCCAGTACCAGAAAATGCTCTCTTAATAAAAATGGATGTACATTCACTTTACACCAATATTCCAAACCAAGATGGACTTAGAGCACTAAAGGAATCACTAAATAGTCGCCCCCTTATTGAACCAGAAATTATGAAATCTAATTATGACTTTGATGAACCACATGCTCCAACTCAATGATTTTACTCTCAACGGATCTTACCATCTTCAAACTAAAGGACATGCCATGGGAACTATTGCTGCAACCTCATATGCCACTATTCTTATGGGTAAATTTGAAAAAACCTTTATAGTGCATCTTCTATTGTAGATTTATAGATGATATTTTTTTTATTTACGAAGCATCAGAATCTCCTTTTACTAAATTCATATCCAAACTGAACACAAAACACGAATCAATCTTGAAATATCCCTTTACTTACCACACAGTGAAATACTTGTCATTTCGCAACCAAATCTCCTTATTAGACAGATATATACATAAATATGAAAAAACAGGTGAAAAAAATTCCCCTGGGGGGCGAGGCCAAATTTTAATTAATTTTTGCCCCCCAGAGAACAATGCCTCATAGCAGCCGCCCCCTTAATGACATCGACTTTGTTTGTTGACTAACAGCAAGGTCGAGTGAAATGATGAAAGAAAAGTGCTTACTTGCCTGTACTAAAATACTTATTTGAAAATAAATCAAGATTTTATAGTTCCCGCTTAGGCCCAAATTTCCCTTCGAGCAAAAAAATCCCAAACGAGTTGTTGAATTTGAACAAATGTTGAATTTCTTCCCGAAGCTACAGCATGGGCCTAAATCTTGGTACCATTCGATTCCCCATTAAGTACTCTATGTAATACTGCATGAATCGAACGTCTCCAGTGAGAGGCAGAGGTAATATGGCCGACAAAACTATTTGTTGCAAATTTGCAACTCTGGTAAGTAAAGGGAATATCATAAACCAAAATACCATTTCTTGACACTTTAGTTTACATTGACATGAACAGAAAAATCCAAATGACACTATACAAAAAACCAACAGACACAAAGTATCTTTATTTTAATTCATCTCACCCCAAGCACCCTAAAGAAAGTTTACCCTGTTCTCAAAAACTAAGATTAAAACGTATTTGCTCCAACAAAGCAGAGTACTTGAAAAATGTCCATCAATAGAATAAAATTTCACCAATAGAGGATACGATAGCTCTCTACTAAAGAAACAAATTCAAAAAAGAATCCAGGAAAACGAGAGAAGAGGTACTCAATAAAAAGCAATACATACAAACACCCGTATCCCACTTGTAGCAACATTTAATCCTACTTTCCCCCCTCTAGGTAAATACTTAAATCTAACTGGAACATCCTACATATCAAACCTGTTGTAAAAATAAACTTTCCAGAACCACCAGTAATCTCTTATAAAAGAAGTATAAACTTAAGGGACAACTAGGGATACTAGCTGAATTGGGGAAAAAATTCTCCCAAACAGGAGATTTTCTTGAAAATTCTCCCAAACAGGAGAAAAAAGTGACGTCAGATGGCAAATTTCTTCCCCCGAACGGGAGAATTTTCTGAAATAGACACTTGAAGGGTCTGGGGCATAGTTTTGACTGCAGATTCGAAATCTACGCCTGAAAAATGGGGGTATACAAAATATTTCAAACTTTTACCATGCAAGGTGTTTTCTAGAGACGTTCAAAAATAATGACGTCATCTATTGTTTCTTTTCTATTTTGAGGCGGCCTGCCTCGTTGTCACAAAGAAATATATTGTTTCGAGGTTCTATGGAGAGGAATTACTTTAGTTTGTGGTCGAAATTTAAAAAGTGCAGACTTTTATGACCGCAAAAGGAATGAATGAATGAATGAATACACACGCACATGAGTGCGTGAAGAACAATAAAAAGCATTATTATACAAATCCACAGCGATTAGAAGGTTTCATGACAAGTGTTTATTTCTCACAGTTATGTGAACTTTCTTCTGGTATTATTCGATGAGAAATCCGCTCCCTTCAAAGCCTCTGTGTGCCTCTGTGAAATATCACTCTTTCTTCACCCGACCAGACAGTTAGAAAAATACTTTGATCAACTTGAGAAAAATACTTTGTTCCAGCGGGAGTGACTGCCTCGCTTGGATGAACGAGAGAAAAAGAATAAAAAATACCATTACATTAAAATTATACATAATAAAAATAGTAATAATGATTTTAAAATATATCATCTTGTCTCAACTCTATACTAGCTAAGCATATAATTGTTTCTTTGTTTTAAATGTCTATAGGTCTAGCACTGAACTGATTAAAACGTTTTTCATTTCACTTTCGGATAGGCAGTTTTTAAAAAGTTTTACAGCGTCCTTGAACATTTCTTCTTTTATTCTTGCATGGTAACTACATGTAAGTTCGGCACCCCCACCTGCACGATCACGTCCATATTGTGTTTTTGATCGCTGAAATGTCTGATGAACAGGAACATCTCTCGCATGGCCAGCTGTTCCTCCGTAATGGCAAGAAATTCCATCAAGCAGCATGTCATGTCTTATCAACTCCCGGATAACTCTGCAAAGCTTTGCAGGGACCCTTCCAACCTGCTTTCCGAGAACATCACATACTATTTGCGGCTCATGCTTCGAGGACTTCTCTCTTGTCCCTTTGTTCAGAAGTTCTGCTGGAACTTGGGTTTGCATTCTAACCTGCATCGCATTTTCATCATATTTGTTTCCTTCTTCTGGCAATACAAGTAAAGGTATATTATTGCATGGTTGTATCTTAAAAAAGTGATAGCCTTTAATGGACCAGAGAATAGCAATTTCTTTCCATGTGTTTCTCTGAGGGCCAGCCATTTTCGTCAACGATAAGTATTAATGATAAGAATATCAATATATTCCTGACAGAGCACTTAAATAGCGTGCTGTTTGTACATATAGCTCCAACCTCGCGACCAGGAAACAAATTTCATTTTATTGACAAGTGAGAAAAAAATTCAGAATGAATGAAATTTCCCTAGTTTTGGAGAAGTTTCCCCCGATTGGGGTATTGGAAAAATTTTTTTTTTCTCCTTTTTGCATTGAGAAATTGTGAAATTAATGAAATATGTTTTAACAATTGTTTGAATTACTCTTAATGAATGAAAAATCTCTCTTTTGGGGGAATTTTTAGAAGGCAATGTGCAGTTAGATAACTAGAGCGAAAGTTTTCCAAATGAATGACACACTCTAAGTTTGAAGAAATGGAGCAGTATATAAACCCATTTCACTAACTTTTCCTTAGAACTTGTCCTGTGTTCGACAGATGTAGCCGAGTCATATATTTTCAATTTTTTTATCATGGAACGTAATAGATCAACTACTGGAAGATTTAAAACAGAATATGGTGCAAAATGGCATCAGAAAAGCGACAGAAGTGGTAGGCTTTTTTCAATTAAAGATATAAGAGGTAAACGTAATAAGATTCCTAAAACAAAATTCGAGAAACTAGTAAAACAAGGAATTATCACGGATAGCACAAAATATATATGTAGTGATTGTATTAAATCAAAAACCATACCGGATGAAAATATGTTTGGACCCAGTGTTCCAATGAATAGCGATTCTTGTCCAGATAATCTTAACATAAGTAGGGAAACAGAAAATAGCTTTCAAGTGGAAAGTAGCTTTGATTTTGATTCTCCCTCAAGCTACATCCATTCCAGTGATGTCGATGTTTCTAGCTTATTTGAGGAAAGCAGAAAAATGGAGGATTTCATTAAACAGTATCTAGCTGAATTATCAATGTCCATAATTTCTGACGCTAAGGAGTTGTTGAAAGGTAAAGACTTGTGCTCTGTAAATTCTTTACTCAAATATAATTCGTCCCGGAGACTACAAAAGAGGCCTGAAGAACTTGTTTGTCTGATCTCGTCTTTGTGCAATATTCCAAATTTTGAATTGGAAACAGAAGAAACATCGTCCGTGTTGGTTGCAAAAATAATTGAAATCATTTATTCAGTAGTTAATTCAAGACTCCTTTTGCCAATATCATTTATGAAAAATCTCCACGCATATTCTATTTCTCATAGCAAGCAACTTGTGCAATACAACAACAGCGTAGGGCCAGCAGGTTCATATTCTTATTTGCAAAAAATGGATCCATAACCAAGCAAGCACACCATTAGTTTTTCCAAGCGGTCTAGTGAAATGTGCTTTTGAGAACGAGCAGGTTATGGGTAAAACCAGATTAATAAAGTCAGAAAATAAAGTTCCGATTAGCGTTATAACAAGCCATGCAGTTTTTAGCATACATGAACATGATCTGATCGAAAACGAAGTTAGATTTTGTCCAAGAGTATGGTTTTTTCAATCTCTTAGTGATAAAGTCAAGGCACAAGAAATGCTTTTCTAATGGAAAGATTAGATGCTATATGTAAAGAGCAAGGCTTTGCCGAAGATGGTCAGATTTTAGATTACGTTGACAAAATCATTTTGGAAAAAAATAAAATGAAAAAATATGTGTTGATTGTGGCGCTGTAAATGATGCGTCCTACTATGTTTGCCAAAATTTTCCGTGCACAGAATCGTTGCGTAAACAAGCCGCTTGTGTAACAGACTTTTTAAGCGAAACAAAGGAAAGAAGTGCGTCAAGGCATTCTCAATCAAACATAGCTACCTTTACGAATAATATATCTGTGGCAGCAGGTGAACCAGATCTTGTAAACCCCAACAGTTTTGAGAACATTACTTCCATCTTAACGAATCTGGGTACACGAGCTGGTATTGCGAGATATGGCAGTGGCAAACGCCAATGGTTAATATTAGAGGTTGACGGCGCCATTTTTACAATTGTTGAACAACTGATTTTTAATGTTCTTTTTTGTCCAAATTGCAAAACTTCGTTTTACAACAAGGCAACCTTTGATAAACGCGAATGCCTGTCAATGTTGCAAGTTAAACCCGAACATGAGTTTGATTGGATTGTATTACAGCCTGGGCTACTTCATATAGAAATGAATGGTTGAAAATCTTTCATGAGTTTAAACTGGGATATTTTTGGACAAGATGTGGCTAAGGTACTAGGTTTTACGTCAATTAAAGCACTAGAATACATGAAACGTTGTGCAGATCATCATAAAAAATGGCAGTTTATGGAACTTTTGTATTTGGCAATAACGTGCCATACGTTCGCCAAGCTAAACAAAATTGTATTCAGCCTACCGTTGAGGGTTTTTGGAAATGGAATGACAGAGTAGTTAATTCAAATTATCTTTATATGCAGCAAACAGCTTTTACATTTTTACATGCTCTAATGATCTTTCAAGATGGAGTTAGGAAAGCAAATTTTACTGCAGCTATAACCGGACGAAATAAATTAAGTAAGCTATTCTATGCACGAAATCACCCAAATTATTGCAGAAAAATTGCAGTAGCGAAACTATGGCAACAAATGATGCCCCGTGCAATTGCAAAAGTAATAGAAACTTCATTCTCATCGAGTTGTGCTGGCAACCAAGGACACTACCAAGGAGGAGATGCCTCTTTAGAAGAAATTAATAAAAGCGCCAAACAGTGGGTGTCGCAAGGAGTGCCTTCAAACGAAGAGTGGCTTAAGAGCTTCCGAAATTTGGACAAGCTTTGTCAAGTAAGAGAACAGGCATGATTTGTCCACTCATTAAAAATACTTTAATTAAAAGATGAATAAAAAAGGCCTTTTTAATATTCCAGCTACAAATTTAAACTATTTCATTTGAATGCTCTGGGCAATTGAAAGGAATTGCTGCTAGTTCCTTTTTAGTCATTTTACCCGCTTCAGGTTTTAAACATTTTGCATGCCCCCAGTAGTTGCAATTTTCGGTATCGCACCCAATCCACAAGCAAGCCTTTTTTGCAATTTTTTTCATCAAGGCCTTGTCCTTTTTCCCGTCAAAAATGATGCCACATTTCACACATTTATTGATGTTTATTTGGGACCTGTCTGTAGATCGGCGAACAGAAACAGCCTTTTTTTCTAGTCTGGGGTATATCTTAAATTTTTGGCATTGTAGCGACAACTTGACTCTCCGTCAGTTTCGTTTTTTTTTGTTGGCGTGTGATGACTTCTTGGAACGGGTGTGTGTTGCTTTGGCTTTGGCTTTAGTGCTGGACAAGCTGGGCTGGATGTCTGGGTTTCTTTGTTGACGAATGAACGAGGTGGCGTTGAGTGGTATTCCAGAATCTTCTCCTTCGCTTTAATAGAGGGCTTATATTTTATCCAAACATAGACCTCGGCTGCGCTCTTAACTTCAAACTCGATGCTCTACAAATATAAATGTCATTTCGTTATTTAGGTAAGAGACAATCTATTGACAATGACAAACAGCAACTGGGAAGAAACTTACAAAAGCACAGACGTTGTAGACTCTCAACAAGTAAGTTTCATCAGAGAGCTTTTCAGGAGATCAGAATATATGCTGAATCCAATGAAACGAGATCAAATGAAAAATTTGAACGGAGAATTGTTGAATAACACGCTTGTAAATTTTACTTCTGAAGCTGAAGAATAGGAGCGTCTATACCTTGAAGAAATTGTCGCAAATCGTGCCAGCAAAGACAATTTGAAAGAAACAGGATTGACAGTTATTAATGTTAAACCCGGAGAGTAGATGAAGACTAAATTTATAAAATGCAATAGAAACAATTAACATACCTTTTTTAGAACTGTTTTCCATCTTTTGTGCACTTTTTTCTGCCTTGTGGTGTCATCCTCTATATAAACAAGCTCTGAATTTTTTGGTACGTCTTCACTTGGACTTTTGGGTGCATTGATATCCTCTTCTAAATAAAAGTTAGATTTGAAATAAATGCCAGAAAGCATAAGGAGAAACGAAATGTATGAAAAAGAATTGGAAAAACTTGCGACTGAATAAACCGAATTATCGAAACTCCACGTTTTTTTGGCTTTTAAAAATTGTCTCACCTGGTAGGAGGAGCCTTCCTTCTAAAAGATCAGCTATATCAAAATTGGAAGAATTTTAAAAGAACTTTGACCTTGACCAGCATCGATGCTCGCTTCTTTTTCACTTTCTCTTGGTGTGATGAGAATCTTGCTATTTAGGTCGATTGTAAGAAGGTCTCTGTTATCAGCCATTTCAATAATTTTGAACTTGTATAGGAACTTTAGAGCGACCCTAATTTTTTCAAAAATGAATCTGGGGTTTGTTGCAACACATTTTTATACCTTCCAGTCAAACATTGCTTTGATTTATCTATAGACACCTTGCATCTAACGGATCTGACATTTTCCGTTAAAAGTCAAAATGTTCTATAAATATTTTTGAGTGAAATCTGTGATCGGAAACAATGATAGTTGATCCCCTTGCAGGACTTAAATATAACTTCCTTATCACTCTGTTTATATCGTAGTAGTTACTAAAATCATCTGAAACATTTATTATTATTATGATGTATACTTTTAATGGTATTTTTTATTCGCCTTCGCTGGTAAGTTCCAACAGAGCAGTCACTCCCTAACCTTGATGAACATAATTTTCTAACTGTCTGGTGAAAAACCTCTTTGTCTGAGGCACAAAGAGGTTTTCACGGTAAAGGATTTTCCCTAGAATAATACGAGAAGAAAGTTCACATAACTGTGAGAAAATAAACACGTCCAGAAACCTTCTGATCGCTGTGGATTTGTATAATAATGCTTTTTATTATTTTTCACACACTTGTGTGAATATCGTACATCTGTTACATTTTGGGCGATGTGTATTGATAGGGTACATTCATTCTTTTTGAAGCCTTAAATGTCTGCATTAAAATAGGGCGTTGTCTGACAGTAATGATGAAGATCTAAAGATCTACCTTCTGAACATCATAATGTGATTGCGCATGCAAGCATCATCAACAGCTAAAATGAATATCTGAATCTTACAACATAGAATATTGATTTCTCAAGTACACGGATGGTTTTTGGTTCCTTTCATTCAATCGATTTTCGAATAAGCTGCATTTATTATTACGTAATGTGTAGAAGAAGAGGAAATAAGATTAAAACAAGTAAACATAAAATGTGAGGACACCTTGCATGGTAACAGTTTGAAATTTTTTGTATACCCCGTTTTTTCAGGCGTAGATTTCGAATCTGCAGTCAAAAGTACGCCCCCGACCCTTCAAGTGTCTATTTCAGAAAATTCTCCCGTTCGGTGGAAGAAATTTGCAATCTGACATCACTTTTTTCTCCTGTTTGGGAGAATTTTTTCCCCAATTCAGCTAGTATCCCTAGCTGAGGGACATGATTGGAAGTAATGAAATAAAAAATGGTAAAGTTGCTAGAACATTTAAACAAAATAGACGAAATTCTGTAAACCCTGTTATACAAAAGGCAGCCTTTGTTGTAATCAAGTTAAATCAACAAACCAGCTTAGGAGCAACTCAACTGGTGGAACCTATAAGATATTACACGAATCTAACTGCAAAAGTAAATTTCTAATATACCTCTTGGAATGTAAAATGCACAATAAACAATATATTGGGAAATCCGAATGACAATTCAACATCAATCTCAACAACTACCACTCACAAATCAAAAACTGCGAAAAAGATAAACTTCTTCCAGTAGAAAAAAGTTTTCTCCTCTGTAACCATACCTTTAAAAGAGACGCTATATTACAATTATTGAATTAAACATTATTGATTAAACACACTGACCGCTGTGACACAAAGAAGGTTTTGGAAAATCGTGAAACTGCTTGGATGGCTCATCAACAAACCATCCACCCTCAAGGGTTAAACACGAAAATTATAAACCCTATATTTAACTTACACCAGTTTAGCTACAAAAATTCTCTTTATTTCATTGGTTTTATGTTCTAGCAGACCAACATTTAAAACTATCTTGATGTCTGGTTGTAAATTAATCTAACAAAACATCAAACAGTAGAATTTTTTAAATACACTTCATTATAATAGTTATTCTCCTGATGGAAGCTGGGTTGCCAAAATGGGTCGAGAATTATAACATCCATATCATCTTTTCTATTTGTTCTTTCATATATAGATATATAATATATTTAATATATAGAATATATATAATATATAATATATATATATATGGTAGTAAAGAGACAGTTACTAAAAAGTCGGATGCAAAAGATAAAACAGACAACAAATCGCTTTCCTTATTATCTAAACTTATTATTTCTTATTTCTTAAAAGCACACTAAGGCCTTTAAAGCAAAGCTATCTTCAGAGTGTGACTAACTAACTGGGTTCACGACTTTAATTTAGAAATTTTAACAATAGGATTAAGGTATTACGAAAAAAATGACACCAATTGAGAATTGCGTGTCCTGATCTGAACAGTTGTTCCTCAGGCATCTCCGTAAGGTTTTTAGCCCGGGAGTGAGCGATCACACGCCTCGTACTAACTCTGGTCATCTAGGCGCGTGTTTTATTGTTCTTAATTTTCACCTATTGAGATATACTCAGAAGCAATATAAACAATCATTTAATTGATTAATTACAAGATTCAGTGAAAAAGATTAACAAAACGTAAGATTAATCAAATGTTACGACTGTTATTAAGTGTTTCAATCATTAATCGGATTCAGTAGCAGAGTCAGATGATATTGAGGAATCACTGGAATCGACTATGAAAATGTCTTCTTTTTCAGTAGGTCTTTTTTTGGATGTAGATTCTTTATCTTCAGCAACAACAGGAGCTTCCCAAACTTTTTGTTGTTTTTCTAAATAATTTTCAAGGCAAGACTTAAAATTTCTTTTTTCTCTGTTTGTTACCAGAATTTATCATTGCCTTTCATTATCATCAAATCTTCCATGGTTCCATGGGCAGTGCTTAATCTACGATCGCTAAGCATGACAGTTAGCGTAGAAAGTGCTCTTTCTACAGCCGAATTTGATCCTGCAATGCAGGTTATCAATTCTATCAAACGACAAAAGTCTCCTTTCCTGAATGATATGATTTTCTGCCAAAACACTTTCCGTGATTTTAAAAATTCTGCCATTTGACGTCTTGCAAAACTTCTGCATTGCTTTTATTCAATGAAAACATCTTTTTCGGATAATCCTGCATGGAGTAATCGATAACAAAATTTTGATCTCTTGCACACCATACTCACTATCATCAATCCAGTATTGAGGGTCATAAAGGCGCATGGCTGAATGAAATTCTGTTTCATTCTCAAGGAATCTTTCCTGGAGCAAAATCTGCAGGTTATTTAGAGTGGAAGTTTTAGCTGCTGCTGCCACTTCACGAGCTCTTGCGGAATATTTCATCCCACTGATCTGGATTTTAGAATCCTCTCTATTGCACGGTCTTTTTCGACCATGTCCTTCCTTTAGGTAGCTCCCCTCGATCTATTTTGTTTCTTGATCATACGAGAATTTGCTGATATGGCTATTCAGTAACTCTTTGTCTGTCCTTGAATCTTTCTTCAAATCCTCCATTTCCTCTATTGTGTACTCAACTACTTCTGCAATTTCCTGGCGCATGATTCCATCTCCTTCGAAAACAAGGGAAGCAGGACCTGCTGCGTCTCAAACATCAAGATAGCTTGCTACTTTGCAGAAAAATTCATACGATTGTAACTTCTTCAAAATCCCACGGATCTTCGCCTTGTTTTCTCTTTTCCTCTGCGATCGGCTTAAGCATTTTCAAAAGCCGTTATTAGTCCAGGCCAGATATTCAGGAGCACTTTCATTCCTTTTCGGCGATGATTGACAAAACAAGCTCCATGTATCTTTGGCATGTTCTTGTGTGTGTCTATTCCCAAGGCCTTGCATGCTGCAAAAACTTCATTTTTAAGTTTTCCAGAACTTTTCAATAATGAGTAGATAGCTTTATATTGTTCATCACATACACTGAAACTTGAGTTCATGATAGCATTTTTGAAAGCCAACTCAACTCGATGGTTTGAGCAGTGTATGCTTAACAACCAACCCCGGTTTGTGATAACTGTGCAAGGTCACCATTGTATACTCCAAAGTTCATGCTTGCACCTCAGCAGTGGCACATATCAGCTTTTTATGTAATCCGCAGTTGTCATTTTGATGACACCATTTTCTTCGTGGAAAACACTATCAATTCTTTTTTTGATGGAATCTGTGTCTTCTCCTCCTTACTCGCTCATCTCCAGCAATGAAACCACCAAGTAACATGGGATTCCATTTCTCTCAACCCGAATCATGATCATTTCTTTCTCAGAATTGTTTTTTCTCGCCTGGAACCCATCTGACATTAAAGACATGAAGTGGCTACTTGCCAAGACGACGGCACATTTTTCACCAATCGCATTTGCTATAGCATGTATGTATTCCTTGGCAGCTCTTTCCTCATCTCTCCCATGGATTAAAACCACTCAATTTTCTCTCTGGCATTTCAGAGGGACTTTAAAATGTTGCAAAGGCATAGAAGGCGTGGTCGCTAGGTTATAGGCTGTTTTGAACATTTTCATGTATGCATCGCGTGTGCTCTGTTTCAAAGCCACATCAATTCTTGGCTGTAGTAATGTTCTCTGCCCAGCTATGAATAGAAAATAATCTCGTCTTATTGCCTACAAATTTTAAACATTTAATAAATTAATGATAATGACTACTTCCTGTTTACTTTTATTTGACTTTTACTGACTTATTTGTACCAATTTAAGGAACTTACCAGGTGGTGATGCACCAGTATTAAGCCTTTCTTTAACTGGTAATGCAGTTTCTGCATCCAGTGCCCATTGGTGTCCTTTCCTAGAAATAATGCAGTTTATAAGCAAAATAGAAATATTAACAATTTAATTAAAAAATTTACATACACAATACACGCATTAAGTAGTCTTCCTGATGTGTCTTCTTTTTTGACCATATTCGCATTAGTGTTGAAAGTTTTCCCCTTACTTCTTTCTTATACAGAACTTATATTTATTTTTCTAACACTAATACGGCATTCCACTGTGTAATACCTAAATAAGAATATCCAACGAATACCTGTTTATTGTTAAAAGAATGAAAATTTGTACTTACCTTGGAGATGTCTATCGATATTCCATTTACTGACGAAATTAGTTCCAACGATATATGCTTTGATAGCCTTCCTGGCATTACCCTTGCAGAGGGGGATACTGAGAATAACATCTTTGTGCTTCACACAAAGTTTGCACCATACTGATGTGACCATGGTTTTTCCATTACGATCTTGAGTGTTTGATCCAATCAGAGAATCCTTTCCATAATTACGAAAAGTTGCCAGTTCAACAGATTGTCCTTTAGAACTGCCAGCCATTTTACAAAAAATGACTCCTTGCGTGTGAGTGAATAAAGGAACAGAGCGAATGAACTGATCAGAAGGATTGTGTCACACATAGGGATTCTCTTTTAGTGCGTGATTGCGTGATGAAAGACCGAATAGTAATCACACCCAGACAACTTTTAAACAATAAGGTGAGAATCAGTGAGTATTGTGAGCATTATCCATCAAAGAATCATAACACTATTTTCATCCTTTACGTATCTAAATTTGATGATAATATTTGTATTGTCACAATGGATTAACGATAATCTTTTCATCTTTCAAAATGGATGAAACGACAAAATTATCAGTATTGTGTTTCTATTACTTCAAGTGGTTAATTTTTATTCAAATAAAGTTTATATTAGTCTACATGGATTTATGATTTCACAAGTCATGAATGAAACAGATTCTGTCATGATGCTTGATGTAATGACTCCGGAAAAGTGAGGAGAGTGATAAATCACGCACCTTATTTCTTCAAGGAGAGTGCGGAGGCGTAAACATTTTTGGGAGTAAACATTTATCATGGAAAATTTTTTAACATTTCCAGTATGATTCTATTTCTGGGACCCTAAAGTAACCTCTGTTGTTTACAGACTCAGGGGGCACCATGACATTGACCTCAACTTCTCCATTGAAAGATGCTTCAACTCTTCTGTAGAAGAATTCCTCCCCATATTCTACACTGAAATAATCACTAACAGAAATTTCAGAATCTATGTCATCAGCTGGCAGGGACTTAAGTTCTTCTTTTTGTTCCAGTTCTTCATCTTCTTCAACCAACAGGTTAATCTTTTCTTCATCATTTGGAATTGGCTTCTTGGTTACTGCTTCTGAAACAGAAGCTTGCAGATGTTCTCCTGTTATACCAACACCTTGAGGAACATTGAGCTTCTTTTTCTTTTTCCTGGGCTCTTTGGCTGTGTTAGACCAGTCAACAAGCATGTCAATGAAAATTTCACTGATTAAGCTTGAGTCATCTCTCTTGCTTGAAAGCCTTTTCAGTACTTAATTTCTGTTTACAGGAAATATGCCAGTTTTTCTGAAGCCTGCTTTGAGGTTCTCTGCAGCTCTGTTGTCCACTTCCAATACTTCATGCAACAACGAAAGCTGCTGGTGAAACTTGTCTTTTAGCATAGCACAGCTTTGGTCAGATCGAGACTTCATTCTCCAATCAGAAAGTTGTTATTATGTAAGATTCCTTGCCTCCATACTCTGTCAAAGGCTTTGGAAAAGTCTACAAAGCAGTGAATTTTTTCCTTTTTATTGAAATCTTGATTGACTATCTTTTTGAGTAAAAAGACATTGTTCGCATTTTGCATTCCCGGTCTAAAACCTTGCAGATGGTCTGCCAATATATAGACCAGGTGGAGAATGGGGGAATCGTCCGCCGGACGCAAAATTTATGGCATAGGGTGGATTTGCTCAATCTCGGGGTGCTGATTTCGAAAATTGATGTTATACAGGGGAATTCGGGGGCATTCAGCCTCGTTTTGACGTTTAAAATCTCGTTTTCAACCGAAACGGCAATTGTCTTCTCAATCTTGTTTGCACATGATAAGTGCTACTTGAATGGGACAAAATGATAAAATATAGTGTCTAGAGATACAATGTCATTAATTTCTAAGTAAATGTTATTGGTGGAGACTGGCCGAGACCTCGTTCTGGCAGAAATTTTAGATTATTTCTCAAAAAACCACGGCAGTCAGTAACATGTATAACTTTAATATCATTATGACTTAGGTTTTCTCTATCAAGTAGGAGTATATGACAAATTTAAAAGCTGTTCACAAAGTTTTCATCTTCATCCGATTCATATAGGTTATCATCTTCTGTAATGTCCAATTCTTCCTCGCTGCTTATATCATTGTGGCCAATCAGTATATCAGCAACATCTTGGGGGTAGCTGTCAAGGCTCCACTGAACGTTGCAATCTTCATCCCATCCAGCATTCACTGTAAGCTCCGGCTGAAGAATCAAATTACAAGCATTAAGGTAGATCCAGGCGACATATTTGGCTCGCATCAGGTGTAATCTAAAATTGAACTTGCATGGCGGAAGGAGGCTCAGATCGATTATTTTATTGTCTTTCTCAAATCTTTGCACGAAGATCTTATATCGCAATTCGTTTACAGAAGTGACACGCTGATTGCCATATAGACAACAAACAAATTTCTCGAATATTCGAATTTGGCTCTCTGAGGGCGTAGCAAACCTTCCTAATTCGGTAAAAGCAGCGATGAATTCACCCTTTTTCACCATCGTTTTCCAAAATGCAACCTTTCCTTTCCTAAAAAACCCAGAGACATAATCGTTGCCAGAGAACGCATGAAGTCCAAGCAAAGCTCTTCTCTTGTTTTCATCTAATGACAGCAATGTGACATCGAATATCTTTCTGCTCTTTCCTGTTCCGTTATCGGTAAGAACATGTATGTCATTGAAACTATGAGCAACAAAAAGCACCAAGACATCAATGTCTCCAGAAGGGGACCTGACCATTACGTAGTCACCTGGTGGAACGTCAGCTGCATGAACAAGGGCGATCAATTTAGTATCTGCTTCTTCGTGATTACTTTGCAAAGAGTGGAGCAGCGTGACTTCTTTTCCAGTCACCTTCGTGCAATCATTCTTTCCCGAAAAAAAGATTGCTCTCATGTCAAGTCGATGCTTGCCCTCGGTAAAAGCTCTAAGTAGAAGGTTGAAAAGCATTTCCTTGTTTTCTCCATTTTTCAAAAATCTTGGAAAGTCGTACGGAACTTTCATATCTGGGCTGCTTAACACGTAGCGCTCACTCGCACCTCTCTTTTGTCGTTCTCTTCCTTTGATGCTTTGATCTTTATAGATATCACAGACAATGAAAATTGTCTTGAATTGCTCTGGGATGGTTCATATGATCTTCCAAGCAAGATCTCTAATTGTTTCCACTCTACCAACTATACTCCTGATGGAAGCTGCAAGATCCAAAAAGTAGAAAGTAAGTTGGCTTGGTGGTGGCAACTCATCCGATGTCAGCACTGCAAGGTCAGCAAGAGCCACGTCAAACAATTGCTTTTGACTGTCTTTCTAATGGCGCCATCAGGGGTGCTGAGAGGAATTGGAACGGGTGCAAGAGGATATGACAGTACTCTCTCAAGATCTAACCCGGTTTCATGTTTGTTTGAATAGGCAACAAGCATACCCAGAACATCTCTTTGAAATTGCAGCTCTTTGGTCTTTCCGTCACTCTTGAATCTAGATTTTACGCACGATTCCTTGAATGCCTTCAAAGGTTCCTTTTTGATTGGAGAAAAGAACATTTGATCTGGTGTGCTTTGCTTACCACAAATATTTGCAAGATCAGAACAAGACTGCGCCCTAAATGTTACAAATAACAATTTAAATAGGGTTGGAATGTGGATATAAATCTATAACATACATATCAGTCTTGATGTTGGTATTTGTGAAAAATGCTACGAGTTTCTTTCCGAAAACGTGCTTCTAAGAATGAAATCCAGGCTAGAAAAGGAAAGTATTGTTGAAAAATAGAAAATAATGATATTGCATCCCTAAACCCTATATTTTATCGTTTGGGTACATTCAAATAGCACTTGACATGTTCAAACACGATTTGAGAGGAGAATTGAGGAGAATTGCCGTTTCGGTTGAAAACGAGATTTTTAACGTCAAAACGAGGCTGAAAGCCCCCGAATTCCCCTGTATAACATAGATTTTCGAAATCAGCGCCCTGAGATTGACCAAATCCACCCTATGCCATAAATTTCGCCTCTGGCGGACGATTCCCCCATTCTCCGCCTGGTCTAATATCTGGTTTTCCAACGCTGTACATAATAAATTGCTTATTATTTGGTTGAGAAATTTTCATATGCATGATGTTAGTGTTATCCCTCTATAATATTTTTGGCTCTAATTTATCTCCGTTTTTGAATATAGGTTTCAGTGCTCCTTCAGGTCTAAATAGTTTCCTAAAAGGCTATTGAAAAAATTCTTTATTATTCTACATACTTAGCTCACATTACTTTCCTGGAATTTTTTCCGGGAATTGATTTTCACGGTTTCTGCAGATTTTAGTCATTTCTGCGAAAAAATAGTTCCCGTAAAATTCTTAAAATATGCTTGTGGGCAAAAATAAATTCCCGCAAACTTTCAAAAATTAAAAAATCTGAAAAATCTGAAAAGGCTTTTGCAAAATTTAGGGAAATATTTCACTGAAAAACTAACTATGGTCTTTGCTTCTTTATTTCCAATATCATTTGTATCGTTTGTAAGATTTCTCAAGTCAAAAAAGATTTCTAAGATTTCTCTTGTAAGATTTCTCTTGTTTCCTTTTGTTATCAAAATTATTTGATACACGAAAATAAGTTCCCTTTAAATTATCTTAACCAACAAATCCACAAAAACCGAAAAAATAAATTCCCTTTCTTTCCGCCATATTTCTGAGAGAAAAAATCTGCGAAAATAAGTTCCTGCAAAAATTAATTCCCTTAAGATAATGAAAACTTTTATTACTTCATTTGATATATTATCTAAACCTGTTGCTTTTTGCTTTTTAGTTGATTTCTAATTTGAAGTATTTCTTGAATCATTATTTCTCGGTTGAGCTCACTGTTAAAAATTTCAATTTCATTTTGTGACATTTCATGTTGTGGCATTTTTTTACTTCAGTATCTGATTGATGTTTGTAGCTTGTCATTATAACCAAGAGACTTGTTAAATTGTACCCATCTTTTCATTGGTATTTCATAAGAGTGGTCAGGTTGTTCACTATCGTTTGTGATCTTTACTATTTCTTTACTGTTTATATTGTATAGATTTTTAAACATTAGTTCTTTTTTGCTGATGCATTTTATGTTAAATTAAGTTCGTATACCCCCTTTTATTTTGATGATATGCTTGTCTTATATACACATTATCTGGGCATTTACACATGAAACTGCTTAGACTAGTCCTGTGAGATCTCGTCTTTTTTATAGCAATCAGGATCATAAGCCTTCTCTTTTATGTCTTGTGTTTTGTTTTGTTTAATTGCTTTTTTAAATTTTTTCATTTATAAATTTATTACTTCCCATTATAAGGAATTATTGTAGTTTAGTTTATTTGTCCTTAATATCCTCTTTATTATCCAGATTATCCTTGAGCTTGTTTAGGTTTTGCTCTGAGAAAAATTCGTTTAAGTTCCACATGGTTTATTATTTATCGTTTGCAGAAACAATTTACTGTTCTAGTAACATTGATCTTTTAAAACCACAAAAGATAATATTCAAATCCCCTATGGTATCCCTTATTGTATACATGGTCTGCCTGACATGGCTTTGAAAATCTAATTTGGAATCAAGTATCTTTCCTAAGTGCTTATGTTCCATTTGTTGTGAAAGTTGAGCAGTTCCTAACAATAGGGGTGGGTGGTTGGACTTGAGCCTTTCGCAAAAGAATATGACTTCTTCTGTTTTGTCAGCATTAAAATGCATTTTCTATTGCCAGGCCCATGATTTTACCATCTCCAAATCTTCATTTAACATTAACGCACTACTTACGGATCATTGACACAACAGAATAAGGATTTATCATAAGCAAACATCTTGATGGCACAATTTACATTATCAAGGTCATTGATGTAAACAAGGAATAGCAGTGGGCCTAATACTGACCCTTGTGGCACCTCAGCAGGTATTGTTGCCCATTCGAAACTTTTTCCATTTAGTAATACACATTGTTTTAGATTTGTTAAGTAATTTTGAATTAGGTTTCCAGTGATACCATTGCATTCAAGTTCGCAAAGTAAGCCCTGACACCAGACCCTGTCAAATGCTTTGGACAAATCTAAGACAGACCACGATTCTTTGCTAGGAATTTCTTTCAAGGCACTGTATATCTTGTGAGTGATTGATAGCAGCTGATTAATTGTTGAATCACCCAGGCGAAAAATGGATAGATCTGAAGTTAGAAGTCTATTTTCACAAAGATGTGAGGAAATTTTGTCAAACAATAGTTTTTCAAAAATGGTTTGAAGAATTGAAAGAAATGATTGTTTTTACACGATCTGCTGCCCTTCTGGTGAATGGGAACAATGCTTGCTTTCTTCCAAGTAAATAGATAAATCTCTGTCTCAAGGCATTCTTCAAAGGTCTGACACAGGGGCTCAAAAAGGAAGAACCACAGGTTTTGATCATAATGGCTGAAATATTATTGCACACATTTGCCTTTTTAATGTCTGGAGCCAGAATCATTTAACAGAGACAAAAATCATTGGGAACAAACAATTAGTATGCAATGAAAGGGCCTTGTGTCTTAGTTTCACCCCCTCGTTGGCTTATCCTTAAATTGTTTTTGGAAAGGAACAAGTAGACTCTTCCACTAAGTGATGATTGTTAGGAGGTGTTCCAAAAAGATTTGACAGCCAACAGCATGTTCCATCTTTTTTAACCTAAGCAAAAACGAGAATTCCCAATTTCTTATACATGTCTGTCAATCAGTACCCAGATTTCAGTGCCTAATTTATATTGTTATAACAGTGAAGGATTTAAGGAGAAAATATTAGGAAAAGGATAAAGAAAAAAATAAGAAAATACGAGGAAAAGGATAACGAGAAGAATAGAGAAAAAGCTTTGTTATAGACTACTGATAGTATTTCCTATTTCTTCAAATGTTTATAGCCTGTTATGGCAAGACTAAAAATGGTGAAATTGACTGTCTGAAATTGACAAGGACAGAGTTTGATGCGCCAAACAAAATGAGAAACAGACCCAACTCAGAAAATGGGTCTGAAAGCTATTTTTAGACTAGGGTACTTAGGCCCAGCTCGCAAAAATTTTTTCTTCTATAACTCGGAAACTATTCATGATACACATTGTCATTCTATCCATGATACACAATGACACGATGTCACTGGAAGAATCTTCCAATGTCATCATGTTGCTTTGTTGTTCGGACATTTTATCTTTGCACTCACCAATTAACACTTAAACGCCAACTGCAATCAATTTCAAAATAGATACTATTGCTACAGTTTTGAATCTAGTACTGCCTAGTGGTTGGATGGCTTCGATTGATTTAAAAGATACTTATTACTGCGTAAAAATTTATTCTACTTACCAGCGATATCTCGATTCAATCTTGATAATCAGATATATCAATATACTGCATTTCAAAATGGATTGGTTTCATGCCCTAGGAAGTTTATCCAGCTATTTAAACGCTCACTATCGGTTATGCATTCCCATGGGCACATCATAAGTAGCTATATCGATGACTTGTATATTCAGAATTATTCCTATAACAGTTGTATAAATAAAGTTGTATCAACTGTAAAAGTTTTTGAAAGCTTAGGCTTCGTCTTGCATCCAGATAAATCTGAATTCGTACCCAAACAATCGACTTTCACAATCGACTCTGTCTTAATTGGAGCCATTTTGACAGCTGAGCGCTTAGCCAAAGTAATGAAAATTCTTGAATTTGCTCAATCTCATGCTAGTGTAGGAGGTTACCAATAAACTTGCCCAAATTGTGATAAAAACATGAAAATTGGTACACAAGGGTAATTTTACATGCTGAAAAAGATTAGACGCAGACCCAAGCTGAAAAATGCCCCCAAGTGCTATTTTTAGAATGGGGTACTTAGAGCCACACCCCATAATGATAATATTGCAATTAATTTATTGCGAATGGTAGAATGAAATAGAAAATTTGCAGTTATACACAATTTGATATATAGAAAGCGATAAGACATAGCCCCAAACAGGAAAATGACCCCAAGTCTATTTTTAGAAAGGGGTACTAGATACCAGACCTCGTAAAACGAATATTACAATAACTATGCAACAAATGGCAAAATCGAAATTAAAATTTGCAATTATACACATTTTGATATAAAGAAAACGATAAGATGAAGCCCCAAACAGGAAAAACATAGAATAAGGTTATATCTCATAGAAATTAGTTTTCATGCTTTTATCACAAAGATTTACCATTTGACAAAAGGCATATGGTAAAAACCAGACCCTAGGACCCATAGAACCGGACCCAGACCGGACCTTGGTAATTCCCCCATGCTTTTTTTGCTAGCTTTCTGAAAACGAGGCTGGGTGTTGTGTGGGCGGTAAAAAGTTCACATCGAATGAGAACCGTTGTTTTCTTGGAAATCCATGTTATTGTAGATATTTGATGTGCTTTCTTCCACTTCTTCCCGAAAAAAGTATACAACCTTCTTTATTACAGTTGCCGACAGTTCAACCCCACGCAACAAACATGAAACGTTTATTATTGGAAAATTATAGGGAAGCTCAGAAACTCCAGCCAGGCTGTTGAAATTCCGCATTGTGCTACATTTACATTCAAAATGCACTGTTAATAGAAAAATCCAAAAGCATGTGTTATATTCCTATTACATAGTCATGCTGGACGTTGGAGAAGGAAAAAAGAAGACTCGTCTTGTTACTTACGCATAAAAACTAAACAAAACATTGACAATAGTTTAAATTGAATACTAAAAAAGGTATTGGCCACACAGACAGTCGATATTCAGCACTAACTTGAACGAAACAAAACAAATCTATCAAAATATGTAGTCCAATCTTTAAAATCAAACAGTTCAAATAATCTCAGCAAGGGATGGAAAAAACCCAATACACTGAGGAAAATTCATAATTAGAGGGCGTTCTAAAAATAACAATTGATCAATCATGTTGGCTTTACAAACCGTACCGATGCCGTCTTGAAAAGCTCATGCTAAATCTGTGCTAAATATTGTTACGTTTTTAACCTTTGGTACATAGGTTTGTTCGCCAGGGAACTTCAGCGAAACAGCAGGCGTCTTAATAAGGCATAATTACATCTAGCAAGATAACTATATAGGTGTTTTGCATTGTGATCTCATTAAAGTAGGGCAAATTTGGTACTGTTAAAACTGTCAAACTGTCAGACTCCCATTAAACAACCTGGATAACAAAACAACAAATCAACGAATATAAATAACAAAACAACGTTCGAGATGTGCATACGGTGTAGCAACGTTAGCTTTAGAACTTTATACCTCCTTGGCTCAACAGAACTTTGTGGCATTCAAGCAAGTGATTTCTAACATCCGATTGTACTTGGGCAAGAACTGGAATGAAGAATTTGTTCTTTCTCTTTATGCAGTCAGTGTTGAAATGGAAAAACACATTCCCTAGAGAACCTTCCTGGACAATACCAAATTCATTTCTATATTCTCGAATCCCTTTGCACACAACAACCAAGTCCAGAGGGGCTGGCCTGATAGCTCCATTTTCCTCCTTTAGGTTACCACCACATCCAAAGCATTTGGACGTCTTTGGATGGCAAAACTTCAGCAAAGTTACCACATATGTTCCAGGCATTGGATCGGGCATTGATACAGTTGGACTCTTTGCTATAGCTTGGCAGCAAGTAGCAGCACCTGTCATTGTTGCAGAATATTTATACATGCTTGTACCACTTGTGGTCATAGGTCTATCATTATAGGCATGGAGGGGAGTCTTTTTTCTGTTAGCCGGGCCTTTTCTTCTTTGCGTTGCCTTCGTAGCTTTTTTTCCAGCTGAAGAGCTATGCCCAATAGCAGCAACTGAAGACATGTTTGCACGGTTGGTCTTATTGTACCAAGCAAGAAAGACTGCAAGCTTTCCCTGTTTATCTGCAACAGAAAGTATATGGTGACAGATCCTGTATGCAGTGTAACGAAATCATCGGTCTTTCACACAACTGATGATGTTTGCTTTTGTGGATACAACAAATGGCTCAGTAGGCTTCAGCTCATTCATTACAATGTAGGTAGATCCAGCAGCACCTGGTGCATCAACAATGTTTTTGTCACTGTTCAACATGACAGCTGCATCAGAGAACATATCTTCAATGATTGAAATTGGAGGGAAAGTAATCCCACTGTCAATTGCAGAAATTGATAAACTACTCACTGTGGTAGGTCTTACAGTATCTAACAGGGAATCAGCAGCCTGATAGTGACATCTTCGGCCTTCCACAGGAACAGCATTTAGCTCATCCATGATGACATCTGTAACTAGTGGGGCTCTTCTAAACCTTTCTACGCCCAAAGCACGTTGCCTTGCATCCATGCTGTAAAACTTTTCCCGTGAAATGGACAGATTTGCATATGGCTCTGCAACTTTCCATTTACCAAGCCCAATCACAGCAAGCCTGGCGGATGTTTCCTGCTCCCGTACACAGCCTTCGATCAACTGTGCAGCTTCCCTCAATGAAAGCTTCCTGCCCCTGCATTGTCGCTTAATAACGCTATTCACACATTCATTTGCATTCTGGGTGTAAACCTTGGGAGGGTAACCAAGCCCTGAAACTGTGCGAATCTGTGCATTCATGCAATTCTTCACCAGCTGCAGTTTGTGATTCTCAAAATACAGGGCAAAGTTCTCTCCTTTTCCATGAAGCGTACACCATTTACTTTTTAGTGTTAAAAACATCTCATCAGCTTCCTTGCCTCCCCAGCAGTCAACAAGTCCCTTTGTTTGTACTCCACCCTTGTTAACTCCAAAGATATCAAGCAGCATTTCTTGCTTTTCTCTTCCTACAATACCAAGTTCAGTCATCTTCTTTTCTACATTGTCTCGGAAATGAATGTCACACAACAAATGATTTGCCTTAGTAAATACTGACTTCAATGCATCTGATACATTAACTTCACCATCTGTGCCAACACACTGAATGTCTGCAAGCCTCTTGTTGTAGCGTAGCATATTTGATGGTAACTGAAAGTACGAGTCGAAGTCTTTGTTAAAATGCAGCAAGACAGGGCCAATCATTACAGGATGAACATTATCACTTGTGAGTAACATCAAATGACGATATGTGGACACTGTAACATAGAAGTGGCCAATGTTATAAGTAGGATCTACACCAAGGACAGAAAAAGCATTCTTAGTTGAGCAAAATTTCTCAACATCTTCTAACTGTTGGTTATTAGCTAGAAAGACAGTTTTCTCAGGTGCGCATCCAACATTGCGAACAAAAGCTCCATCATTCTGTTGGCTTTGATGCTTGCACAAATCCAAAATCTCCAACAATTCATCTTTCTGTGGCTCTTTTCTTGCATTGCAAATCTGCTGAATATTGCGAGAATGCTCTCCAGCTGAATTCACCTTTTCAAAACCTCCTGCATCCTCAAGAATATCAATGAATACCTTTGGGGCCGGACCTTTACTGCTTTTTACTTTTTGCAGTACTGAAGCTCTGGTTTTTTGAAATGGCACTCCATTCTTTTTCTTCGAGTTTCCATGTGAAAGAGTAACAGACACTGGGTGCTCATAAGAATCAAAGTAGTACTGAAGATACACCAGCGGCAAAATCTGTTGCTTCCAGTCTTCAACTGAAACAAAGACACGGTGAAAATCCCTAGATTCTCGATGAAGATATATGAATCTTCGTGCTAAAAAAGTATCCTCACAGCCAAATTCCTGTTCAGTAACAGAAGTGACGTCATCTGAGCTTAAGACCTTAAAATAGGACTTCTTTGTTCGTATATGAACCCAGTGACCCAGCATGTCTGCAAGTGGGTCCTTCCAATGTCCAGTATTTTTCCAGCTAATGAGGAAAGAAGCATTTGATTCCACATGTAAGGGATTTCTAGTACAAATTAATGATTGTTCCTGTTCTCCTTTCATAATTAGTTTTGCAATCTTAGCAGTCATACATGGCACATTTTCACAAGAATAAATTGAAATTCTGTCATCACCATTCAAGGTTTCAATCTCACGAATCTCCTCCCTGTGAACAGGAAAATTAGAAATATATCAATATTTAAAGACTATAATAATTCATTTAGCCTTGTTAAGAGTTAAGACATCTAAATCAAAGTTGGTGAAATAAAGAATTTAACATGTGAAACATAAGAATTGTTGGAAATGGTGTAATAGCCTCTCATACAATCTAATTTCCATCTGCAATGAGACAAATTGAGGGTTCATATACCTATTATTTGAATTCCTTGTGTCTGAAAATGAAGAATTTGGATTAATCTTTGGTGGTGGTGCTATCCAGCTTGCACTGAAATAAAAATATGCATATGTTGAATCATACACTGAATATGCCTGAAATTTTCTTTCACTTCAGCAAGAGTATGATTGTGAAGTTCCTCATTTGAAAGTTGATTGAAATAACATCGAAAAGTCCCAAGACAAAAGAAGAATCTATTAAGACAAGGAGGATATTTTGAAGCATATATTGAATTTGTGGGGATTTTCTACCCTCATATAAATGATTTAAATGTAAATTTCACTTTTTTGGGTGGTTTTGGGTGGTTTTGACCTGGATCTGGGTCGTTTTGGATGGTTTTGGGTCGTTTTGTATCATTTTGGCTGGTTTGGGGTGGTTCCGCGAGTTAGTAAGTATGGTAATCGTTTCCAGCAGGGCGAATGTCTAAATTTTAGTTTTAAGAACAAACTTAGGACAGGGAGAGGCACCCAATAAGGATGTTACCTGAGATCTGAATCACTGCTTGCTGATCCTGTCATTGGTGGCATTTCAATGGGACTGAAAGAAAAAAATAAATAATTACATGATAAACAAAGACATGCCCACGTAACTTGGTACAACAGAATTGGCACAGGGTTTAACATTGGCTAATTATATTACCTGAGATCTGAATCACTGCTGGCTGCTCTTGTGATTCGAGATGTTTCAATTGGACTGAAAGTAAAATTAAAAGTAACATGTTAACAAAGAATATACAACCATGTTTTTCCAAAAGAATGATTTCCTAATTTCTTGAAGCCCATTAAAATACAATGGACAGTTTTGTCTGGCACCACCGCTAGTAAGCCTAAAAACTGCATGCCTATGGTCATGTGAACAAACCTCATATCATCTTCTACGACAATGGCATTCTTGACAGGTGTTGATGAAAATATCAGTCTTTTGCGTTTTGGCCTGCATGATTCATCACCGACCAATCATCCACATCACTGCCCTGAGCTCTGTGAACACAAAACATGTAGTTAAATGAAGAAAATATACTGTTGAAAAAGTTATACATTTCCATTGCAGACATTCATGGGTCATGCTTACAAGGGCTTATATGTGGAGAGAAGAACTTGTTAATTTTTCAGTGTTTATTGCTGTGATATTTTCTTGCAATTTAATGATGACTTTGTAGGTCATAGTGGAACCAAGGTAAACTACCCAACCGATGTGTCTGCCAGAGTAATGCCAAATGTATGCCATCATTCTCTGTATGGCAAAATTCTGTGTTATTCCCACAGAAATAATGTCATGAAAAATTATTTTAGCTTTGCATCTGCCAGCATTTACCAAACTACAAGATCTTGCTCACCATATAAATATGGTGGAGACCCCTTCATCTCCATTATGGATGAAGGGGTGGGAGCTAAACATTCAAGCATGTGGGAAGAGTTTATGAAAAATTTTAGCTGCAAAGCAGAAGGCATATAATTCATTAATTCTTACCGCCTTCGTAACAGAAAGTAGGTTTAATTAGCCCTTGCTCAGTGAAGCAAAATTTTATTTGGAGTATCTAAGACAGGCCTGCTGTTACTTGAGAATCCCTAAGGATTCCATTATTACTGTAGTATCTATCTAGTTCTCTTATTTTAATTCGATAAAATTTAACCAAACCAACTGAAAGTTTCTTATTTTATTCTGCACTTCCTTTTTTATTCTAACAATCCAAAATCATATATCTACTCGGTTGAAAGGCCAAATATAGTCTATACCTATTCAATATTCAAGGTGTGGGCCTAACAGCCTAAGGCTGCAAGGGTAGGGGTAAGAACAAAGCATCCATTTATCTAATTTAGTTTCTTAGCAGTTTAACAGTGACGCGAAAAATGCAGACGCTGTAAAATCTTTTAAAACTCACCTTGGTTTACTTGGGGACTCAAGATTGCTCAGCTTCTCTTCAAGCTGAGCGATGTTTTTTCCGAGGTCGTTGTCCGCCATGATGAGCACGTCTGTTTCTTTTTTCTGACACTCGCCATGCGTTGGAGAAAAGGGGATGACCTGATCTAGACTTGCTTCCCAAGTCCCTAACTTTTGCTCACATTAAATTGAATTGATGTTGTTGTTGTTCGCTTCAGTCAGTTGTTGTTATTGTAGTTTGTGCGTTCAGCAATTCAATTCAATTAACTATAACATTATCTCGTGAGCTTGGAAACAACATGTTGGAATGGAATATACCCTTCCTTTACATCAAACGGAGTGAAATAGATGTCTTTAACAATGTCTAGGGAAAAATGGCTATTTTGCTATTTTTTCATTCTATGCTCAAATTAAAGGAAGGTCTTTATTTTTATGTTAAAAGTCAATTTAATCTAAGAAGCTTTCATGGGATGCAACTTTTCGAACCAGAAAAAATGCAAAATTTTAGGATTGGAAAGGGAATTGTCTTTGGAATGATCTTTCTAGTTTCAGCATCACAAACATTAAAACTCTTAATTTTTTTCGCAGGTACTAAGCACAAGCTCTGTTCAGTATTTTGAAGAAAAGGTATTTCAGGAAAAAAGGATTTGAAAGATTCAAAAAAGTCTGGCACATCTGTTGTAGTCCATTGGATAGGTGTCAGAAAACACCAAATGGACATGGCCTGAGCAATTTGGAGAGAATAAGCTACTTTGAATGATAGGTGGATTGCATATTGAAATTTCATTTATTAGCCTGATCGGATCCTTGCTTTCAGGCATGCAAGGGTCACACATATTTACCACAAAATGGAGCACAAGAAGAGGAAGAAAATGAATCCACAACAGGTGCAGAAAATGTACTGCACGAGGGTGGATATGAAGTTTAAGAGGATTAAAATACAAAAGAAGAACCCATGAAATAGAGTGGAAAGATTGAGTATCAAAACAGCATTGTGCCATGCGCAATACCCTCTCGTTTGTTGCAACTCATGTAGACCCCAGTATCGGTCCATTTGGCCTCTGTTGCCGCCATTAACCTGGAATGATGTTTTCTAAGTCAATAAACCCAGTAGGAGGTGTTTTCTTTAATTGTAGATAGTTATTAAGTGCAAGGCATGCCAAGGTGTATTTCTCAACATTATTTGCAGTACCACTAAAAAGTTTCTGAAAAATTCAACACTTGCTTAATATTCCAAACACATTTTCAATAACTTGATGTGGTCTCCAATGGCGATAAGGCGAGTTAGCAAGGACTCCGCTGTCATTGTTGCTTCCATACTGGTCAAGATCAAAGAAAATTAAGCAGTAGTTAGCTTCACAAATGCAAAGGAGTAAATGCTGAAGAAGCCTTCACAGCTATGAAAGAGGGTGCTAGTGAGTTTTGGACATTTGAGACATATATACTGTCCATCAATGCAGCCAAGAACATCAGGCATATTCCAGAGCTCTTCAAATTGCTTTGCAATATTCATACAATCCTTCTTTGTTGCAGGTGGAGACAGATAATTCTCTGATAGATATATATATATATATTGATGCAATATATATATATAGAGAGAGATAGGATATGAAACAATTTTTTAGAAGAATCAAACTTAAATCATATTTCGAGCAAGAAGACGAAGAAGTAGAAGAGCCGTCAGAAGAGAGAAAATTTGCAGTCAGAAGTAAATGGACCCCACAAAACGTACACCACACTGTAGAGACATTCATTCAAGCGGTAAAAAAATCATGTTTTTAATTCTAGACGTAATCCTTTGCCCAAAAATAACCTTACTAAAGGTGAGCTAAAAGCTTTGAGTGATATTCAAAAACGTAATGACATAGTCATCACTAAGGCCGATAAGGGTGGTGTAGTATTTCATAAGTGTTTAAAAATACATAGACGAGGCTAACAGGCAGCTTAACAATGATGAATTTTACAAACGTATCCCAGAAAACCTTACACCCACATACAATAACACCATCAACGAAACAATAACTAACTTCATTAGCGGGCAACTTATTGATGAAAAAATAGGAAATGATCTCAACATAAGCAATCCCCGAACTCCCAAATTTTATATACTTCGAAAATTCATAAAAACAATAATCCTGGTAGACCAGTTGTCAGCTCTGTACATTGCCACTCCAGCAAAATTTCAAGATATTTAGATTTCCACCTTAACCCAGTTGCAGAAAAACTGCCATGTTATGTAAGGGACACCACATATTTATAAACAAATTATCCAATGTAACAAATATTCCTGATAACAAATATCTAATATGCATGAATTTTAGATCTTTCTATACTAATATAGGTACCAATGAAGGCATAGAGGCTGTAAGGGAGACACTGAACTCCCCTTTAAATAGATCAAATGTCAAGGGTTCTACCGAAGTTATCCTAGAGTTTTTAAGGTCAATACTTACTTGCAACAGTTTTGAATTTAATGGAGAAAACTTCCTCCAAATCAAAGGGTGTGACATGGGCACTATCTGTGCACTATCTTATGCAAACATATTCATGGGAAGGTTTGAAGCAGAATTTATCTACCCTCATATTGGACACACATGTAAGCTATGCTTACAATACATTTAGTGCCTCTCCAGATATTAATGATCTGGAGAGGCACTAAATAGACAGGGAAATTCTTGCTACAATCTAACAAACTGCCTAACCGGGAGTTTTTCTCTACATTCCTATACTTTGAAGGACGGAGATTCATTTTCCAAGATGGGTCCAACTTGATTTCGATGCGTTTTATTGTATTATTTTGAGTGTTTCCTTCTTCTGAAAGATAAGCGGCACATGCATTCAGCAGCAAATTTTCTAAACGTGAACACGCGCGCTGCAGGTGGATAGTAACATTTCAATAGCCCCTGTATGGAAAAAGCCACTTGTATCAATCGAAAGATTGCAGATGGTATATATGATGATGCTGGTCTTATATTGCATCCTATTTCGGAATGGCATTATATTATCGAAACCATTTCTCTCCGTTGAAAATGAGCAGCAAGATACATGCTTACTTTGTGAAAATTTGATTACAAAAAAGTGCAAATACACGACCTTTAAATCCGACGGATGGCCCGCTGTAAAGGAACAAGCAGAGAAATGGTCGACACTCGATATTCCTTCTGATCAGAAGACCTTTCATTTTACAAACGTTTTCAAAAAAATAAAAGATCATGATGTTGCATTTGGTCGGGCCCATGTAAATTGCAGGGCTTCCTTTAGAACACAAATTGAAAAGTGTCTTAATAAGTATGGGAATGTACAAGAGGAAGAAGAGCAGAGTAGGGAAGAGGAGAAATCGGAAGGCTTAGAGGATTCTGAATGCTTAAAAGGTAGTATTTCAAGACGATCTACAA
This sequence comes from Chrysaora quinquecirrha, assembly GCA_014526335.1. Classification (NCBI taxonomy): domain Eukaryota; kingdom Metazoa; phylum Cnidaria; class Scyphozoa; order Semaeostomeae; family Pelagiidae; genus Chrysaora; species Chrysaora quinquecirrha. The sequence continues at coordinate 1,700,253 of JACTAT010000012.1, forward strand.
GTCAATATTTGTCTGACAAACGGCTTTGTTTTGTTTGTAACATTCGACGTGTTTGTGACAACAAGCCTTCATCGCAAGGGGGTCTGGGGCGGTGTTCTGAAGAAAGGGCAGCAATAAAAATCTTGGAACGAAAAGAGCAGTTTTAAAGGATGTGCATCATAGATTTTTTGCTGCAGCAAATCGATTACAAATGATTTTAGGTGGTGCGAGTCATGACATATTTGCAGTGGACTTATATTACCACAAGTCGTGTTATCTCAAATTCGCATTAAACCCCGTTGAAAAACAAAGTTTGTCGTCTGGATCTGAAATGTCAGATTACACCAAAGATATTACCATGGCCGTATGGAATGAATTTTTTAGAATCATAGAGAACAAAATCTTAAGGAAGCGACACGCTTACCTTCTTCATAATTTTATGATAGAAGAATCAAAAGCAATAACGACGACTTGTCCAGATAAATGCAGATGGATCGTTGACGGGATGGCCGCTATGCGAGCATTGAAAGCAAAGAAAACGTACAAGGAGTAGATTGAGTCACTTATAAGGTTTGTTAATCCTGTTGATGATAGCAATGCAATCTGTGTGGAAATAGTGAACGATATGTACAGGAGGAACAGTGTAAAAAATAACACAAGAGCGAAAAGAGGGGAGGAAAGTAAAAGAATAAATGTCAGTAGCTGCAATCAAATGATGGTCCAAGGAAACGAATGGGTGTCGTTTTTCAATAACATAGACAATAAGAATGACCTTATCGATGTTACTGCTGAGTTTGTCAGAAATAGTGGTGGCTTACCGATACCTGTATATAATCATAAATCAGCATTGAGAAACTTGGAAAGTAACCAAAGATGGCTGTGAACGAATGTTTTTCTGCAATCACGAAGAGGCTGATACTAGGTTGATCCTACATGCTTCAAGAATTGATACAAATGTCGTTGTTGTTTCTAAAAATACAAATGTCCTTATTTTGCTTGTATACGGGTTCTGCATTCAGCAGCCCACCTGTGAATGGTACATGAAGATCGACCAAAACAAATATGTTGACATTAGAAAGATATATAATCTACTTGGACCAGAATTATGTACAGTGCTTCCTCAGTTGCATGCTATAACTGGCTGCGATACGACATCATATTTTTATGGCGTCGGTAAAATCAAGATATTGAAGAAATTGCAATGAAATAAGTCAAAACTATCGCTATTGGATTCTATTGGGAAACTCGTTAATATAGAAGAGAAGGCTGTACTTGATGTCATTAAATTTGTCCAAACAGTGATGTATAGTGGTCAACAAGATGAGACTCTGATCAATACAAGGGTGCATTTGTACCTTACCTTACCTTACCTTAGACCTTAGTCCTTCCCGTTCATCATCGAACATAAGGCAACAATGCTCCTCCAATTCTTCCTGTCTTGGGCCTTCATTTTCGCTTCGTCTAACGTTATCTTCGTCAACTCCAGGTCTTTTTCTACCGTCATATTCCATTTTAACCGGGGTCTTCCTCTCCTTCTATTTCCAGGTGGTTTCATGCTCCATACCCTTTTCGGTAGTCTATCTTCCTCCATGCGACAGACATGACCCAGCCATTTTAACCTTCTTCTTCTAATGATATTCGTTAATATTTCTTCTTTCGTTCTCTTAAAGACTTCAACGTTCGTAATATGATCAGTATATCTGATATTGAGAATTTTCCTTAGACATCTTTGTTGGAACGCATTTATTCTTTTACCATTCGCTACTGTAATAGGCCAAGTTTCGCTTGCATATAGAGCAGTAGAGTATACGATTGCGTTTCATTGCATTTGTACCAAGCAATGAAAACGAAATCTTCTCAGTCTGTGCCTCCAGATCAAGATTCATTGAAACAAGCTATTCTTCGAGTGCACTACCAGGTTTACCACTGGTTACGATGCAGGGAACGCATGATTGAAGAAGTTGAATTTATAAAGTATGGATGGAAACTCGATAATGATGGTTCAGTCGTTCCAATATGGTTCACAGGTATATTCTTTACACCTTTTGACACTGAAAATTATTGTGTAACTCCTTCTATCTATGCACCGAGTAAACACAGTAAGCAAAAGCTCTTAGAGGTGATATTGTACCTCTATCGCAGTTAGAAGAAACTGTCCTGTTTTAACATTTTATGATGTATAAAAACTCTAATTACAGCTTTTTACCATTTAGGAAATCAGCTACCTCCTTCGTTAACCAACAGAAAGTCCGCAAAAGTAAGAGAACCGAAGCAAAAGTGAGCAAAACAGATGAATGATGATAATATTCTACAATCCAGTAGTGAAGATGATATAGATGACATACCAAGTGATCTTGAGTATATATTCTTTGGCGATTCTTCCAGTGAGAGTGATTCTAGCGATGAAGATAGTGACTGGGCTCCATGAAGTTTGAGAACATTTAGTTTTTTTAAGCAATTTAAACACTGTTTTATTTCTTTTCAATTACGATATGAACGAAATGTAGATATAAATATTGATTGTTGGATAACGTCACAATGGATTTATGATGATCTCAAAATAAATTTTGCGACTGTTTGCACATAAAAGTCGGGTTTTTACATAATTCTTACGTTTTGCACGGTAACAGCCTGATGATAAAAGATTTTGGCATTTTTATCGCCAGTCGGAAAGGTCGTGCAATTTTGATGACGTCATCGTGACGTCATCAAGACATCAACAAATTTCAAAAATCTATATATCGTTGGAAAGCGTATTAGAAGATCTATCGATTGGTACTATTTTTGATGATATATTATCTATATAACAAAAGATATTTGAGATTTTATTTCATTTTAACACCTAAAATGACGTCATCGCTCACGTGACATCTAGACGAAATCAAGTTGGACCCATCTTGGAAAATGAATCTCCGTCCTTCAAAGTATAGGAATGTGGAGCCTTACCATTAAAAAACTCCCGGTTAGGCAGTTTGTTAGATTGTAGCAAGAATTTCCCTGAACAAACACTTCTACTAAAAAGAAATCAGACAGAATCACATTTGTCAATACCTACAATGGAACTTTTTACTCCATATCTAACATCCTTATCTAAAAACTGGGATATCCTACAAAATCATCCAAATATCAAAGAAGGCTTCAAACAGCCAACTATGGTTGCATATAGACGAAACACAAATGTCAAAGCCTTACTAGAAAAAACATCATTGAAAGCAACAAAGTAGTCTATAAAAATAGCAACCATAAAATCGGTAAATGTAGCCCATGTAAAACAAAAGCTGGCAATCTTTGTTGCAAACAAGTTCTAGAAACAGAAACATTTTCGAGTAACCAAACCAGTAAAATTTACAAAATCTTTCACAACATTAATAGCAAAAGAAAATTTGTTGTACACCTCATGGAATGCACAAAATGTAAGCTACAATACTTTGGCAAATCAGAGACACAACTGAATATAAGATATAATAACAATCGAAACGATTCTACCAAACCTCACAGCATTCCTGCATGCCATCAGTTTAATAATAGTACACATAATTTGACTGAAGATGCAAAATTCATCATCATTGAGCAGCTTCAAGGCATCGAGCATGGGAAAGAGATTTTAAGAACCCGCCTAGAATGTAGAGAAAATTTTTGGATAATCAAATTAAAAACACTACATCCTAATATTTTAAACCAGGGGCTAAATCACCCCCAATAACTTAACTCATGTTAAATTTCATTATTATACATTACCCTAGTTTTCCCATATTCTTTTGTGCACTACGTCGCTTAGACTTTTTTGATCGGGCTAGGGATTCACGTGATTCACAATCTGATGTCAGATAATAAAACTGTAGTACAGTTGTAGAAAATGGACTGTTAACAATAGTTTGTAGATTTTATGCCATGAGTACCACCATTAGTCGAAATTGCAAATGAACAGTATTATTATGATTAAGCAGTAAAATGCATTATAACTAAAGTATTAACGTCAATGAGTTTTTTTTAATAGAGTTCATTATCAGAGAAGAAAAAACCTTTGTAAATTCAGAGAAGAAAAAACCATCAGCTTCATCAAAAAGTCGTGGAAATACAAGTTGCCCAATATTAAAGTTCATCATAGGGCGGCTTGACATATAACTTGTAGTCGCTTGTAAAAGTTCAAGATTAGTAATTTGTTCATTTGATGATAAATCAAGCTTTTGCAATTCATTTCTTAATGTTGTATGCTTCTGCTTCAAATGTAAATCAACGCATTTTCGCCATTGCTCTAACTCAGCCATATTTTCTTTATAACATAAGTTCATAAAACCTTCTGTTTCTATTTTATGGTTAAGAGCTTCATACTCTAGTTCTTTTCTCTGCAATTTTTGAAAAGCATCTGCGTTAGAAAAATTCATGCCAAACCTCGTCATTCGGAGATAACATGCTGTTATTTCATGGAAAACATTCTGAATACAGCGATTCAAATCAAATTCTTCAGTTGATAGCAATTCAGAGTAAAGATTAGAGTAAAATTATTTCCATATCAAAGAAAAACCTGCAGACATTGTTCAAACATATCAATGAGTTTAGAGGAAAATACAACGATTTTGCGCTGGAAGAAAAGTTGGCTACAGGAAATAAAGATGAAATAGCTTCGATATTGGAGTTCTTGAAGAAGCAGACATGGTATCCAGGCAAGAAACTGGCAACAAAAGATTTGACGCAAGAATTCAGTTATCCTGATAATGAAAAATACAAAGATGTGGTCGACTTTTTTTTCCACACCAACAAAGAGAAGCATAGTTTTGGAATAGCTTGTTTGATAAAACGAGTGAACCAGACAAGTGGTACTCTCATAGATAGCAAGACTATGAACCTCAATGCGGCAGAATTAGATGCATTTAATGAATGGTTGTGGGGAAGTAAATTCGATGGTTCAAATGGCAATCTGTATGAATATTTTCCAACACTAAGAGATACCGTGAAGCCGCTGATGATAAACAGTGAAGGAATTGTTGAAGAAGCCCCATCTGCAGAAAAATATGTGAAGGTAAGAAAAAAAAGAAAAGACATGTTATTCGATTTTTTCTATATATATATATATGTGTAACATGACATTAAATTAATATATTTTTTTCTTTTTTTTATAGCCATGTTTCCAGAACACTCAAATAATTTGCCTGCTCAGTTTTGGGCAGAATGGTTTCTTGAGAAAACTAGTTTGCCAGCTATTGATTCAGCAAAAGCTGTACCTAGAAATAAGTTACCTTTTTCAGAAAAAATTTCTGCTATTGGTGAGTCAGCTGAAAATGATGTTGCAAAAATTGCAAAAAAAAGATATGTTGAAGATGAAAATGGCGATAGCGAGCATGAAGTTATCGTTGAGCCAAACAATTCGCTGAAAAGAAAATCTGCAGTTAAAGTTAAGAAGACTGTGAAAAAAGGAAGGTTCTTGAATCAAGTGACGATGAAGGAGAAGATGCTGAAGAATGATAAACTTTTTTTTCGAAAAAAAAACTTGCAAAAGACTTGGTTTTAATAAATCTTTTTTATATATAGCTGCTTATTAATAATAAAAAGAGAAGGCAGATAAAAATTTCTGGTTTTTTCTTGTGATTTACTATTATAATGGCACACTCTTCTACTTGCAGCGCTATTATTGCTAAAAAAGATAAGAAGAAAAGTGAAGAAAAAGCTAAACAGCATGTCCAACAAAACATCAAATAAAATGAGAAGAAAACAGTTCAAAAATATCAAATTTAGATTAAGCGGTATAAGTCCTGGAATTTGGAGTAATTTGAACTGAAAAAAAATTTGCAAAACCAAAATAAGTAATTTTTAAAAAATAATATAATAAATGATATATAAGTCAGTTTGAAATATTGTAATAATTCATAAAGCGTTAAACATGGCAGATTCTTTGATGGCGACTAAATGTATTGAAAGTCTATTCAAATTGAATAGCTTGAAAGAACTCGATGTTCTTTATAATTATGTTCAAAATGCGCCAGTGAAATTTATTGGATTAGATGCTTATTTCACACATAAAGCGACAGATGCTGATGAATATTCTCAACAGTATGGCGAAACTCATTTTGCTCATGTTATACAAAGCAAGTTGAGAATGAAATATGTTGCAGTCAACGAAAATCATCATCATCAGCTACTTATTGATTATCTACAACATGCACCTGTGGGAAATCTGCTTTATGTAATTGACATTATTTTCAAATGAGAAACAATCAATGAGTCAGTATTGCTTGAATGTGAAAGATATGGAGGATTGTATGAAATCGACTGGTTTGGAAATAGAGAAAAAGAAAGAGTAGGTAAAACTGTGAAACGCAGGTGAAGAGCATCACCGACAAATAAGAAAGTCGTAACAGTGCAAAAAAGAAAGAAGAAAGATGAAAATAAAGATAAAAGTTTTGCTACTTCATTTCAAATGTCAAATGATTTGATGATAGACGAGCAGACATGTACAAGCAGTTTTTCTCCTGAAGGACATTTTTTACCATCTGCAAATTCCATTTTGAGTTCTGATTTGATTGACACTAAAAGTCAATAAACAACAACAGCAACATCAAAATAAACTATAAACTTTGAGCAGTGTAGTTTAAATCATTCCTGTCTATATGCAGTCATGTTAAAAGTACAAATAAAGCAAGAAAAGATAGAAGACGCAAATTCAAGTTACAGAAATCAATGTGCAGATATAGAAAGTTGCAAAGACGCAAGAAATTTATGATTGAACAAAGAAAAAAGATTTTCGATGCCAACAGAATCTTGAAAAAAACATTGCAACGAATTAAAAAGAAGCTAATTGACAACGGAGTCACGCTTAGAAATATAAACTATGCAATATTTCATAACAAGAAAAATTATAAATTCTGCAAGTACTATAGCACGCTTCTAGTGCTTTTAAATCATTTGGTATTCTATATTAATCAAATTGGTACATCTGTTGATAGTTTACAATTAGATAATCTTTTTCATAATATATTGATTCATGATAATAACTATTTAGCAACTAAAGAGATTAGTAAACAGTATGGAAAAGCTGTAAAAGGTTTATTGCATAATACTCATGTAAATGATTTGTTGATTTATTAATAGTTCTATTGTTTTATTTTTGATTGATTGACATGTGTCATAAAATGTCTTATTTTCTATAAATGCCTTAAACATTTCTTTAAATCTTCATTTCTTTTCAACTTTCTTATATAATGAAAACATGGCAGGTCAATCGAAGCATCAGCAAGCGGCTTCTAACAAGCAATTTACATGTACGTATTGCAAAGGAATATTTGGCAGCAAAAAGAGTTTGACAAACCATCTTTATCACAAGCATGGAGAAGTTTACAAGTGTATGATTTGCGGCGAGGGCTATCACACTCAATCAAAACTTAAAGCTCATGTAACTAAATGTAAAAAGAAAAAGCAGATTACATATCCTTGTCCTTATTGCTCTTGTGTATCATAATTTCCTGCGTCCTTTAAAACTTTCTATATCTGCACATTGATTTCTGTAACTAGAATTTTTGTCTTCTTCTATCTTTTCTTGCTTTATTTGTACTTTTAACCTGGCTGCATATAGACAGGAATGATTTAAACTACACTGCTCAAAGTTTTATAGTTTATTTTAATGTTGCTGTTGTTGTTTATTGACTTTTAGTGTCAATCAAATCAGAACTCAAAATGGAATTTGCAGATGGTAAAAAATGTCGTTCAGGAGAAAAACTGCTTGTACATGTCTGCTCGTCTATCATCAAATTATTTGACATTTGAAATGAAGTAGCAAAACTTTTATCTTTATTTTCTTCTTTCATCTTTCTTTTTTGCGCTGTTACAACTTTCTTATTCGTTGGTGATGCCCTTCGCCTGCGTTTCACAGTTTTATCTACTCTTTCTTTTTCTCATTTCCAGTCGATTTTATACCATCCTCCATATCTTTCACATTCAAGCAATACTGACTCATTGATTGTTTCTCGTTTGAAAATAATGTCAATTACATAAAGCAGATTTCCCACAGGTGCATGTTGTAGATAATCAATAAGTAGCTGATGATGATGATTTTCGTTGACTGCAACATATTTCATTCTCAACTTGCTTTGTATAACATGAGCAAAATGAGTTTCGCCATACTGTTGAGAATATTCATCAGCATCTGTCGCTTTATGTGTGAAATAAGCATCTAATCCAAAAATTTCACTGGCGCATTTTGAACATAATTATAAAGAACATCGAGTTCTTTCAAGCTATTCAATTTGAATAGACATTCAATACATTTCGTCGCCATCAAAGAATCTGCCATGTTTAACGCTTTATGAATTATTACAATATTTCAAACTGACTTATATATCATTTATTATATTATTTTTTAAAAATTACTTGTTTTGGTTTTGCAAATTTTTTTTCAGTTCAAATTACTCCAAATTCCAGGACTTATACCGCTTAATCTAAATTTGATATTTTTCAACTGTTTTATAAACATCTTGTAAATCACCAACTTCATTTTCATTAATTGAATTTGTAACAATTTCTATAGAACTTACAACAATCTAAATGTTTACAACTTTAAAACAATTTATAGATATTCTAATGCTGGTATTTAAACAAGTAGTACTAGAATGTTTTGGAGAAATTAGAAATGTGTCTTATACTTACATAACTTTTTATGCTTTTCCAATCTTTCTTGAGTTGTACCCCCTGAACAGCATAGAGGACAGTAAAAACGCTTTTCACGATGTTTATGGCCATGACGACCTGCTAAAAGAAGACTCAAGTCCTTTATCCAACAATAGTGACTCTCACCATCTTAATCATAGCAAATGCACATGTTTTTCACGAAGAACTTTAGTTATTCTTGCTGGCACAATTTCACCATCTTCATCCATATAGACGTTGATTGAAATGTTATTATTCATTTCAAATGTATCAATCATCTTTTTATCGGATGCATTTACTGGATATGTCAATCCTTCACAGTTAAGTTTCTCCCAGTATGAGTAATACTTTGTAACTCTCTCTGGATGTGTTGATTGTGAATGTAGAGCGGATAAAATTGCCCAGATGAAGCATTTATCGTCTCTCTTTTCAATATTGAGAACAGCCTTCTTGTTTTTAATATACGTAGGTAGTTGTAAATACTTTCCACAACGTATAATTTGAGAAGTTGATAGAATAGATGGAGTTGAATGCATATACATCATGTGGCATCTCATTTTGATTCTTGAGCTAAAGTGTTTCTTACAAACATCGCAAGAAAATCGAGTTCTCTTCTTCGATGAAGTTGATTGAAAATCTGCTTCTTGACTACTTCTTTTCATGATTTATTTCTAACTAATTCCGCTTCGATTTTCATAAACGATTCGAACGCTACGTTTGAATTATTAACCAATCAGATTGTAGGATTTCTCGTTTCTAGGATCTTCTGGAACATTCTGGAAACTTATAGAGTCAAACTGATTGCAAAGGTTGTTAAATCGGAAACGAGGCTAGCAGTTTCAAACAAGATCAAAAAAGCTGTCACACTATAGCGCGAGCTGATGACGTCACTGGAGTCGGGGGACTCTTGAAAACGAGGTTGGAGAAACCATCGTACCAGTTTAGTAGGAAGTAAAGAAGGCGCCGGGCAGACACAAGCGTCCGGCAGACAGTGACGTCATCAGTGACGTCATCAGGTCGCGCTATAGTGCAATGGTTTTTATGGATGTTGATTTCTCATACCACATCATCAGTGACGTCATTAGATCGCGCTATAACATGGCAAAGGTTTTACAGAAAATGCAGATGTTAAATAATAAAGAGGTTCAATTCATCAATTCAATTTAACAATTCAATTCAATTTATCCAATTCAATAATACAATTCACAATTCAATTCAATTTAATTCAATTCAATTTTCAACAATTTAATTCAATTCAACAATTTAATTTACGACAGCAATTCAACAATTCAATATTTAATTCAACAATAGTTAATTTACGACAGCAATTCAATTTATAAATTCAATATTTAATTTAGTCAATTTATAACAGAAGCCATACCTAAGAAAAGTATAACACTATAATTATAATCAACTCAGTAAGTACGAACAGGTAAAGTCACTGTCTCCAGGAATAAAAGATCTGTTCATTTTAATATTCAGAAGATGGTAAGGCAAGAAATATTCGTTTAATATCAAGAAGGCATGCTATCAGAACACCAATGGAACACCGAGAGAGAAAAGAAGAGGCAGAATCAGAGGTCTACCTGCAGATAGGGTTAGCGATGGAACACCTACTAACAACTCGCCCATTCGACACCACCGTCACTCCTGACCATCGAACGCTATCTGACGATATCTTTCATTTTAATATTCAGAAGATGGTAAGCAAGAAACGATTAATATTCATGTTCAGAACACCAAGGGAACACCAAGAGAGGCAGAATGCTATCAGAACATCACACCTACTAACAACTCACCCATTCGACACCACCCGTCACTCCTGACCAAGAAGAGAATCAAACGCTATCTGACGGTATCTTTCATTTTAATACCCAGAAGAGGACATACGCAAGAAACGATTAACACTAATGAACACTCATGAACACCAAGGGAACACCGAGAGAGAAAAGAAGAGGCAGAATCAGAGGTCTACCTACAGATAGGGTTAGCGATGGAACACCTACTAACAACTCGCCCATTCGACACCACCCGCCACTCCTAACCATCGAACGCTATCTGACGGCATCTTTCATTTCAATACCCAGAAGAGAACTGATGCAAGTGTTTTCCAGGAATATTGCATCAGTTGGAAAAACATATAAAGCTGAAACTTGCGAAGAATAACCCTGAGATTGAGACATCAAGAAGCCTTATCTGAAGCAAAGAAGATTTGGCAGATTGGTTTCAGAGTTAGAGAAGCTGCGTCTGAATGCCACAGATTTAAAGTCATTACCCGAAGGATTTGGATCATGCCTTGGAAATTTGAATGAGCTAGATTTAGGTTATAACAAGCTGAGAGAGCTACCAGCTGACTTCGCCAGTTGTTTTCCAGAACTGCAAATATTACGTTTGAATAACAATAGATTAAAATCACTACCTGATGGTTTTGGATCATGTTTAGAGAAACTGAACGAGCTATATTTAGATGGAAATAAACTAACTGAACTGCCACAAGATTTTTCCAAGTGGTTTCCAGAGTTGATGACTATATTTTTGGAGTCTAAATCGTAAGCGAAATCTAGAAATCTAGTCTATATTGTATACGAAAAATCACGATTCTGTTGGACAATGGAGAGGGCAAGCTGATAATTAGACGATGGTTATTTTTATTCACAACCTAGAATATGAGCCAACTGGAGCAGCATTTTAATGCATCTATTCAGTTTAAATAATAAAGGACATCTTAACATGGAATGGGATCGAGTCAGTGTTTTTTAAAGGTGGGTAAGTTGAACGAGAACTTTGTGAACGAATACTAAATAAAGAATTTAAGATGCGGCGGCAACAACACACACACACAACCCTCTAAAAGAACTACAAGAACATTAAAACTAATTAGATTAAATTTTTACCTTGTAAAAAGTTATAATGCTCCTGCAGTTCTTCAAGAGGATCGTGTGATGTTGCTCTCGGCGCCCAAATTCTTCAATATTTCTGCTGGCTATGCCGATTTTATCACAAAGATCTCGTTCAACTTGTCCTCCTTTGTAAAATACCATTGTAATACCATTCCATGTCAAGATGTCCTTTATAATGGGTGGCGATTCCTTACATTTCAGGGCTGCTCCAGTCGGTTCATATTTCAGGTGGTGTATGTTATAGAAACACCATTTATAAGCCCTCTGCCACTTTGGCTTTAACAGATTTTTTGAACGCAGGGTTTATACTCTCTCACAAATGATGTCTCCCCATCGTCTAACAGAATTGCTATCTTTCTTATACATTGTGTATGATCTTGTATTTCTGTTATTGGACGTTTGTATATATTCAATGTCCATCAGGGCTATTCGTGCCATTCTAGAAAACAAGGTGGAATAAAAGACGTTAAAAATTGCTGAAATTAATAGGGTGGTTCAAAGCATGTTTACTATCCTAGTTCATCAAAAGATCGAATAATAAAACACGAACTTAACGGGGCCTTGATGAGCAGCATTACCTGTCTACCAAGGGTCTCCGGGTTCAAGAATTTCTCGTGCATGGAAAAGTCTTCAACCACCTGTTCTGAAACTCACCAAACGGCTGTTGTAACGAACGGTCTACTAATCCTACGCTGCACGGGGGCTCAACACAGTCTCTCATGACATTGGCCAGAGCATTCGTCAATAGCCTTTCGAGTCTGAGAGAGGTGGTGTTAATTAAACGATAAGAATGATGAACATTAATTAATCTTGTTAGTTTTATGAAATTGAATGATTCGAGTGTTCACATAAAACTATGTAATAAAAATACATACCTTATTTCTTCTATGGACAACTAAAAATAAAGAATTAGAAATTTAGTTGAAAGAATTGAAACAAAGAATTGAAGTCAAGATTCTTAGGCCCGGTCGGGTCTCAAGTCATAAGTTTCACGGCTTTTCAAGTTTTGGTAAGTTAAAATAAAACATCCTTAAATAAGCAAGAAACATTTATTATAAGTTAAAATGATAAGAAAACCTACATTAGGCCCGGTCGGGTCTCGAAGCTTCATAAGTTTCACGGCTTTTGGAACAAGTTTTGGTCAGACAATTAAAAATAAAACATCCTTAAATAAGCAAGAAACATTTATTATAAGTTAAAATGATAAGAAAACCTACATTTCTATGAAAAAAGTAAGAGTTGAAACAAAGAATTGAAGTCAAGATTCTTAGGCCCGGTCGGGTCTCGAAGCTTCATAAGTTTCACGGGTTTTAGAATAAGTTTTGGTCAGGCAAATAAAAATGAAACATCCTTACATAAAAAAGAAACATTTATTATAAGTTAAAATGATAAGAAAACCTCGTTTCTAACACTTTTCTGAGAAAAAGTAGAGAAAAGTTAAAGATACTTACCAAAATTCCGAGAAAATTTTCCAAGAGTGTTTGCATTTGCTGACGTGACGCCAATTTTAATTTTTCCCGCGATAAAATCCTCGTCACGTGACGCCTCGTTTTTGAATGACTTTCTGAAGAAGGATAGATCTGATTGGTTGATTGACCATGTTTCCAACTTACAGCGATTTGATTGGTTGAAACTCTTGTTTCCAAGGTTTCTATGAAGAAGACTAGGTCTAGTTTACAGCGATTTGATTGGTTAAAACTCTTGTTTCTAGAAAGTGCTGAAGAAGACTAGGTCTAGTTTACAGCGATTTGATTGGTTGAAAGTCTTGTTTCCAAGGCTTCTTTGAAGGCTTTTAGAAACACACAAAACCGTTGAGTTTGTTGTTTTTATTTTGCTTCAACCTACTGCGACCTGTTGTGTTTAGTTTTAAGTCTCGAAGAAAAGATGATTGGAGCGAGGAGAGCAATTGTCAGCATGCAGCAAATGATCAGACTGCAACCAGGAGAGTCAGTATTTCAGGGCCACTGCTCCATTTGCCTAACATCAGAGGTGAATGATGCTTACTACTCGAGATGTCAGCGGTGTGAGCAAGTTTTTCATCTGGGATGCATAAACCAGTAAGTTGTTTCAAACATTCACTTAAACAAATATTTCAAACATTTGTTTATACTAATTATTTCAAGTATTTATTTATTTCTCTTTCATTTCAGATGGCGAGTGCAAATGAATTCATGCCCTCTTTGTAGACTCATGCCATACAATGCTGCTATACTAGAGGTAATTTGTAAAAGCATAATTTATACTCATTTAAATACACTTATAAGACTGGAACATCGTCTCATATTCTCTTTATTATTATTAGACTGCTGCTCAAGAATCTTCAGAATCTTCAGAACCTATGGTTATTCAGCCTTCAGAATCTATGCTAGTACGACCTACAATGGTGCGTGATGTAATGATGCAAACAGCACTTCAGGAGATAACAGATAGAGCATTCAACACTCCCGATGATGATGTAGATATCGGAGATTATGGACTTGTCGCTGATGATAGTGAAGATAGTGGTTATGGTAGTGATGGTATTTCTGAAGAGAGCTACGAGGCATTAAGTCAACAGCATTATAATACACCAGAAGAAGAAGAGGTCAATCCTTTTTGCTGACAGGAATAAGAAGGTTTACAAACGATGGTAATGTCAATCCATTTCTGCTGACAAGAATAACAAGGTTTGCAAACGATAGTAATGAGAACGCTAGTTTTTAATTCGTATGATTGAATTCAAAGAAATGGTGGATAGAATGTCGAGGAATCTCTCAGGACGACTAACGTTAAGAATTGACCCATCACCAGAACGCTAACTGTTTACATCATTTTTAAAAATCAGTTATAAAAGCTTAATGATTGCCTCTATTTATTCCATATTATATCGTATTATGTTGAAATGTTAAATTCAATTAACGAGACAGAAAATGAAGTTGGTGATTTACATGATGCCTCTATCTATTTGAAAACTATTAGAGAATATACCAATCGATTAACAATTAGTATAATAAAAGAAGCGCATTCCTTTATCATATACGAAAACTATGGCGAATTTGCGCAAAACCCTCGAATAACATGTTTCAATGAAGAATACTTTGAATATTGTAAACCTGAAGATATTGAGAAAGAACTTGCTAAACTCTTAGATGATAGAAATATTCAACCTCATGAATTTCTGCGAAAGTTTTTACAAATACATCCTTTTCCGGATGGTAATGGTAGACTGGCGAAACTCTTGTATTGTTTCCTGTCTAATAAATGCATAATATGGGAAGATCAAGAAAAGTATATAAAGGCTTTAAGAAAATCTGATAAAAGTTTACAAGAATATCTAAGTCATCTCAAATCTCTTATAAATACAATGCATGCACCTAGTAATTAAAGATGGGTAAGCGTAAGAGGCAGGATAGAAAGAAACAGCGTACAAAGCGACGACGCATAAAGAGAATTGGGGTAAAGGTCTTTTAAAACCTTCAGAATTGGATTGTCAAAACAGCGATTGGCATTACACCATTACCAGGCTTACAGCGCGAATTGAAACCGAGAATTAGGAAAAAGGGGTGGAAAAAAGATAAACCCTTACAATTTATCCCTAGAGAAGTCTGGAGAGCTGCTGGGGTACCAAAGAAAACGCTGAATAAATTCGCATATGCTAAAAAATCCGATTTCAAATAATGGCATCACTAGCAGGAACTATTATTGCTTCAATGATTATTGATGATATGTTAAAAAATGATGGTGGACAGGAAGCATTCGAGTTGATGAGAGGTGGTTATAAAAGGAAGCCAACATTAGAAAATTCTAGAAAGATGGGGTCCGCATTAGCGCGAGCAGCAGTTAGACAAGCAATTAAGCAAGGAGGAAGAGCAGTGACTAGAAATATTAGCAAACAAGCCGTAAAGAAATTCGCATTAAAAGGAGCAAAAGCAGCTGCAAAAGGCGGTGCCATAGCTGCAACTGGTTTAGGTGTTGAGACTGGTTTAAGAAAATTAGCCGGTGGCGGTGTGAGAAGAAAGCGTGAAAGCGACTTAATGGTGGTAGGAAAACAACCAGAAAACATAGACGAAAGAAGAGAAAATTCGCTATTTTCATCTAATCAATTTCATATCATAGTGTTATTTAAGATCTGTGCTTCAGCAAGTTCATATCGCATCTTCCATCGCATGCAAATCATCCATATCAACCAATTAAAGGAAGCGAAACGATGCCAGAACACAATGTAGCTACCAAAAGTAAAGAAATCATGAAACTTATTAAGCCACCACAGCATTCTTTAAAACAATCTTTCATTCTTCTTTTCCTCCTCCTTCACGTTTAGATGAACTGTAAATACTTCTGAATATTCTGACAATATAACTAAATTCAAAACTCTACGATCTTTTATACAAACCCTCTAAATGATGTAATACTCCTGCAATCTGATTGGGAACTTTCCAGAATGTTTTTCCAGAAGAACTTTTTCCAGAAAGTTCCACAAGATTCTAGAAACGAGAAATCCTGCAATCTGATTGGTTAATAATTCGAACGTCACGTTCGATCAAACTATAAAACCGATGCGTAAAATCAAATCAGTTCAGTTGTAACAAGTCGTCGAGAGTGCGGAGCTTAAAAATCACTAAAGAGTCATGGCTGCAATTTACGAAGTTAGAGATGAAGAGGGCCTAATCAAGTCATCATTTGCTGTCCAACCCGGTTCTAACAAATGGTTGTTAGTGGTGAAAGATACAATTAAAGATGGATTAGCTGTTAAATCAATGGCTATTTCTCATGCAGCACTGTCTCGTCTCTTGGAAATAGTTGATGAAAACATAAACGATCAATTCCAGTTCATGGAGAAGATGCTGAAAGTCTGTTTGAGAAGAACAAAGCACACATTCAATCAAAGCAGTACTTTGGCAGAATCACACAGTTTCTAACACTATACACTGAAGTTTTGAGCAAAGAAGAAGCGTATGAGGATAAGCTGGAAATCTATTTGCAGAAAATGATGATTTGCATGGAGAAAAACCTCTACGACTCTGTCTTGGAATCCGAAGATGGAAGAATGAGAAACCATCAAAGACGGAATAAATCTGAAAGAAGAAATGCTGAAAGCATTATATGGAAAGGTTGCTGATCTGAAAATGCTTCCACAACCATCCCGGAAAAGACCAGCGAGTGATGATGATGAGCAGATTCAAAAGAAGAAAAGAAACAAGAAGAAGATCCGGCAAAGATTGATGTTCAAGTGCAAGAAGTATATGCCGAAATTCTCCTGAAATACATTTTCAACAAAGCAAAAGAGTATTGTGAAAAGTGTGCAACTACAGAGATGTGGGCAAAACAAATTGATGCTGCTGATCATAAGCAAGATTGTATGGTACATAATGCTTTTAGATTTCTAACATTTCACATTAGTTATGTCAACTCCGACATGCTGGCTGAAGGAAAGAATCGTTTAAGAAATCAATGTTTGATGAGCTGAAGAAGAAGAATGGTCGACTGAATCAAACAATCAAATTCAGAGTTGAAAATCTGCATGA
The DNA here is from genome assembly GCA_014526335.1 of Chrysaora quinquecirrha. NCBI lineage: Eukaryota > Metazoa > Cnidaria > Scyphozoa > Semaeostomeae > Pelagiidae > Chrysaora > Chrysaora quinquecirrha. The sequence goes on from JACTAT010000012.1 coordinate 1,717,273, forward strand.
TGAATTATCTCATCCAAGTCTCTTCACATCGATGTACCTGTTGCAAATATTGAGCAGAATAATAAACAATTTAATCATGGCATTTGCCTAGACTGATACGTTGTTATTATGAGTTGTTATTCATGAGATGTTTAAAATTAGTGAACATTAGTTTGATGTTATAGATATTAGTTTGATGTTATAGATATTAGTTCAATGTTGTAGCTAGATGTAAAGAATTTGTTATAAATAGATGTTGTCTGTTGTATGAGATGTTTAAAGTTTGTTATAAATATGAGTTATGATTTGAGATTTAAAGCACCTTTTTCTTTGATTTTATCTGGAGTAAGCGGAAGCGGTAAAACGACTTGGGTAGAAAATCTGTTGAAAAATTATAACAATATAATTGATAATGGCAGACAATATCCCAATCTTATGTGGATCTCGGAACAAATCAACCGGAATTGTTTGAGCGTTAAAAAAGTTTTAACGGAATTGTAGATTTATTACTGAGCTACCTGAAAACTTGTACGAAGAAATCGAAAGATCGGACAAAAGATTAACTATTGTTGTCGATGATTTAATGCATGAAATTGCCAACTTTAAAGATTTGGGAAAATTGTTCACAAAAGGAAGATCTCATCTAAACATCAATGTAATTGTTATGATGCAAAACCCTTTTCCAAGAGGAACAGAAATGAGAAATTTAGCTCTCAATACTCAGTATCAAGTTCTTTTCAAGAATCCTCGAGATAGAAGTCAAATTAGATTTCTTGCGACAAATTATGCCCTCATCTCCAAAAACATTCCTTGACATTTACAATGATGCAACAGCAAGAATGTACGGCTACTTACTTTGTGATTTCACACAATCGATTGGAGAAGATATGAGATTTCGCACTAATATTTTCCCTAATGAAGCTCCTTTAGTGGTGTACAAGTCTAGAAAAGGTTATAAATAGAGATCAACAATTCTATAGGACAGTAAAATGGATTCTTTTGAAAAGATAGTCATGGAGCCAAGCAAATCTGATGATGAACCAGTGAAGAAAAAGCCTAAAAAGGTTATAAATAAAGGAAGAAAGTGCAAGAAAAGAAAGCGACGAAGAAAAAAGTGTACAAATGTTAAATTGTTAGAATTGTTAATTGATTTATTATGAGTTTAGAAAAGTTATATTCTGATCCTTCTGTTCCGGGTTCTCTCGGGGGTTTGGATAAAGCGTATAGGGAATTCAAAAAAGTAATTCCTAATTTGAAAAGGAAAGATGTTGAAGAATGGAGTAAAACTAGTCTTGCCTATTCGCTGCACAAACCAAGTAGGAAGAACTTTAAACGGGAGCGGATACTAACCAATAACATTGACTATTTGTGGGAATGTGATCTTGTTGATATGACGCATTTGAAAAAAGAAAACGACAACATTACATTCCTCTTATGCTGTATTGATACTTTTAGCAAGTATGCATGGGTAAAGCCTCTAAAAGAAAAACTGCAAAAGAAATTGTCAATGCGTTTAAAGAAATTTTATCCGAAAGAAAACCTAAAAGGTACGATCCGACAAAGGCAGCGAGTTTATAAACAAAGAATTCCAAGCTTTGTTGAAGAAAAACGATATTGGATTTTACACAGCAAATAATGAAGTAAAGGCAGCAATTGTTGAACGCTTTAACAGAACATTAAAAGGACGAATGTATAGATACTTTACAGCACAAAATACGTTGAGATACATTGATAATTTGCAAGATTTTGTCAACTCATACAATAATACATACCACAGATCTATTGGTATGAGGCCTTCTGAAGTCAACCAAGACAATGTCGACACTGTTCGAAAAAGATTGTTTAAAAAAGAAACCAGAAAAAATAAAAAGCTTTTCAAAACTGGAGATTATGTAAGATTGAGTTTGAAAAAGAGAATGTTTAAGAAAGGTTACTTGCAAAATTATACTGAAGAAATATTCAAGATCAGTAAAGTCTTTAAAGAAAGATATCCAGTAATGTATGAAATTGAAGATCTACAAGGTGAAAAGATAGTTGATCGTTTCTATAAAGAAGAGCTACAACGTGTGTATCTTCCAAAAACATTTGTTGTCGAGCAAGTGTTGAAAACTAAGAAGAAGAGGGGCAAAAACTTCTATTTAATCAGATGGAGAGGCTATCCTTCCCAATTTGATGAGTGGGTTGCTGAAAGTCAATTGGAGACAATATGATTGATGAAGAATTCGATTTGGTTCTTCCTTCGGGATTTGCTACCGATAGAATGAAATTAGTAGATTTCACAGTTGATTTACCTCACGTATTTCAATTAAACAATAAGAGAAAGTGGGAAATGGCATTGTTACAAATGACGTTGCCGGATAGAGGAGAAAAATCACTACAAGATCAATATTGGTTTTCAATAGCAAATGAGTATGTAACAGTCACGGATGAAGAGGAAAATTGATTGATTGGGGTATAAATGATTTTTTTAATGAAAAAATCTATCTTGATAAAGAAATTATTGAAACACGCGATAATACTCTCATGTATTATGAATTCAAAAGGCTTTTCAATGACAGGGTATTGAATTTCCCTGAGTTTGGTTATGAGTTGAAAAACATGTTATCAGTATCATTGATTGATGGAAAGATACAGTTTGAAATGAAAGATGATTTGAAATCATTGGGATATTCAACATATCACGGTAAAACGATGAAATTTACCAGTGCACTTCTCATGAAATTTTCAAGACCTTTGGCACATTTCCTTGGTTTGGAAGATCAAATGAATAACACATTGCCAAATGGTTCAACATTAACATACTTTGAATACAAGACTTCTGACAGCATACAACCTCACCAGGCTATGTATCTGATTGTATATAAGAAGAAGGCAGATGGAGATCCGTTAACTGGAGGAAAGATCAACTGTTTGAGTAGAATAAAGGATGGTGTTCATTTAAATGAACATACATCTATAAATATAGAATGCGATCTATTGGAAAGTAACTATCTTGGTGGTATTGAGAAAAGGCGAGTTTTGAGAAAACTAACATTTTACGATACAGATCTCGATACATATGTTAGATATTATGCTCCAAAGAATATAATTTTCACACCATTGGAGAGGTTGCAGTTTCAACAAATCCCAATAAGATTGGTAGATGATGAAGGGAATCTTATAAAATTAACATCTCTCTATTCCGCAAAGCAATATATTGGAGAAACATCACTAACAGTTAGAATTAGACCGGTAATATGAATGTAACTTTAAATAATAGACATGTAATTTTGTTAATCCACTTCCAGTGGATACAAGTTGGAAATGTAGCATGATTGCTTGTACGCTATATCGAAAAGAAAAGATGAGAATGAAAAGTGTTTGCTGTTTGTTGTGATTTCATTATAAGTAAGGATGCTGTTCCTCTATTGGGTCTAGTTATTGACGATTCGCAATCGATTCATAGATCAACTATAAATCCTGCATCGTATAGAGTAACAAGATCTCATATAAAATCATTTGATATTAAAATCATCAACTGGGAAACGTTGGAAGATATATCGGATAAATTTGAAGACAATTGTCAGATTGACTTGTTTTTCAGCAAAGATGATTAATGACTTTTATCTTACATGTACCAACGATTCGGATTCAGCAATAAAACTTAAAGAACAATTACATTTACATGGAAAATGGGAGGTGGCATTGGTGGAAATGGTCTATGAACTGAGCGATAGATTTGTATTTAATCCCGCAGAATTCAAATATGGGAAATATGAACCCTGGCGAATGATGGGATTTTTCCAAATTGGTACCGACAAGGTTGGTTTTGAAGATTTGAACGTGAGATTGGTAATATCTGATGAATATACAAAGAAATGGAATCAGGCAGCTGATAAGCGCGAGTATTATGTACGTCTTAGTCACCTTATTGGTGAAATCTCAGAGGGAGATGACGTTCACAAATTAACAATGAGAGAAATTGTTTTAATTATGAATGAAGACATTCGCCCGCAAGAGGGGAGAATAAAAGAATATGTAAAAGAATTAGGTTTGCCTTACGAAGATCTGCCACAGTTTTCAATTGTAGATTCAAAAATCAAGATAACCTTTCCAAAGTACGTTAAAAGAGTTGCATTGGGAAAAGATTTGTGCAAATTGTTTGGTTTCGTTGAAGCTACAGAAGAATATAATAAAAACATGAATAATGTTTATTACAGAGATGTGAGATGGACACCATGTCCATTTACTGGAACTTATCTAGACAAACCATTAACAGATTATGTATTCAATGCAATCGAAAGAACGACTGATGTGGTGGGTGATGAACATTTCCAAGTCAATGCAGAAGGGAAGAATATGTTTATATATTGCTCGCTGTTAGACTATCGTGTAGTTGGAAAAATTAGCACGCCACTGCTACGCTTCATTCCGTTGAAAATTAACAAGCACGTTGTAAATTTTGTGGAATTTGAAAATTTGTTCTATTATCCATTATTGTACAACGATATCAACGAATTTACTATAAAAGTCTACAACGAGTTGGGAAAAGAGATACAATTCTACAAAACAAAGACAACATTCTTGCTACACTTTAGAAGAAAACATGTATGATTTCCCAATTTACAAATCAACTCCGTATTTTTACACCTACCAGCGTGGAAGAGGAGTAGGTAGTATTTTCAGGAAAGCCGGATCTATTTTTAAAAGAGCTGTTAAAGCTGCAATGCCAACAATAAAGAAACAAGGTGTAAAAGCTGCTGAGAAAATTTTGAAACCTGTTTTAGAAGAAGAAGGAGGAAAGGCAGTCGATCGGATATTAGCTGGTGAGAATGTTGGAGAAGTTGTTAAAAATACTGCCAAATCTTCTATGAGAGGAATTAAAAGGAAGGCTACTGAAGAAATCGCCGATGTTGTGAAGAAATCTGTCAAGAAATCGCCTGCTGGTAAGAAATCGACTGCTGGTAAGAAATCGGCTGCTGGTAAGAAATCGACTGCTGGTAAGAAATCAAGAGTTCGTCCTAAAAGATCTATAAAAGAAAGCACCATGAGAGGGATATTCATACCTAAGCAGCCGGTGAAGAAGAGAAGAGCTAAGAAAGCTAAGAAACCTGATTTAGAAAAAAAACTTTGTTGAAGAAACTGTTGAAGAAGAATTTGCAACAATGAGCATAAAGCCAGAATATACTGAATGTCCTAGTGAAAGTTTGGATTTATTCTGTCCACCAGTAATTCAAAACGATGTCAAGTATTTTAAAGATGTTGAATATTTTCCACAAACTGCTGCTCTCAATGCCTCAAAACAAACTGTTGTGTTTGACATTCCTGCTCAGCCTGATCATATGATTGACTTGAATCATTCTTATTTCGTCTCGACTCTGGCTATTAAAAGAGTCGATGGAAGTAATATTGGAAAAACCACTGCAGAATTTGCTGGAGTAATAAATAATATTGGCCAATCCATGTGGAAGCAGATAGAGTTGGTTTTGAATGACACTCCGTCACAGAAGCAAATGGAATGTATGCCTACCAATCTTACTTGGAAACAATTCTGACGTTTGATGAAACCAGAGCTAAAACTATTTGAAAATGACAAACTGGGTCAGTGATACGATTGGCAAAGAAAATGTTGGTTTTCCAACAACAGCATCAGTTAAAAATCTGGGTTTAAATGCAAGATCTGCACCATTTGACGAGAGTGAAAAGGTTAAAGTGTTGACAAAACCTCATGTTAACATTTGCAATCAAAGCAAATACTTGCTGCCTGGTGTTCGTCTTCAATGGCGATTGAGTCCAAACAGTGATGTGTTTTTTTTGATGAGAAAAGCTGGAACCACTTTGCGCTTATACATTTCCGAAGTGAAACTGGTGCTTCGTCACATACATCTTAAAGATGATGTATTGAAAGGAATTGAAAGAACACTGATGAAAACGAATGCGGTTTGCCCAGTCTGTCAACCTCACATGGCAAGCTACTTAATCAATGCTGCAACAACCAACTGGGTTCAAGATAATGTGTTCAATGGAAAGATTCCAAACAGATTGTTTTTGCGTTGGTTGATAATTCATCATTCAATGGAGCGGATGAAGGAAATCCGTTTGAGTTTGAACATGTTTCTGTTTCTGCCATTCAAGTGACTGTTGACAATCAAGAAATTACCCCACCTCTAAGATTGAATTATGATGATGATGATTACTTTGATGCCTACAGCCGCTTGGTGACCAGCTTGAATAATTCACCTAGTCTAATTGATTATGATAGATTCAAACAAGGATCGGCAATCTATGGGTTTGATTTGACACCAAAAGGAAACTGTGCAGATGAGCAATATTTGCTTAAAAGAGAGGGTAATCTGAGAATCAGTATAAATTTTGCAAACGCTGTTGACAATTTGATGAACATTGTAATTTTGGGTGAATTTGATAGAGTCATTCAAATTGATAGTCATAAAAACATCATTCGAGATTGGTAATTATGGATGATATAACGATTAATAACTTACTTGTAAAACGTGAAAAGCTACCTCATTTCCATGGTGTATTTGGGAAAGATGAAATCAAAAACATCGACATTCATTCTCTACCTTGTTCATTTATTTTCAATGAAGATAATTTTACTGGTAAAGGAACCCACTGGGTAGCTGTCTATATTGCTGATGATGGTCGATTGGATTTCTATGATTCGTTTGGTGAACCTCCTATGTTGAAAGAATTTCTACATTTTATTAGACCGTTTCAGCTCGCTTATAACAAGGTTCAAGTTCAATCCTATGAGACTGCTACATGTGGACAACATTGCATATTCTTTCTAATCAATAGAACAAAAAACGTTTCAATGAACTCAATGGTTAATAAATATTTCAACATTCAGAACAAGTTAGATAACGATTTATTTGTTTACAACTATGTTAAACGAAGATATAATTTAAGTTTGTTAAAACAATTTGTTACAACAGTTTAGAATAATGTTACAACAGTTTGTTAAAATAGTTTGTTAAAATAGTTTAGAATATTGTTACAACAGTTTAGTTTAGAATATTGTTACAAATAGTTTGTTAAAACAGTTCAATCAATGTTTTCTTCTTCGCAGCGTCTTTCTAGCGAATAATGTCCATATGGCAGCGTGTTAAATCCATCATCAAGAATGTATCTTTTATCATCAAAGGGATTCAGCGATGCCTTTTTTCTTTCCGTAGTGTAGATGGTGTGACAGTGTGATTCAATGTTGCGTTGAATGTGCGCATCTGCTCTCATTTCCATCAAACATTTCACATAATCTTCATGCTTCATTTGCTTCTTCACAACATACTTTTGATTCCTTTCGCTTTTTGATCGTATTTCCATCATTGATTTGACAGCTATACATCTTTGATCTTAATCCAACAAATTCTTTCATTCCCACACCACCAAGCTCGTCTTTCATTTTCCCAATAACTTTCTTGTTTCTTGTAGAGTAATTTGGATGTTCTTTATCATAATTGCTGAAATCGAATCCATCTTCGTGATCTTTCAATACTTTATCGACTTGATCTTTAGACATTGGTATGTCGTAGATGAAACTATCAGTATCCATGTAGCATAGCTCAACATTTGGAAGGTTTGGCTTTGCAAAGTTATAGTGGAAATCATACATCAATGTTTTGCTAATATCCAATATGCTGAAACCAATATACATTGGTTTGTTGAGTGTAACTTTCTTCTTCTTTTTCTCAACCAAAAGCGTGTCTTCGTTGATTTCAATTACTCCGTAAAAGTTTGGATTTCTTACCCATTTTCTCAAGACTTCTCCATCAGTACAGATTTCAAAACGTCGATGATTTCGAACATTTTCCATCGTCTTCCCGAACACGGAATTGTTCATCAACTTGAACAGATCTTTTCAAAGTCGTTTCTTGCAGAAGTTCTCTTCTGAGTATTAAAATCAATGTATTCTTTCAACCATAGACTTTGCTTGAATTCAATGATTTCATGAACTTTTGTCAGCTTCAAACCCAATTCCAAACACTGCTTCAAATTTCTTTCATGCATGAGGTATTCTTCTTTGTTGAATAGATTTGGTATTAGCTTTGGTGTTGACTTAAACTTTTTTCCATCGAAAAGTTCTTCGTGAGCGTTCTTTTGATGTTCAGATAACATGTCTTCTTGAACTTGTAATCTTTGCGGCGCCAATGGTAGATCTGCATGATGATCGTGTAATTCGACTGGATATTCCAAATCGACTTTGAGAATATAACCAACATCTTCATTCGATCTTGTCAGCAAAGCGTGGATGTCTGTATTTCTGATTTCTTCTTGTGTAAACTGCTTGAAACCACCATACGGCATTGGTTGCGACATTGCCCAACCATAGAGATTGTTTGCATCCAGATACATCAGCGTGTTGTTTTCTGTTGATTTAGCATGCCGTTTCACTGCTATCGAGACACCACCACGAATACCATCTTCAATCATAAGTAGAATGTCCTTCTTTTCTTCAGATAACAATTCCAGCTTCACACCAGTCATCTTCAACATCGCATCCCAGGCTAGCGAAGGAGCAGTTAGATAATGTGCAGGATCGAGTCCGTAGAATTCCAGACTTTGGGTTCTGAACGACTCGAATATATCAGTCAACAGCAACACATCGGTTTTCAAGTACAGTTCATGATAATCTTGAAAAGTCTGACAGTTGAAGTATCGCCAAACCTGCTGAGCATGTTCATAATCTTCATTGCTGATGTCAGAATCACAGAGTTTGTTGTAAAATGCTTCTTTCGGTGGTAGAGATGTTTCTTCCATTTTCGCTGCACTATCCATCCAATCGTAGGGATAAACACCTTTTCTTGTCAGCAACTTAAATGCTCTCTCAACTTCTTCAGCTTCAGCATCTGTCAAATCTCTCCTTGATGGTATTTTCCAATTTCTATAATCTAGAACATCTTCATCTTTTAGCGGGTTTTTACATGCTACACCAGGCTCAAACATTCCTTGACGTTCTCTTTTCAATTCTGCAACTCTTTCCTGTTCATTTCTCGGTACACTAGGGTACTGCTGTTGAGTAATCTCATCATGTAGGTGACCTTTGATAGAGACAAATTGTTCTTTCGGTAGGTTGCCTGCTAGTGTTGCCAAACTTGTACTCAGAAATGCAAAGGAGTCAATGTATTTGACCCCATGAATGTTTCTTTCCTTACCATCTTCATTCACATCAGTATGAGAACCAATCTGTGCAGTCATGATCTTTTCTTTCGAATTGGCAATGATCTTTGTATTTCTACCTTTCAAATTCTTCAAAACATGATGCATGTCATACCCTTTGAGATTGTGGAAGACGATCGGGATCGTGTGAGTGTTTGCTATTATATCTAGATGATTAAAGTTGCAATACTTGCAAGCTGGTCCTCTGTATTTTCCAGTTATGTGACAATGATCTTTGACTTTTCTTCTATTGTTGCCATCAAATAGCTGCTTGCAGCAATAGCAGTGTGTAGACACATCATGTCTTGCATTTTCTTCGGGTGTTAATCTAATCATCGGCATGGTTTTCTTGAACACTTCTCGGATTTCCTCATTCAATTCATCTAGACGATTCATCAACACCTCCATGCAGTCTTCACCAGTATAGCATTCCAACGGTTGTTGCCATCTATCATCGATTGATTTGACATAAATGCAATAACTGATCGGCTTGTGTTCTTGATAAGCAGCTCTTTTGTTTGAGCTTTCCAGAATGGATTCAGTATCTGCATAGATGATAAATGGTAGCAAGCTCTGATGTTTGAAATGTTCAAACTTTAATTCTGTATCTTGAGGATATTCAACAGCTTGAGGAGCCTTACATAGCTTTTCATGCTTTTCCAATCTTTCTTGAGTTGTACATCCTGATAAGCATAGAGGACAGTAAAACGTTTTCCGTGATACTTGTGACCATTACGACCTGCTAAAAGACGACTCAAGTCCTTTATCCAGCAATAGTGGCTCTCACCATCGTCATTGAATACCAATAGCAAATGCACATGTTTTTCACGTTTATTTTCAGTTATTCTTACTGGTACAATTTCGCCATCTTCATCCATATAGATATTGATTGAAATGTTGTTGTTGACTTCAAATGTATCAATCATCTTTTTATCAGATGCCTTTACTGGATATGTCAATCCTTCACAGTTAAGTTCATCTAAGTATCGCCGGCACGGTGCGGCTCTCTCTGGTTTCTGCGATCGTGGACGTGGATGTAGACGGGATAGAATTGCCCAGATGAAACATTTATCGTCACTGTTCTGTACATTGAGAACAGCTTGCTTGTTTTTAATGTATGTTGGCAGTTGCAAATACTTTCCACCACGAATTGCATCATAATCAAACATCTTCACTTGCAGTTGGGTAAACTTTGTAAATATCCAACCACTTCCATTCTCCAAGAATTCATCAACCTTGTCTCGCAGTGTGTTGATAGCTTCAACTATCTGATCTTCAACATAGTCATACTCTGACCATAGAAGCGTCTGCACGGTGGTTCTGAATGTGGGTGGTGGTTCTGTAACCATAAGCGTATCACCATACTTTTTAAATTCGGCATCGATAGTGACATAATACTTCATCCCCTGCTTGTGGCCTGGCAATTCTTCTTTAATTTCTCGAATAGTATGCTGTGTGATTCTTGCCCAGTCTTTGATATCTTCTTCTTCGGTATATATTCTGAATGCTTTCTTATCCATCTTGTTCATGTTCTTACCTTCACCAACCAATTTCTTTTGTTCTGCTGCTGATGGGTGTATATCATGTGCTGTTCGCTTATGTGATGCGAGATTTAACTTTCTGTCAAACAATTTCCCACATTCATCACAAGCGATTTTTCTTCGCTTACTATTATTAGCAGCTGAGCTCTCTTCTTCGTGTGACCTCTTCATGATTAATTTCTAACTGAACTGATTTCGTCTTACGCATCGATTTTATAGATCGATCGATCGAAAGTCGCGTTTGAATTATTAACCAATCAGATTGTAGGATTTCTCGTTTCTAGAATCTTGTAGAACTTTCTGGAAACTTCTAGAAAGTTCTAGCCAATCAGATTGCAGGATTATTACGTCATTTTAGGAACATTCTGGAAAGTTCTAGTTATCCAGATTGTAGGATTATTATGTTATTTAATAAACGATTCGAACGTCGCGTTCGAATTATTACGCCATCATAATTAATCAGATTGTAGGATTTCTGGAAACTTCTGGAAACTTCTAGAAAGCTCTAGCTAATCAGATTGTAGGATTCTTAGAGATGTTCTGGAACATTCTGGAAACTTCTAGATTGTTAAATCAGAAACGAGGCTAGCGGTTTCTGTAAAACCCGCCGTACTATAGCGCGACCTGATGACATCACTGATGATATGGTATGAGAAATCAACATCCATAAAAACCATTGCACTATAGCGCAACCTGATGACGTCACTGATGACGTCACTGTCTGCCGGACGCTTGTGTCTGCCCGGCGCCTTCTTTACTTCCTACTCAGTTTCAGCCACCAGCAGGTTCAATTTCTTATTGACTTCAGTCATTTTTTAATCAAATTACATCCCCTTAGGAGTTGTTCACATGCTGATGCAATTTTGTAGTATGCACTGTTAGAAATATTGAACTTATCCTTAATTAGCAGTAACATATTGATGTAATAGATTTCCACATTTGTTATTCTTTCTTCAGCTCGTGTAGCTGCTGCACAGACTCTGTCTTTCAATAAGTCACTCACTTTGTAATTATTAGTTTTTTCATTATATATTTCAACTTTTTGTGCAGTAATGGGATGTAAACAAAGGAATGACAAGGCTGCCTGACAATCATTTCCTATTTTTAAAGTCTATATTGATGCATTCTACTAATGTTTGTAATATTTTTTGTCCCTGCACCTCTACTGTCTAGATTTTGTTATATAGTTGGTGTTTATCACGCCGCGTCAATTACAAGAACGATTGATTATAATTTTACATCTGTTAGCATTACGACTGTTTGCAACTTAACATAAACGTTACTGAGCTTGTTTATGTTAATTGCAACTTAACATAAACAAGCTCATTAACAGCTATCAAGCTTAATTAAGACATTCCACAGATTCTCTTTTTGTGTTTAGTCGACTTCAATGCTAGTTTTTGCATTTTGTTGGTCTTTTAATAGAAGCTTGAGGAAGTTTTATGTTATATTTTATTTTTAATTTAAGGCCATAAGTGAGAAGAAAAAATGCAGTCAGTGTGGAAAAATGTATAAGGAAAACACAACTAAAGGCATAAAACAGGCAGTGCATCTAAAGCAGAAGTGATTAAAGCTATTCTTATTGATGAACTTTATGATCTTGTGGAAAGGGCAACACAAATGGCAGAAAGGAAGTAGTGAAAAGGCTTAACTGTGAAATCGTTGGCAATTGTGCATTTTATGAAGCAAGCATGAAAATTGGCATACCTACCCAGTTTGATACGCAGAAGATGATGGGATACAGACCCCAATCGAAAAATGCCCCCAGATGCTATTTTTAGACTGGGGTACTCGGTACCATACCTCTACAAGGGTTTCTACCATAACAATGTTGGGAATAACGATACTGACATGAAACTTGGCAAGAATGCAGAGTTTGATACGTTGAAAAAGGAAGGATGCAGACCCCTCTGGAAAAATGCCCCCTTATTCTATTTTTAGACTGGGGTACTCGGTACCATACCTCTACAAGCATTTCTATTGTAACTATGTTGGGAATTAAGATATTTCAATGAAATTTGGCAAGTATACACAGTTTCATGCCCTGAAAAAGACAGGATGCAGACCCCTTCGGAAAATGACCCTTAATTTTATTTTAGACTGGGGTACTTGGTACCATACCCCTACAAACGTGTCAATTGTAACCATGTTGGGAATTAAGATATTGCAAAAAAAACATGGCAATCATACACAGACTGATAAGCTGAAAAAGATAGGATGCAGACCCCTCCAGAAAAATGCCCCCTTATTCTATTTTTAGATCATATTATCATTATGATATACAACATTGCATCAGTTTTTATACACGATACTGTATAGATGAAATGCATTGCAAGGCGTTTGGCGGGGGTTGATACTAGGCCATTATTTCTTTTTTCATTATTAATTATTATTTCATTCAAAAATCCCAAGTCTAAAAATAGAATGAAGGGTCATTTTTCCAGAGGGGTCTGCATCCTTCCTTCTTCAGCGCATCAAACTGTGTATACTTGCCAAGTTTCATTGCAATATCTTAATTCCCAACATATTTACAATAGAAACGCTTATAGAGGTATGGTACCGAGTACCCCAGTCTAAAAATAGAATAAGGGGGCATTTTTCCGGAGGGGTCTGCACCCTTCCTTTTTTAGCTTATCAAACTGTGTATACTTGCCAAGTTTTATTGCAATATCTTAATTCCCAACATAGTTACAATAGAAACGCTTGTAGAGGTATGGTACCGAGTACCCCAGTCTAAAAAGAGAATAAGGGGGCATTTTCCGGAGGGTTCTGCATCCTATATTTTTCAGCTTATCAAAATGTGTATGATTGCCAAGTTTTATTGCAATATCTTAATTCCCAACATAGTTACAATAGAAATAGAATAAGGGGGCATGTTCCGGAGGGGTCTGCATCCTATCTTTTTCAGCGTATCAAACTGTGCATTCTTGTCAAGTTTTATGTCACTATCGTTATTCCCAACATTGTTATGGGAGAAACCCTTGAAGAGGTATGGTAACGAGTACCCCAGTCTAAAAATAGCACCTGGGGCATTTTTCGATTGGAGTCTGTATCCCATCATCTTCAGCGTATCAAACTGGGTAGGTACGCCAATTTTCATGCTTGCTTCATAAAATGCACAATTCTGACAAATAGCTGATATACTAAAGGGCTGTTTTCAAGAAAAACTTATCACACGAATTGCATGATTATCAACCTGTTTTTCAGAGAATTCAAGTATTTTAAAAGAATTTGGCCTTATTTTTTGGTATATTAAAAGAAAGGTACTCTTAAGCGCCAATTAAATGCCACCCGGTTTATCAATTTTTAGCTTTTTCATCACTGGCCTTGACCTTATTAGAAACCCAGTGTATAAATTTTGAAAGGCAAAATTTCACTAGTGAAAGTAATAAAGCAGGATGATCTTCTGACTAGTCTTGCATTGAATACTTATGAACAAATTAGGAACTCGGAACTAGCCAAACTTGGCAAAACAAAAGTGAAGCACAAAACAGAAAATGAAAAGATCTGGGAAGCATTATCTACCATTAAGCCTGAAATGTAAGAAATGGAAAAAAATTGTGAAATTATGAAATGAAAAATTAAAGGAAACAACTGATCTCTTACTATGAAACAGAAAACACGAATCCTGAATGACAAGCTGAAGACTGAGAACAGAAAATTCATTAAAGCTTGGTTGTTTCCAAGCTCCTTCCTCAGAGCTGTTGAGCCTTTTGTCTAACATAATAAGTTAGCATGATTATCTGTGTTCTGTCATCATAGGAGGAAGTTGGGCAAATGTACACAGGCCCAATTGCAAATAATCCAAATTTCTGCCCAAAGGATGGGGTTTGGTGAGGAAAACCTGTTTTTTCCCGCCACAAGAACATGAAGTGCTCTCCCCAACCCAGCCACCAACCAATGGCCCATTGATAGAACAAAATCAAGCAAATACACTTACCAGCAAATACACTGTAAAAAGCAATTAATTCAAAAAGTACACATGCATGGAGCATAAAAACAGGAAAAAGTAAAGAAATCAAGTTCACTATTCATAATTTGAGAAAATGCTCCACGAATAGAAGTCGTAAATTGCAATCCTGGACAGAACAATAGAGAATTCATTCAGCTTTTTTAACAGTTGGTAAGAAAAACCCCACACACCCATATGAATGTTGTTTTTTGTTGACAATATAAAATTTTTAGCCCAAATACTTCAACGTTCTGTAGAAACAACATTGAAATGGGGGAAGGGGTCCTCTGTCAACAAGTGCACCTTATTACAGGAGGTTTCGGAAATTGCTAGCATCTTGCAAAAAGTTGGTCCAGGATTGTGGATATACTGGCTAAAAACTGGCTAAAGGTGCTGCAACAAGCAGCACACAAATTACCACATTTCAAGGCAGCTCAAAGCTAATTGAGCATAATAATAATTCCGAAAATTGGGAACAGAAGCATGTATCTCATGTTTTAGAATATTGAATTTTTCAGCCCATTATACACATGACACATGAGTGCCTCGAAACAGCACAGAAACCCTGATAGAGGCCCATACAGGAAGACCAGAAAGCTCACTCCTGCTTTAACTCAAATTAGAATTGCTTCCTAATTTCCATTATAACAGATTGAAATATTGCACAGTCAACTAGAAAATTTAAGAACAAAAACACTACCCAAACACAAAACTACTGAATTCCTACAACTAATTGCTCGTTCTCAACTCGTCCTCAATTCAACGAAAAACCAGATCAAATCTAAGAAATCACAACCTTTCCAATCCATCTAAATACAATAATACTACACCTGATGAAAATACTCCTAGAAATAAAAAAACAAAGTATTCATACTTGGTCATTCAATGGTAAAAAGTTTGTGGACCCAGTTTTCATCTTCACTGTAGACTTCCTCACATTCACCACAGTATGCTATGCCATTTTTTCTCCTTGAATCTTCTTTTTCATTCTTATTCTTTCTTTCTCTGCCTTCTTTGCTCTTGCTGAGGGGGTTTGGGTCTCACCATATGCAAGTAGACGTTGAAACCCCACCTCTAAGATTTTCCTGGTCAATCATCTTTAAATATTTCAATTTTGCGGCTAGCTTGATCTAGAACCTGTTTCACTATCTCACAAATTTGAGCATATGTCTTCCCAAAGCCACGCCTGCCCTGCTCTTTAATCCACCCCACCAGCAAAATTTCCTCTTTTGCCGTTAAGACAGTTTTTCGTTCAGATGGTTTTGACCCAGTTTGATGAAAGGCATATTGGTAGGCCATAATCTTTATTTGCCTTTTTATATAGATTTCTCCTTATTTGTTATATTTAATAATGGCCATTTTAAATTCTCTTCTGGGTATTTTTTCATTTCTCACGGTTGTCATGATTGGGTTCCAGGCATTGTTCACATCTATAGCAAAACATCATTTAAGTTTTAAATAATAAGTTTGCTTAAAACCTAAGGGGAATGTGAAACACAAGGAAGCACAAAACTTGAGGGGGCAATTGGCATGGGGATGGCTTTTCAACATTTTGACAGCGGTTTCATGGTTTTTACCTTACAAAAGTATGGTTTTAGTGATTTCTGTGTGGTTTTAAGGTTTAAAGCATAAAATGTACACTTGTATGTATATTTTTTCGTTTATAATGTTTGTCCTACTATGACTCCCCGAACTTTGGTGAAGCATCTGGCTGCTGAATTTTTTTACAAAGAGTTTCATTCTTGAAGGCTTACGTAATTTTCTATAATTAAATTTTCTATAATTTATTGGTGCTTTGTTAATACGAGAATCTGCCCCCTTGCTCCCCTGTTCTACATTACTAGTAACACAACTGCAAAATAATTTGCAGATGGGATTTCTAAAGGCCAGGTGAATAACGCGGACCCCGCGGACCCTGCGGACCTCGCGGACCTGCCTGTTTTGGTCCGCGACATGTGGGTCCGCGTTATTCACTTTTCCTAGGCCAAAATGAATAACGCGGACCTTCTGATTTCGCGGACCTTAACATTATTTCTTCTTGTTAAGAATTAAAGTACTTCTGATGGCAATTAATTGTCGTATTTATGTTTCTTTTATTAAACGTCAAACATCACTAAAGCTTTCGTTTACTATTGTTTGAAAATTTAGGCCGACTTCGTTATGAAGGAAAATTTCGGTGATCAAAACAGGGCGGTTTTGAAATCGTAGAAAATAAACATAAAGCAAATGTTTTACTTCATTTCCTTCAATTAAATACTGACCTTTTTCTCGAAAGTTGACTTCGAGTTAACTTCACTCGACCACGATACGCAACAAGCAAGGTCCGCGATCTCGAAGGTCCGCGTTATTCATTTTCCCCTTATGCATAAATGAATAACGCGGACCTTCTGATTTCGCGGACCATTGTTCAGTTGTTCAATTCTGTTTTCTTAGCACTCGCCACCTTCATTGAATTGAACTAGTCATTTTATCTATCTCAAAACAATCCTTTTCTTATATTTTCACACTCTCTCAAGAACAAAATCTCCTTGAAAATTTAGGCCATTGTCGTTTCAAAACTTTGAAATATCTGGTGAACAAGATAGGGAGGTTTTCTGCAACAATCAGAGAGCAAATTTCGTAATACACTTCCTTCAATCAAATTCTCATGTTTTTTTTTCTGCAATTGGCTTCAACACAATGCAATTCAAAACAAGGTCCGCGATTTCGAAAGGTCCGCGTTATTCATTTTCCCCTTATGCAAAAATGCATAACGCGGACCTTTTTGAGATCGCGGACCTATTTTGGAAAAATGGAATTCATTGTAGCCTTAATTTCTAAAGATAGAGTTACTCACTTTTCCCTCCGGTCAAATTGCATGACGCGCGGACTTGTTTGATCGCGGCTCGTTGTCAGGTTGGTTGTTTCAAGGGATTAATTCTCGGTCACTATGGCTTCTCGGCAGATTGTAAGGTGAAGTCTCCATTCTTCATAATTAAAGAATAGGGGAAAAGAAGTATCCAATTGCTAATTCGAAGGTGTTAAATTAGAGCTGGAATGGTTATGGTTATAGGTAATGGTTATAAGGAAAGAGGCGTTTACATTGTGAACTGCTTTGTTCTAACTATGGACCATAAGAGGCCGAATCTAAGTTGCGGGAATTGAAATATGAAATGATGTGTCAAAGGGGGCTAATTAACAACAATGGTCCGCGAAATCAGAAGGTCCGCGTTATTCATTTTAGCATAGGGGAAAAATGAATAACGCGGACCTTATTAGATCGCGGACCTTGTTTTGAATTGCCGAGAAAAACATTAGTATTTGTTAAATGACTAGTTCAATTCAATGAAGGTGGCGAGTGCTAAGAAAACAGAATTGAACAACTGAACAATGGTCCGCGAAATCAGAAGGTCCGCGTTATTCATTTATGCATAAGGGGAAAATGAATAACGCGGACCTTCGAGATCGCGGACCTTGCTTATTGCGTATCGTGGTCGAGTGAAGTTAACTCGAAGTCAACTTTCGAGAAAAAGGTCAGTATTTAATTGAAGGAAATGAAGTAAAACATTTGCTTTATGTTTATTTTCTACGATTTCAAAACCGCCCTGTTTTGATCACCTAAATTTTCCTTCATAAAGAAGTCAGCCTAAATTTTCAAACAATAGTAAACGAAAGCTTTAGTGATGTTTGACGTTTAATAAAAGAAACATAAATACGACAATTAATTGCCATCAGAAGTATTTTAATTCTTAACAAGAAGAAGTAATGTTAAGGTCCGCGAAATCAGAATGTCCGCGTTATTCATTTTGGCCTAGTAAAAGTGAATAACGCGGACCCATATGTCGCGGACCAAGACAGGCAGGTCCGCGAGGTCCAAAGTAAATAATGCAGGGTCCGCAGGGTCCGCGTTATTCACCTGGCCGATTAAAGCAACTTGGTTGCAAAGAGAGAAAGCTGAGGAAGTTGCTAAGTCCAATGGTACACCAAAAAGAAGGAAGGATGAGTCTGCAATATTTAAGCTTAGTGGCTGCTACAAATTCTTTCAACTTGAATCAAAACAAGCTGTATCCAAATCAGAGTATTGCAAGTTCTGGATAGAGTTTGCAGGGTTCCTAGAAAACAAGCATAAGTATTTTGCTGTCTTTGCAAAAGATGAAACAGATGAAACAGGAAGCTCTTTCCAAGTTGGCTGGATACGAGACAAGGACAGAGTCAAGTTCATGGACTTCATACATGATATCAGTTTAAGCAACATTAAAGCTGAATACTTTAAAGGACATATAAATACTGAACACAACAAATGTAGCATAAGCATCAAAGTTTCTAAATGATGCTAAACTAAAAAGATACTAAAAAGAAGTTTAAGATCAACAAAATATTGTGTGTCTATTAGACACAAGTGAAAACAATAAGACCTTGACTGTGTTTATTTAGAATGTTTGCATTTTATATGAGACTGTAGTCGACCTGGTCGGCGGAATGAAGCACCACAATGTTTCCATTCATGTTTATTCTTTTTTAAATGCACTGTCTTGAAGTGCTCCTCCATGGTGTCATGTCTGGCAAACCTTCTTGCACACAAGGAACATGCAAAGCTCTTAATTTCTTTGTGTGTTTGCAGGTGTCTATTTAGCCTGTAGACCCTGTCAAAGATCTTCCCACACTTAGTGCACTTCATCTCTTTTTTGTGTTTAGCCTGTTTCTGCTGTTTTTGAATTTCATTCGCTGAAATATTAGGTGATTGGTCATTAGAAAAAGACACTTCAGAGGCTTTGGAGTTGTTTTCCACAAGAATGATTACATCATTACCACCATCACTGCCCACATTGGAAGTATTTTTAATTTCAGGATTTTTGTATATGCAACAGTCTCCATTTTATCGATTTTCATGTTTGAAGAATGGGAAATTGGTATAAGGTCAAATATACATTTTCAAACATTGGTATAGGGTCAGGTATGTTTTCGGTGCTTGGTTCCTTGCTGTGACAGCCATCTGAGCAAGGTGTTTTATTAGTTCTTGTAAGTTGTAGTTTAATGCCAGTAAGGTCTTTCCTCACTTTTTATGAACATATTTGAGAAAAAACTAATATTTTTCCGAAAAGATATATATGGTATTAACAATTGTTCACAACATTTGCACATCTTTTACACCAAGAGAGGATAGCTACCATGTTACATATTTTTGATAATTAAAAAGTAAGAAAGTGAGAAATTGAACCGGAAAGCTAATCTCTGGCCGGGGCCAACAAAATAAATGGAAAAGTTGCGAAAATATCCCGGCCAATGGCCCCGGCCAGCCCCGGCCATGCCCCGGCCGGTGGCCGGGGCGCGGGCACCCTCCTGTCTTACATTAGCAAAACGCTCTTGCCTTCTCAAAAATACAAAATAAAGCATAAATGCAGGTTTTGAGATCTGGACATTATTATTGTATCGTAAAATGTTTATGCTTCAACCCAGAAACTGATTGATCATAGCTAGTACCCTATTGCAAAAAGAAGAACAACTCTTTCGTCAGTAAACAAGGTAAAAAGCATAACTAAGTCGTCAATGAAGAAAATTAACAGAAACTCAATTACTGAATAAAAATACTCGAAAATACTACTGCATAAAGGTAAGTGTTTGAAATTAAAAATTACAGAGAAAAAATACTTTTTTTAAAGATACCTTAATCAAGCAAACATTGAAATATGTATTTCAAAATAGAAAAAATGGAACATTCATATTTGGCCTCTAACAACTAGACAGAGAGGCCATGTTAATGTGCAGTAAAACTTGTTCTTCCGTCAAATGAAAGACCATACACCCTAAAAAATCTGTGGTGCACTTCATTTATCGGGGGACATAATATTGTTGTAAAGTACGCGCAATATTTCGAACAATAAGATTTTCCATCAACAATTTGCGTTGCTTCAGCGAATTAACCGCCCCTTTAGAGACAGCGACAATGGTTGAAGATAGCAAGCCAGGGGCAAACCAGAACAACGAGGAGCAAAGTTACATTACGGGTCTCGCGGCATGTCTAAGGGCAAGGGTTCATACTTGGCTATAATTTTTTCCATTTATTCGATTTGTTGATCTAACCGAATGATATTTGCCGCTAATCAACATGCTTTACAAATCAATGTTGACAAAATTAGACTAGCCAATGTTTAGATGCAAAATTAGGTTTTAGAAGCAAAATTTTGATGGGTTTATAAAAAGAATTTGTCCATCAATTATTATTTTTAATTAGCAGATAAGCACAGGTTTTTCTTATTGTTTCTTAAGTTGAGGCCTTTATTAAAGATGGAATTATGTGAGGTTATGTATCGTGAATCATTATGTTCTATATGGATGCCTGGTAGCGTTCTCTAAAAAAGAACATCCAGAAGTAAGGAATTTGGAGGTCATGTATGCCTCAGACCATGTTCAGACTATCACAGCCCTTTGTTAGCATTGTCAATTATCGCAAACTAACAAGTGCAAATGAACATCCGCTGATTTATAACGTATCACAGACGGTCTGCCACAATCGAAAAATTTCAAAGTATTTTGACTTCAGCTATAGCAGCATTTGGGTCTGCGATAAGTAAAAAATCAGCTGATTTTCATTTGGATTTTGTAGTCTGCCACAGCCCACGATGATCGCAGACAAGCCGCTGCGATGTTGACCAACGCTATAAAACACATGGAGCTTAACGAAATGATTTAAAAAATTTCTGTGCTGCTGTTCGATGTCCGTACGATTTACCGTCCACAGTGCTGCTCCACAATTTCTCACATCTAACTGTTCCGATGGACCACTGTACTTAAAAATATTTCTTTTATTGACAATGTCATGCTTTTTCTTACTCATGTCATATTTGTTACCTGGCCTTGCTTCTGCATAAATAACTTCTACCTCATCATCTTCAATCTTCTCCGTTGGTGAAACAACTCTTCCCAGATAAAAACTATCTGTGAAGGCAGTGAATGTGATGAATTCATCTTCTTTGCACTGTTGAAGGAGATGATTAAATATTAAATCAGTTTCATTTCGTTTGCTACATGCTTCTACTTGGGTTAAAAGCAATCATCCTTATCAAAACAAAGCAATTCAAAGACATTTTGGGGTTGAAAGAAAATTCAAATGTTTTTATTTGAATAATGGGGAAACTATAAAGCAAAAAGCTTAATCGGTCCTTTCTCATTTTCTCAAGAAACTAGGATTCCGTCTAAGTAGAAAATTTCTTGTTGAAAATTTTTCTTGGATTTTTGGTTGATTCCGAGATATCCCAAAATTATTCTAAATATCTTAATACCAAAGTCAGGTTGTAAAGAGGTTTCAAACTACGAGTACTGGGGATTTGAAATGTCTGATGTCTTTTCAATCCAAAAATAATTTTTTTTAAATGTTGACCATATTAATTAGATTTATGACGTCATCAAGATGAATAACTTAGTACTGATAGCAATTATCAATTTGCGAATTATCAGAACAAATTATATATCATTTGAAAAGCCTTGACGAGACGAGCATGATGTATGTTACATTATGAATGGTCAAAGAAAAATAATGATTAGCTTGTTAGTGTCTTTTGATGTGACTCCTGTCCAAATATGGGCATTGTGAAGTCACGTGACTTAGTAAAGTTTGCGTCAACTAGTTGAATATGAAATTCTAGCAAAAGTCTGGCATTATCTGAGGTGATGTTTCCTGTTTTGTCTATTAAAATATTTCCCTATTAAAATTGTAGGGGACATCTACTCGCATCTTAATTTGTTACGCAAAGCACTGATGATGCAAACTCGTTTGTGGAAGTTGTCGAGGAATTTTCTCACAAACAACAGCATGTGACCCTGGAAGAGAACGATGTCGCAAACGAAGAGAATTTCTCAGCACAATTCTTCATGATTAGTAGCACTTTGTTCATCTCAAAACTCACAGAGGTAGGTATGCCAAAGTTTTGCTAACACCTGCTTGACGGTTTTACAAGAAACTACCTGGTAACCGTTAGCTGCTGTCTAATGAAAACTGAAATTGTCTGCAAATAGACTCGCTAAAAGTTAATACATTTCTCCATTTTACATACTCATTCCCGTTCCATAGTTCAATATATAATCATTTTCAACACTGTCTTGCAAAGTCAAGTTTTTTGTCTTTCGTTCTCGGGGATGGGTTCTATATTTAATCAATGACAATGCGTATGCATCAAAAATATATATATATATATACCAAATTCATTCCCCCAGGCTGTAAACTATTCATAGGTTGCTAGTAAGCAAGAACGGCTTCCATCATTAATTTCCTCGATTAGCGCAGTTTCGAAGAGTTTTAATACATAATTTCACTGCTACGTTGTCAGAAGGCCACGCTGTGTCTGTCAGGCAAGAGGGGCTACGATATAAAGCGCAACCTAGGAACGATAATCACAATGAACCTAAAAGTAGGATTATTCGTTCATAGCAAAAACTTTTCTCATTCTGATGTTTTTCGTTTTAGATGAATAAAGCATACGGATATTGTCCGATAATGGTAGGCATGGGTAGTCCCGGATGTGGCAAGTCAAAAGCTGGTGCTGCAGCCATAGCATTAACGGGTTCTTACCCTAACATGATGTTCTCGCCGTTTATCGACAAACAGACCAAAGTCATGTCCACTTTCACGACGCAAGGACTCTTTTTAGACAACGCCAATTCTCCCAAAGAGTTCGCTCTGTCATCAAAAAGATATTTTGATGGAGTGTGTGATGCCGAAGATAGTGACAGTGTTACTCCACAGTGCGGAGCACTATTTGCTGTCAACTACCATGTCCTAGCGTAGCTAAAGAAGAAAGAAAATTCAAGGTAGGAAGAAAGTAGGCAATTCATTCTTCTTGAATAGCTTTCCAAAGCTTTTATCAGAAGTGAACATTGACCGATTCCTCTCAACACCAAACCGACTGTAATCGTACAGCGACTGCGTCTCTCTTCTGCATACTTGTTTTATCTTTTGGCATGTTTCTGCATTAGAATGCTTTACATGGACAAATTTTTTAGATATCATACGGTACTCTCTAATGTGCAACCAGTTGTGATTTCAAGGGGGCCCAGGGTGGCTGAGCCCCCTTTGTTAAAATTAGGATTGATTTCGCCCGCAAACGCACTCGCATTATCATGCTTTTGAGAATCTCCTGTGTGTAAATGTGCTTTATTTGCAAAGATCTTAACGTACATTGTACAGTAGCTGTTATTTTCCTGTTTCCTAGTACCTTTAAGAGTTTTGCCGATTCCTGAAGGCTGCAGTGCTTGCAAAAACTCTTGTTTTCAGGGCATCCATCAAACCTGATTCCTCTATCCAGGTGTGGTCACAAGAACCCACATTGGTATGGGTGTGATCTATATGGGTGTGGTCACAAGAAACCACACCCTTTCTTATGACGTCACCTCCAGAGCCCCCTTGTTGAATATTTTAGAAATCACCACTGTGCGCAAGTTATTTTAGAAGCCCCAGGTCGTAATTTCCTGGACAGTTTGTTTACATGTCATGAATATGAATGGGAGATGGGATTTAAAGTATAACTCAATAGCATGATGCACATAGATAAAAAACCAGTGGCAAAACTTATAGGAGCCTCCAGCTTTAGGTAACTGACGCAATTTCGCTTTAGTTGTTCAACGAAACTACATGAAACATATCATTTTGCACTAATTATTACTTTAGGTACCTCGATAGACTATGCTTGGTAGACGTAATCGAGAGTGATCTTTCAACAAGATCCAAAGTCCTGTGGGCACAAAGGCTTCAGTGCATTTTACCAAATCGCAGTTCATTCTTGAAGGACTTGAATTCGACTTGGACAGGCATGCAAGGCCAGGCAGAAAATGTTCTTCTCCAAGAATGTTTTGAGCTGGCGCAGGGCGCTCTCTCTGGTGACAGAAAGGTTCCCGACCGAGTTGTTTTTTCCTGGTCACTATTTCTTTACTCTGCAAGAGAGGTACAAACATCTTTCTTACTTACCTTAAGACTTCGTAATTAAGGACCTGTTTACACAAGCAAAGTTCGGAGATGAAATCTTAGATATTGCATCAAAACTCTGTTTCCAAGCAAGACATAACGGTCAGCGTCACACCGCTTTCCGTGACATAATTTTTGAAAATAACTAACCTTGAGCAAGTCACCCCCTAACAGCGCCTGGGACATGAATACCACAATTGTCTCTTGAGGGAAAATTCCATTCTTGACCGGGAGAGCATTCTGTGACTGAAAATTTGACAGACAGTTTTCTGTACAGACACAATTATTAGGGATGATATTCTGATAGAGGGTTACGGTATTCCAATAACAACCATTTAGGTGATTTGAAACATGTAGATGTCACACCACGTAAGTTTGAGTTACCCAAGTTCAACATAATTTGAAAAGAGAAATATATTTCACAGCTATCAAGATTCACCACAGCAATCAGCGACAGGGAGGGGTTGTTGCATTTTTCAAGGAGAAGATTGCTCCATTTGCAACAGAGCACCAGCACATTGACGCAGCCGAAGAAATGTCGTCAGCGCAGACCATATATGACTTGGCGTTGAATCAAGATCAGGTTGCTGATGCAGTTATGGGTGCCTTGAACCAAATTGTCGCAGCCGGTCATTCCGATAAGGTACATTTATTGATGCTGTTATAATTTTTTAGATTTTGCAAGAATTAGAGGCGCTCTACTCTTAGGTGCCTAATTGCTGAGGGGGTTGGAATAGGTGGGGGTGTTGAAACTACCTTTCGGATCTACTTGGCGGGGGTCAGAATGAACTGTGGGTCGGACTTTGCAATGCAAAGTGAGGGGCCCTATAGTGCTTATAGGTTATTATCTCTTATTATATTGTATAACATAATTAACTGTTGTTACCACACGAACAGTGTAAATATAAGTACTCCTCCCTTGCAAGGTGAAGTGCTGCTTCAAAAAAACGAAAGATTTCGTCTTTGTCCACCATGTGGAGGTCAACAAAATACTGAAAGAAAGTGCTGGGCCGTTATTGAATGTACAGAAAATCAGAAGCAGCATCGACAAATTCAATATTGGTTTGTATTGGAATTCAATGCAATTTATTTACATTTTTTAATAGAAAACATGGCTTGCATGACTTTTTTCACATGGATTCATGCTACTGTACGTGATATGCAACGTGGAGAAAAGGATATTTTTGTGGTGTCCTGTTTCTTTTGTACATGGTTACAGTTATACCTATATTTTGATAAGATTCTCTAACATGTGTCCATCTTTTGCTTAAGGTGTTCGTGTATCGGATCAAAAGTTTTATAGCCCGAGAAAGGCAGACACCGCAACAAAAAACTTGCCTTGGGTTAAAGAAAGAGATATTTGATGAGGACTCAGTCAAGAGCATGGAAGCCAGTGAGCCACTCATAGGATGTTAGAATCCTTTTGTGCTTTCGTATATGTCATTCCGCGAGCATTTTCTCAACTTTGTGAAATGTGTTCAACGACGTTTGCAGTTGCGTTTCATCTTCACAAAGAGGTGTTTGGATCCTTCACTGTCCCAAATCTACAGCGATACCATTCGTTTTAGCTGTTACTGGGGACTCTCAAGTCCTACCAAGATACTTGAAGGACTCCAGAAAGCCTTAAGGTATATTTGGGATGACTTACGATATACTTTTTTAATAATAATGTGAATCTAGGATGGTCATAAAAGGAAATAGCAACGTGACAACCATATTATGCTATCTATGCTCACCGTATCGAATGTTGTATGTGAATAGTATCTTCCATACTATTCAAAGGAATTCCTTTCTTTCTGTTGCAGTTACTCAGTCCGGACGCAAAGTCCACATTCAAATTGCTCAGTCCCAGAAGTAAACAAATCTTTGAAAAGGTACGTTGATGCAGAAGTGAAGAGAAATGATTTGAAGTGAAGAGACCTCCCCATAACTGTTTGAAAAACTGCGTTTTACCTTTTTTATTCGGATTTCCTTTTCCATCGACAGGGTGTGAAGGCTGGGATGCGCATGTCACAGCGCCGAAAAAGTGACGATTTAGATGAAGAAGGTGGGTTCGTATGCCATCATTGCTAAATTCACTAATCGTACACGTAAAAAGAAATCTGTGGACGGATGGACTGCCTTGAAAGCAACATATGCTAAAATGTCATTTTTAACAAGCCCATATTATTCAGACATCCCAACGCACAATAGAACAGTCAGGTTTAAATTATCTCATTCGCTTCTTAAACTAGCTACATCCCCTAGCAATGAATTCGTTTTGATGTTAAAAAAGTATGCATTCTTCTTAAAGGCATTCCCTTCTACAGGCAATGGACAGCAATCACAAAAACAGCAAGCGGAGCAACAACAACAACAGCAGCTTTGCTTTCTCCATTGCCATTAGCAAGTGAGTTGTAGTTTACTTTTCTCGGCAGGATCTTTTTGCTTTGCTTCCGTTAACTTCTATGGTAACATTGTAATTGTCCTTTTAGATGTGTCACCAGCAGCAACAGCAGCAGCAATCGGAGCAACAACAACAACAGCAGCTTTGCGTTCTCCATTGATATTGGCAGGTGAGCTATAGTTTACTTTTTTAGGCAGGATCTTTCTGCTTTGCTTCCGTTAACTTCTATGGTACCATTGTACTTGTCCATTTAGATGTGTCACCAGCAGCAACAGCATCAGCAATCGGAGCAACAACAAGTGCATTACCCTCAGCAGCAGGTAGTTCTTCGTGCTTCTTGTCTGCCAATTGTTTGCAACTGTGGCATAAAACAAATAGATAAAACATAGATTGGAAAATATTTTCAAGTATACTGTGAAGGCATTGTTCATGCCATAAGGTATAGGATAATGAGTGGTTTGCCGCACACCCTGTCCTATCCCTAGTCAAGTATCACTGGGGATCTTTAAAACGGTGGCACTCTGGTGGTGGCGTCAACACAGTGCGACGATAACTAAATCGGCTGTCTTATTGCTGTGCATTGAAAAAACATTTAAATGTTTTCATTTTTGTTCTTAAGATTTGTTTGCTGTTGAGTCAAGATCAAAGTCGCTGAGAAAAGATACACGTTTTTATAAGGAACACCTTTATAAGGAACTCGAGGCTGAAAATTCCCAAAAAATTAAGGAACTTTAAGGAACTGTCAAGGCTCGGATGAAAAACTAGGAATAAATTTTATCAAGAACAAGACTATTTGTACAGAAAAATAACAGAATAACAATATTTTTCCCATCGTTCTGCCAAAAAGGACTCCATTTATTATATTTGAAGTTAAAAAATCAAGCAGGTTTATATGAATTTGCTGTAAAAATTAGTATTCAAACATATATAACAATATAAGGTACTTCAGCCTCATTTTGTTGAAAAATTAAGGAACTCCAGCCTCAACTCAGACCAAAGGTTCCTTATAAAAAAAAAAACGTGTAAATCCACTAATGGCCTCGTTTTCAAGGGAATTGAAAATGAGGTCATAGAGAAATTTCGAATTCAGATTCGATTTCAGCACCCCCTTTTTAGTGTTTCAGCAAAGTTTTATGCTTCTAGTCCTTAGGACGTTTATTCTATAGCGATAAAAAGTTTGAGAATTTATGAGGGATTTGACCGTGTAAAATGATTGAGGGTGTAAAATTTCAACCAGCGATTTTTCACGGTCAAATCCTTTATAGAAGTTCAGATATTAACACCTATAAAATCAATATCTTAACCCTAATCCTACCGGGCTTTTTTTGATCTACCACAGCCGGGGGGTGGTTTCCACCCCCCCTCCATAAATTGCTGTCCAGTAGAGCTAGAGCAATCAAACTTGGCACAGGCATTGACCAATGTATTAGGAGTAATGTTGGTAAATTGGGCGTCTCCCACATCTATTATGACGTCATTGTGACATCATAATCAAAACATGCTAGCGATGTAGGTCAAAAATCGACCTTCCTTAATATCAATAGAAATCCGGAAATTTCTTTACATTTTGTAGCTAGTAACTATTTTCTATAACCTTGCAGAGAATCAGTCAATTCTGATAAGATTTAATGGTAAAAATAGGCACTTATATCTGGTTTTGGCATGACCACTTTCCATATAAGGCAATGTTACGTGACCCATTGTTATTATTTTGGGGATTTTTTTGTATCACATTGTAGCTAATACATATAGGCTTAAAGTCAGTCTGGTTTGCAAGCTTAAATCCATTACACAACAGAACCGTTTCAAGAAAAGCTTGAGGGGGGGTGGATTCCACCCCCGGTAGGATTAGGGTTAAGGACTAGAGGCATAAAACTTTGCATAAACACTAAAAAGAAGTTGCTGAATTCGATACTTGTCTATGACCTAATTTTCAATCTTTTCGAAAACGAGGTCCTTAGTTGAAATGGTCTATTTTGGTACATTTGTAATAAGTTATATTTGCATAAACATTTTGCCGAGATATACTGATAAAAAATGTCTGCTCTTTTTTCAAACCGAGAGTGTTCTTGTTTTCGAATGTTTCAATTTATGCTACAAAAATTAAGTTTCAGTCATTTTTCAGTTAGTTGCATAAAATCACGGAAATTATCTACAGATATGATTCTTCGTAACTGAATGTTGATTTCCTTCCTCTTATTTCACCCTTCCCTAATAAATGTGAAAAACTTGCTCCATTTTTCTTTCTCTCCTAGAAAATATAGACTTCAACACTATAAACTCCAGTTCTAACATGTAAAGAATCTTGATACTGGTGTAAAAAAGAAATATTGTGTTTGGATTCGTTGACATGTTGGCTTACTTGGCTTAGTTGGCCTAGTTGGCCTGTTGGCTTGATTGGCCTGTTGGCTTGGTTGGCCTGTTGCCTTAGTTTGCCTGTTGGCTTGGTTGGCTTGTTGGCTTAGTTGGCCTGTTGGCTTGGTTGGCCTGTTGGCTTGGTTGGATCTGTTGGTCTGTTGGCTTAGTTGGCCTGTTGGCTTAGTTGGTCTGTTGGCTTCGTTGGCTTGGTTGGCCTGTTGGCTTGGTTGGATCTGTTGGTCTGTTGGCTTAGTTGGCCTGGTTGGCTCTGTTGGCTTGGTTGGCTCTGTTGGCCTGTTGGCTTAGTTGGCATGTTGGCTTGGTTGGCTCTGTTGGCTTGTTGTCTTGGTTGGCCTGTTGGCTTGGTTGGATCTGTTGGTCTTTTGGCTTAGTTGGCCTGTTGGCTTAGTTGGTCTGTTGGCTTGGTTGGCTCTGTTGGCCTGTTGGCTTAGTTGTCCTGTTGGCTTGGTTGGCTCTGTTGGCCTGTTGGCTTGGTCGGCTTGGTTTGCTTTGCTGGATTCGTTTGCCAGGTAGGTACATTTGAATATACATATGGAAGGATATTAAAAAAAATTGTTTTAAGAGGCATAGATGGACGACTAACAGGACAAGTTGGCCCACTACAATGTTGACCGAGAACCACCATGTGAGTCAGACAAGTCGCTTTTCAGAGTAGAACAAGTTGGCACACAAAAAATATAAAAAGTTTGAAACATTTTCACTGTTTAGAGTCAGGGGGGTGGAAGTTGATTCAAGCATACAAACAACATCGCTTTTTTGCTGCTAAAGGGCTGATGAAAAACTTCGCGGATTTCTCTTACTTTTGAGATAAGTTTGTTTGTTATTTTCATATAGATTAAATTATGTTAAGGCTCTTTAATTCAGCATACAAACTTTTTTGAGCTCATTTTAGCTGCATGTGGTAATTTTTTGGCCTAATGTGTTCCCAAAAGTAATATAAATACCATTTTGTGTTAGGCAGTTCTGGAGTGGGCTGGCAATCGCGAATCAACGCTGTTTCTCGCTTTGCTTCAGTTTGAAATAAATATTTATTCTTTAGGGGTGCAAGCGATTTTTTTTAAGAAATATAAACTTCAATTCTTCATCTAGCTTTAGGTACCTTTGCACCCCAGCCATTCTGCACGAAAATTGCATTTTCCAATGAGCACATTTTGGCTCCTCGAATAAATTTGATGGGGAATCATGCTGGGTTTGTCATTGCAAGCTCGCTCCTTCTAACATTTTGCAAAATCGGGAATTGGTGCCTCACCTGTTAAGGTTGCTGTTATTTAGCATAAAATTGATATTTGCTTTTATTATTTCAATAAATTTTCTACTGAAAAGTTTGATACAAATAAAAGAATCCTCCAGAGACTCAACATATAGGCCTAGGTACTTGATCTTATAATGGAAAACAGCCCACAAGAATAAGTAGGTCTACCTCACATTAAAAAAAGATTAAAACATTTTTTCAATAGATAGCATCATCAGCAGGTTTTGCACTTTTAGAAATCTTTGTTCTTTAAAAAAATCTTTGAAAATATAAAATATGAATGAATTTATTTACTTATATGGACAGGGAATTCTGTGAACAACAACTGCAATTGATTTGAAGTGTAGATGAATTGTTTAAGTTTTGTGTGAAATAATAATAAGGTGGACTAACAAGCATGTAAACTCAAATATAAAGGTGTAGTACCAACCCCTGCTTTGTGCCTCAGAAAAGCTGCCTGCACCCACCATTTTATCCATAGGTATGGAGTAAATTTTTTAAAGTGTTATATTCATATTATATATTATCCCCATTTTACTGGGGGTAGTATGTTTGTGCTTATGTAGTGTAGCCTTGTACTAACTCATCAGCTGATTCCCCATAAAGCATTTCAGGGCTAAGATCAGTATGCTTGTTTTATTTATGGGTGCCCCATTGTCTCTGCGTCCAGAAACAAGAAATTTGTCTCAAATCTTTAAATGAGCCTGCTCCAATCTTCATTATTTATGACTCCAAAGATCCCATGGAAAGTCACTTCACAAAATTATTTGCTTTTTCAATTGAAGGAGCTCATATGCTCATAGAACCAAATCCTGTCATTTTCATTTGTATCTTTTATTGTACAGAAAAGTTTAATGCTATTCTTTTACACTGCAGGTAGTAATGACTGGTAAATGAAGAAGCCTCTTCAACAAGACGGTTACAACCCTGGGAAACATTGGAAAAGAAATGTTTCAAACAATACTTCTTACTCAAAATTCTTATTAAGAAATCACCCTATCCATTATCTGCTAAAACAACCCGTACTGGCTTATCAGAGTGAAACAAGGAGGCAAAAAGACCTTAAAAATATACATATACATTTAAATATACATCATATGGTGTATACAACTTATTATATATATGATGTTTGTTTGCATTTTATTTTATTTGTGTTTGCATGGGTATACTCCATTAAGTAAAAGAAATTAATCTGATCTTCCCTAAAGTTCAATCATCCAGAATACAACATCATTTGATTCATCATTTAAAGATTCTAGCTTTGAATTGATATTCAGCCTTCTGCAAGCCAATAAAAACAAACTCATGCCAAGAACGACCTTCTTTTCATCCTCAACTGTGAAAAAAATAGTTGTTTCTTGTACCAGTTTTTGAGTAAGATTCTAACAGATTGTTCTCCTACTCGACCTGCTGTCCTATGGAGGTTTTTTACTGGCTTGGACGTGACAGTTGTCTTTCCTCTCTCCAAGAATCCATACACACAAATAGGCATGAAATCTCAATTTGTTTGTTCAAAACTTTGCCTTTGCTTAATAAAATTCACTTTTTGTCCAGAAACACTGGCGATTATTGAAGATTGCCTTTTCCAGAATACACTCTTCATGGCCCTCTGGCAGCCATACATTGATCAACTGGGACTGATTTGCCTCGTTTCCAACTAGTACGAGAACGCATGCGCAACTTTGCTTCCACCCCTATTGTTTAGAGTGAGGTTCGGGAGTGCTGGCCCCCAATTTCCCAACACGTAAAAAATAGCTAAAAAATGATGACGTTGACATACATTGCTGTGGGCCGACTTCTCCATAGGGCTAACAAGGGTTGGCTGACTTGGTAGTGGGCCGACCTGTTTGGAAGAAAGCGAAGCATCCTGGTATAAATTCACCTGGCGTTGGTGAGTTGTTCTGTTTAAAATTTAATAACCTGCAGGAATGGCATGTCCCATACCATGCCGGGTATATCTGAATTATTTGCTGCCCTTTCGCTGCCCGCTCTTATTCTTGAATTTAAGCCACATAAATACAAATTATCATGTCACCTCTATTTAGCACTAAGATTTGAATGATCAAAAGTTCAAAATGTTCATTTTCATAACTATTTTTGTCAAATAAATCTGAAGGATTTTAAGCTGATTCTCATCAATCATTTGATCGGCCGTAAAACTTTTCAGAAGAGAAACTTGCCTAAATCGGCCAAATCTTTTCATCTTGATTTTTAATGTCAAATTTTATGGATATTTTAAGTCTTTTGCTATTTTGATGTTTTTGCATGAGTATAGAACACTAAAACCCTTTTGTTACTATGAACTGTAGAAACCGTATGTCTGAATTATTTGCTGCCCTTTCGCTGCCCATTCACTGCCCTTTGGCTGCCCGTTCTTATTCTTGAATTTAAGCCACATAAATACAAATTATCATGTCACCTCTATTTAGCACTAAGATTTTAACGATCAAAAGTGCAAAATGTTCTTTTTCACAACTATTTTTGTCAAATAAATAAATCTGAAGGATTTCAAGCTGATTCTCATCAATCGTTTGATCGGCCGACAAACTTTTCACAAGAGAAACTTGCCTAAATCGGCCAAATCTCTTCATCTTGATTTTTAATGTCAAATTTTATGGATATTTAAAGTTTTTCGCTATTTTGATGTTTTTGCATGAGTATAGAACACTAAAACCCCTTTTGTTACTATGAATTGTAGAAACCGTATGTCTGAATTATTTGCTGCCCTTTCGCTGCCCATTCTTATTCTGGAATTAAAGCCACATAAATACAAATTATCATGTCAGCTCTATTTAGCACTAAGATTTGAACGATCAAAAGTGCAAAATGTTCTTTTTCATAACTATTTTTGTCAAATAAATAAAGCTGAAGGATTTCATGCTGATGCTCATCAATAGTATGATCGGCCGTAAAACTTTTCACAAGAGAAACTTGCCTAAACATTTCATTATATAATGTCTTATATACTAAATTAGTAGTAGTCATGGAGACGGATTTTGTCCGAGATCATCCTCCTAGGGTTTTCAAGATCCAGTGCTCGCTCTTGCACCTTTCCCTGCCGCCCCTGCTGTAGTTTTGCCATCGAACCTTCTTTTTCACATTTCTGCTATCGTTTCTGGGGAAATTGGGGCTAACCCTTCTTTGATCTAGGCAGTCTGGTGCCACTAAAAACAAAAGAACGAGGTGTTCGCTGCGGGATTAATCCGTTTTTCTTCACACCTCAACACTTTCATTAGCATGGCGTGTTTGTCCAACTGTTTGGAAACAACGAGGTCAGGGGATCGATTCCCCTCAAGAGAGTATGGTTGATTTTTATTTTTCTTTATTTCTTTGATTTTATTGACAAAAAATTCTTTACAAAGTTAAGGCAAGTCTAGAAGACTAAAATTATTTGCTTCCTAAAATTTTCTGCCCGTTTAGAGCACTAAAAATAAACCTCGACACTTTGATTAGCGCGGCCTGTTTGTTATCCTGTTTGGAAGCAACGAGGTTAGACTTTGATTAGCGCGGCCTGTTTGTTATCCTGTTTGGAAGCAACGAGGTTAGGGGATCGATTCCCCAAAACACTTTGGGTTCGAGTATGTACATTTTCCACAAGGAAGTAGACAGCACAGGAGGTTGACATGTTGTTTTCATCACCTGGCACTGCTCACAAAACATTGATCTACGACCCCAGCATCGAGGAATAGGACTGAGGAATATGAAAAAGATCACACCCCACAATATTAGCAGCAACAATTACTGGACTAAGAAGTAGGTCCGAGCAACTGAACTTTATAACAACTGAGGACAAAAACCAAAAACATGCTTTACAACAACAACTTTGGGTTTCTCGCGTTCTGCATCCAAAAGAACAAGCGATCCTTACCGTGTCAAAAGGGCTGAGCAACCCCGGTGGGGTACTTAATATAAATTGGGTACCGGTACCGCCCATATAGGTGGGTTTTGGCCCTGAAATTCTCTAAAAATTGCTATGATTTTCTCCAAAACCCCATAAAATGGGGTGGGAAATTTAAGAACACTCAAACATTTTACTTCATTTAGGTCACATCAATGTTACAATCGTTCGATGTTCGCAGTATTATTTAAAGCT
The DNA here is from genome assembly GCA_014526335.1 of Chrysaora quinquecirrha. NCBI lineage: Eukaryota > Metazoa > Cnidaria > Scyphozoa > Semaeostomeae > Pelagiidae > Chrysaora > Chrysaora quinquecirrha. The sequence goes on from JACTAT010000012.1 coordinate 1,751,945, forward strand.
ATAATAGAATGAGATCTACAAAGTCATTTCTCTCATCCCCTGTTTTCCTTCTCATTGCATATGTCTACATTATATGTCTACATTATATAAAAATCTGGGCCGCACATCCCCCTTCATCAATAAGTCATGTACCACCTCGGAAGAGCTTCTGAACTGACGTACATCTGAGGACGAGGGTCTAAGAGCTTGAAGGACTATAGATTACTTTCCCTTGCATACAAGAGCATCGAAAAGAATAATCGATTCTTGCATACTTACCACTCAAAACACCAAGCGACCCATACTTACTGTGATATATCCACACCTGAATTCTGTCAGGCATTCATGGACCAAGGGTACAGCAACTATACTAAAGAACAACCGAGGACGGGGACCTAAGAACCAGCTGCAAATTATGGTCGAAGCTTTTCTTTCCATTTCTAAGGGACAACGTCTACACTGATACGTTTTAACAACGTTCCGTTTTCAAAACATTCCACTCTGGAAACCGATTTCAAAAATTTCGCTCTCATTCGCCAATTTACCGGTGCCATGTTACCTCATTGTCACTAATCTCCCTTCAATACTAAAGTCTATCAAGGTGAAAAGTAGTATCATTACGGTCACTAACAGTGCCTTTTACCTGCCATTCATACAACGTAAAAGGACTGCCCCCGTCCATGATTCACAGACACCAACGTCCTTCTCCACTTAAAGCTAAGCCTAAGACTAACCAGAAAAAAGAAGAAAAGACCACTTAGCTTACTGCTTGCTTTCAGCTAGAGAGCTTCTTGCGGCGAAGAGTTGAATAAATATAGTAAGGCAGAATTACTGCGGCGCAAGACACAAAAGACAACTATGTTTTTTGGTGTTCTAATATTACTAACCAGTCTAAAAGCTTCAAACCGTTCATGCAATACCTCGGTGATAAAATACTTTCCCTAACCATTGTATACAATCAAACCATACTAATTTCCCATGCATACTATGAAAATCTTATTCACGTAACTTCCAAAAACAGCGCAGCTTCCTTCTACGCTAAAGGCAACATCAGAGACCATTGAAACAGTTCTGCCTGATACTTTCCTAGCAGTGATCGTGTCCTCTTATCAAACTGATTTGTTATTTACAATGACCCTCTTCATAAACAACCGTTCCAAGGCGGGGGTCCAAAGTGACCCGCGGAGCGCAAAAGCGCCTCGGGGCCAGGGCTAGTTTTATATAAATCTTAAGACATTTTGCAATGCGAAAGTATGCAAGCTCTGTTATGGAATATTTTTAAGTTTGATCTGGCTTCACTTTAACTGCAAGAGGTACCAATAAGTTGCATGATAGTTTTCTGTCGATTGGATGTGATAGAAACCTGATTTCTCCTGACATTTGCTTCATATTCAGTTTCAATGCACATCGGAAGAAGCCCAAGCATGCTCATTTGAATTTCTATCGTCTAATGATTTGATTGAACAAAGGAACATGTGCGACGCTTGGTTCTGTTGCTGTTGTTATTTGTTGCCTTGGGAACAGTGTTAAAATAGAGGTTTCTAGCAAAGTCGATATGATAAGAGAAGTCTAATTGTAGCTATAGCATTAAGCCACATGTTTTTAAATTTGAAAAAAAAGTTGGATCAGATGAGGTGCTACTCACATACAAACACTGAGCAAACCTGGCAAAATGTATGCCAAGAAAACCCCAAACTGATGCACTGGAGCCACTCGTTTTCTTGAGCAAAAGGTGCCTACAGATCGATACCCACTGCTGCTACAACCAATATTCGACAATAAAAATTATATTTATGTCATAACAAAGGAACTCATAGCAACATCGGAGAGAAAAGCTCGGAACTTCTGGGGTAAAATTACAGCAACCAAAGGACAGCAAATGGCAAAGGAAAGATGGGCGTGTTTTAATTTAAAAAATTTCAAAGAGATTGTACAAAAAAATACAAACGATGATGAAGCACGGATAGAAAGGGAAATCAACCAATTAATCGAAAAGAGCAATAAATTTCAAAAGGTTTGCAGCTTGATTTCTCTACTCATTTTCCCATCACGCCCGTTCAAATTAGTTCATCTGTTTGAAAGCTTTATTTTTCTTTCATCAATGTATTATTCTCATGCACACATTTTTTTATAAGAAACTAAAAAATCGACCCAGTGCTGAAGTTTCTTAAAATTTTCAGATGTCGAGTTAGTTATCCGTAAGAATGACTTGGTAACTTTTTCGAATGGTGTTATCCACCGATTTATCAATCGTGTTTGGATTCTTTTGGCTTTCCAGTTCTTCTGTGGGTCACAAAAATACTTTATTGGAGACGAAACACGAAACATATAATAAAATATTTTGCGCACTTGGGTGAAACGTCAACAGCTTATAGATCTAAAGTAAATCAAGAGTAGGTCCCCGAAATCAGGACGACAACGAGTTAAAATTAAATAAAAAGGTAACTTCTCTAAATTCAGTAGTATGTATTCGAACAACTGTGAGAACAGTTTTGGAAAAGTACTGTAAGCGTTGTAAGGTGAAATCCGGCTCCTAGCTACATAAAAGCTGACAATTGTCTTGAAATTATACCTTGCTGCTGCTGTTCTTTCATCTCCAAATACTGCTTTATCGTCTCAAATATTATCTATCCATAGGTTAAAGTGCGTCAGAAAAAACTAATCCACACAGTCAAACAAATTGTCCCAAAATTTTATGGAAACTCGCTAATTTGTCCATAAACTCAAACAACTTTTTTATCCATAAATTATCCACAAATTATCCCTAAATCGCCCATAATCTGTCAATAAATTTTAGGGGCATTTGTCCCTATTTTCCATCAAGGACTGATAGTGATCGTCCCGAAATTTTCCCTAAATCCAATAATCCAGGCCATTTGCTTTTTGTTAGAGAACAAAAGATATCACACTTGATATTCAAAGAGTTTTCACCTTTCATTTATCAATTTATTCTAATACACATGAGAATAGCATAATGCAAATACAAGAATCAGTGTTAAAACTTTTATAACAGCCAACTGAGCAAAGTCAAAGCCAGCAAAGCGTGCTACAACAATTTGTAGTCAACTAGAGAGTTTCTCGTTAAAATTTACAACGTTACCAGTATATTAATGATCCAAGAGTTCTTTCTCTTTATAACAACAAAGTAGACTGATTGTATTGTCGTTCTTGCCTTGCAAAAAACATTGCAAATGCAAATCAATCAAACCACTTTTCTGTATCTTTTTCTTTTTCTCTTGTAAATACCACTTCTTCGACTGATGTTGTCACAGATCTACAAATTTAAGACAACAAAGACAAATGAGTTTAAGTTTCGCTTGTACATTTATCCACAGTGTTGCCTTTTTTATCATGTTTCAATACATATCATCAAAACATCTTGACACGTAAAAAGAGAAGAAGCAAGCAGCTTGTAAAACGAAAACCGAGATGAAACGTAAGACTGGCCTATGTTGAAGATCTTTTTCAAATCTTATCATACAGAAAGTGAACCAATAGTTTATTCATAAACATTTTATCATAATCAGAAGTGATTTAATAATTTGATAAAAATTTTAAAGTGGTATATGTCCTTACCAATTTCTTGCCTCTCTAGTGGCTTGCAGGGCGAGTAGAAGTGTAAGAGTGAAGTTCCAACTCTTCTTTCCTCAGCATGTCTTTCGTTGTGATATGAAATGATGGTTGATTGAATGGTTTGATTTTGCGCGCTTTTGTACTGAAATTTGATGAATTTGAATTATAGGGACATTTTAGGGATAACTTTAATACCAAACAACGGGCAATTACATTAGGGATTACTAAATTTAGGGACAATCAGTTTGTCATTTAGGCAGGGTATTTTTTAAGGATTTTCCACTAGTGGGGCAAACAGCCAAAAGGGCCCCATATTTTTACGGTATGACTTTACCATAAAGACAAAAGCGAATCGCATATCACTGACAAAATTAGGTCCCTATTTTCAAAGCTGTATCATTAATAAAATGTTTTTTGATACATACGTAAAGCTGTATAAAAGCAAACTGTTACCTAAAAATACATAATTTACCGTATTGATAAGTGGATACAGCCAGATGCATGATATCCAACATAGTAGCTGCATGGGAGGGGAAGATCTTATTGATTTCACAGGGGGGGGGCAACTTCTGCAATTCAGTGGACTTTATATGGAATTCACTTACCAGGACAGCAAACTTCAAATGCTTATATACAATCTAGCCAGTTCTAGAAGGATGAATTTACCAAATCAAAGTGCACAAAATAATCTACAAACAACCAGGTTCATTCCTGAAATATTTTCTAACAAATTTACGTTCTTTGTAGAGCTCTTTGTCTGGCTCTGTATTGCACCTTTTTTTCTTTGTCATGAAAGCAAAAACAGCTGGTCTTGGGTCATACAGGGCAATTCCTTTCCAATTCAATGATATATGCATAATTGTGTTGATGGTTGATTCTTTTAACCTGGACGTCTGTGATGTTTTGATATTGTTATAGTGAGATACCACTCTCTCCGTGGCCATGCTATGTGGTGTTATTGCAAGGAAAGAAGCTAGTAGTTTCTTTAATATGCCGCAGCTTGCCTGTGTCATTTTTCTAAGGCGAAGTGCATAGACAGTGCCAGAGTCATTCACTGTGATATCTTCCATTTTGCTGATCCTTGCCCATGAGTGACAGACATCAGCAACAAACTCACTTAAACAATCTGGGCCAAACATCTGGCATACAAGCTCCCTGCTGGATATAATTAAGTCAGCCGAAGTCTTTGCATCAAGAATGCCAATCAAATTCTTCATTGTGTCATTCTCTTCTACATTTAGGCGCTGGTCAAGAAAATTAATGGCTGATTGTATGATTTCAATTCTTATTGATGAGCCAGCTCTGTTTCTATGTGCAGTTGGAATTCGGTCAAGATTTTGGTTACAATCATCTTCCAAAAGCTGCTCTTCTTTGCCACCAGGCACAGACATTTCCTTCATTACATTCAAGTTATTAACAGCAGCATCCCTTGCTGATATCACATCTAACATTATGAGATTGGATTTCTGGAAGATCTTTTGTAGAGTTTGAAAAATAACACAGAGATCAAACATAACAGCAGTGAGCCATACCTGAAAGCAACAAGGCAACTTGTTTTTGGATTTGATTAATTTTCATGGGGTTTGGCATTGGCATATTTCTGAGATCATAATTAAAAGCACAAATATGTATGTATGTCATGAAACAACTCTGATTAAAAGGCTACCCTCCTTATAGAATCAAATATCAAAGCAAAGCTGGTTTCGAAGTTAAAATCTCTTTTTCTGTGTCAACTATGTACTCTCATATGGTGAGAGATATATTTTGATGTGAGATGATATAAAAACCTTCATACATACAGTACCTGGTGCAATAATTTTCTTTATGATTGTTCATCAAGTGCAACATACTGAAGAGCAGACTTAAATCACTGTTAAGTAAAGTCATAACTTTTTTGCAACAGTACTTAACTGGCGTGAACCTTTGCGCCATTTCTTCAAAAATCCTTTAGCCATGTTTTTCTCATTTTTATCTGAAGTTATTGTGCCATCTGACATTAGCTTCAATAGGATCTGTGCAGCCTCCATGTTGTGCAATACAGCTTTTAAAACATTGAAAGTGTGTTCAGCAAACCTAACTTCAAAGCGCTTTGGAAAGGCACATCAGTTTTCATCTACCTGCAAAGCAAAAAAAATACCATAACAAAACAGCTATTTCATATTTCATGATTCTAAAATAGGCATAAATAAATATTCATAATGACATGATTTTATAAATTTCTGCAACTAAAATAGTGTAGTTTCACCAAGATGGGCCTTGCAAATGAATGGGCTAGGTGTAACAAGAAAAGACTTTTTGACCATTAATAATACCAAAAAATGAATCCAAATTCAATTATGAATCTTTTCATCAATAACTGGAGTTTCAGATTTTGCAATGAGCAAACCAAGTTTCAAAGTTTATTATTCTTGCTGAAGCGTGCTTAGTTTTTCTGGCTGATTTTACAAGCCATCAAATTTTTCTGAGGAACGACGCTTTTTCTTCAAATTTCGAAAATAGATATAGAAGAGATCTCTATGTATGTTAAGCGCAATTTAAACCCCAGGGAATATGATTAACAAATGATTAGCAAATATTAAAGTAGAGCATCCGTAATGGCCAGAAATTTCAAGGGAAAAGCAAAATGTTTGATGGTGTGAAGCTGTTAACATGAGACCTAATTAGAAACTTCAATCATATATTTCAACTAAATGGCATATGCTTAAATTAGGTATTCAAAATCAGCACCAATCATTTCAGCCTTGACACGAGAAAAAGGGAATAACAGTATTACCAGTGCAAATTTCACAGTCCTATTCCCGGGGGTATTCATTAATTTCGTCATAGAAGTAAATTTAATTAGATCCAAAATTACAGATGAAAATACACCTTTTTCAGTACTGCTAGTGTCCTTACATCTTTAAATTTGAGTACTGAAAGTTTCTGAATATGAGTTTGAGTTTAGTACAGTAGTGACAGTGACTAGTGACAGTTATTCCATAATTTTTCGTAATTCAAGAGCGTGGGTATCTTATGAAGTTTCCAATAAAAATTGTGTATGTGGTACACTGGGGTCTCCTTTTTCCTTTTCCGTAATTTGAAAACATTTTCCTGTTGTTTCATTGCTGAATACTTGATAGTTAAAATTCATCTCTCTTGCAGGTATTGTGTTGATCGTTCAAGAAAAGAAGAAAAAAACGCCAACACTTAGAAAAAGAAAATAGAAAAAAATAATTTTATTCATTATGCAAATACAATATGAAAATATGATTGAAAAATACGATTGATTAAGACTATGATGTATATTTTTTATTTTTGGAGGTCTAAAAACGAATTCCAACTTATCAACTAATGGTAACTCAGTTAAAACCCGATTTCGCTTCAGAAGAGTGAAATTTTAAGAATATTCAATATCTTGACATTTAATATAGTCAAAAAATTAGTTTCTTTTTGAAAATCTTCTTTACTCTGCTAATTTCAATTTTTTGCAAGTGGACCTACACAGACCGCATGAAACAATAGACATCTCAAAAGATGTTTCCCACTTTCACACTTTCTAGACTTACCCTAAGTCTAAATCTTTCCTTATCCGAACACAATCGTGCCAGAAATATCATGGCGCTGCGGAGGAGACAAAGAGAAAAGTGAACGGAGATTTAGACTTATACTCTTGTGTAGGTCATGAATAATTAATGAGCTTTTTCCTTTGTTTTTCCTGAACAGGCGGACAGATTTCTGTCCGCCGGCATTCTCTTTGATGTTGAACATAGACAATTCAATGGCATTGAAATAAAACAAAGCAAATTAGAGGAGTAATCGTACCATGAAAATTGCAAGGGGGTTTTCTTATTTGCGTAGATAACATAAACATAATTAATTAATAAAAGGGCCTTTAGAAAAAACCTTTTGTAAAATTTGTCTGAGAAATGTCGATTCCTTTCATGCACTGCTTAACAATTGTTATCATACCTCCTGAGCATTTGCAGAAACAACAAACCTCCCGCAAACTCATTAATTATTCATGACCTGCACAAGAGTATAAGTCTAAATCTCCGTTCACTTTTCTCACTGTCTCCTCCGCAACGCTGTCACATTTCGGTTATGAATTCGTGTTCGGATAAAAAAAGATTTAGACTTAGGGTAAGTCTAACACTTTCTTAACAAACACCTCCTTTATATAAATCAGCTAATACAAATGGATCGGATATATCTCACCCTTTAGGTCTTCTTGAAAATTTTGCAACTGTAGCCTGCAGAATTTTAAGAATTTATAATACCACTGTTGAAAGTAACTTGTAAGGGAAAATATAATTTAATAGAAAACTTTTAGTACCATAGATGATATTATAACATGTTGCTTACTTTAATATAGGATTGGATATTATAATTTGAAAATAAGCAAAGAAAAATTCAAACCAAGAAACATGTCTATGTTTTGCATCTCTGAATCTGTTTATTTTTTGTCTTCGGTGTCTCTGTATGTGCTTGCTACCCTTGATACCCTCGATACCCATGTGTGTGTGTATATTTATGTGTACATGTCTTCAGTCTCTCTGTTTGTGCTTGCTACCCTCGATACCCTCGATACCTGTGTGTGAGTGTATATTTCTGTGTACATATCTTCAGTGTCTCTGTATGTGCTTGCTACCCTTGATACCCTCGATACCCTTGTGTGTGTATATTACTGTGTACATGTCTTCAGTGTCCCTGCATGTGCTTGCTACCCTTGATACCCTTGACACCCTTGTATCAAGCCAGAGTTTAATAATAAATAGAATGTTAACTTACTCTTGAAACCTCTTATCCACCATTGAATGTTGTAAAATTCACAGAATGCTCCCTTTGTTATGCAAATGAGCAATTTTGGAATTAACCAATGAGAACGCTTGTTACATCCAGTTTCTCCTATCTCGAGTCAAATCTGAAGTGATAGCATCTGAATGCAAGCAAACAAAAGAAGTGGCAAATGTCAGGATCCATGTGGAGAGGGCAATAAATAGACTGACAACATTCAGAATATTGAAACACTTTTTTCCTTTGACAATGTTGCCTTCTGCAGATGATGTAATCAGAATATGTGCATCAATATGTAACATCCAACCTCCACTTTCTAAAGAATAAAATACTTTAAATGTGCTCAAAACCGTGAAAGATACAAACCATAAAATCAAAATTAACTGATCATGAAAACATAGTAGTTTCAGCATTCTATGGAAATAATGATGGTATATAATAGTCAATATAAAAGATTGTAAGCTTTTGTTTCATTGTGTCCCATAAATCTTTGTCGAAAGTGATAACTTCTGTGAAATGTCCATGGGCAGTCAACACAGCAAAATATGACTTGTTTATTCCAATGACACCCATCTGAATTTGGCATGGACTAAAATACTGATGATTTATTTTTTAGACAATTAATCTCCACTGTTTAAATGAAGGTATTCCAAATCACATTGTGTATCATTTGGTGATTTGTCCCTGCATTTTATTTCAAGGCAGTACTTTCCACAACATTCACATTCTATCATCTGGTCAGGGCTACCACCAATAAATGGTCTGCCTCTGCAGATAAAGATTCCACAGTCAGAGGCTGAGATTTTCTTATGGGCCTTTTTAAAAGTGTCTAAAAAAAACTGAAACTGCCTCAGATTCCAATGCTTTGCCATATCTCAATGCAGGTAGGTCTAGCCTTGGCCCTTTTCCACTGATTTTGTTTAAAACACTGGTCCAAAACTTTGTTTTCATCTTTAGCTTTTTCAATGGTTGCAATTCTTTTCTTTTCTTGTCTTGTTCTTTGCATTTTTTGATGCTGAAATAACGTGCTGGCGAACGGCAAACAACAGAACAAATACAACATAGCAAATACAACACAAAATCCAACAAACCTTGTCATCAACAATCAACATATTCTCTTACTTGGGGATTCTATGATCAAAAATATCAAAGGCTACAGATTATCTAAGATAAAAAAGTAAATGCAGTCCGCATCTCTGGAGCCACCAGTGAAGACATCAAAATATACATAAAACCACGGGTGAAAAAGAAGCCAGCAGAAATGATAATTCACTGTAGGACAAATGATCTGAGGGTTCACTTGAATGCAATGGAAAATATTAAAGATATTAACAACTATGTAAAACTTATGAGCCCACACACCAATGTAAGTTTCAGTTCCATGATTATTAGGTCTGATAATAATCTCTAAATAATAAGCTGAAAGATATTAATTAAGCTCTGTTAAACTTTTGTAAAAAAGCAACCTTAAATCCATAGACAATAGCAATATTACCACGTCTGAGCTTAACAGAAGCATGCTGTATCTCAACAAGCAAGGCACTACCATGCTTGCTAATAATCTGATCCAGCACCTTTGTGAGCAATGACTGGCTGGTAATTCAAGTATAATCAACATATCAGATACAACTAATGATGATGAATCCCCAACCATTCAGCTACATAACCTTAAATTAAAATGTCTGAAAAGTGTAACACTAGGTCATATAAACATTAACTCAATTCCTAACAAATTTGATGCTCTTATGAATATTATAGATTCTAATTTGGATACCCTGTTCATATCTGAAACTTAAATAGATTACTCCTTTCCAGATGCACAATTCCTCTGTAAAGGATACTTGAAACCATACCGTAAAGATAGGAAATTAGATGTTGGTGGCTTAATTCTGTATATAAATGATGAAATTCCTTCCTGCCAACTTGCTACTAGCTCCCTCCCTAGTGATATTGAAATAATCTCTGTGGAACTTAATTTAAGGAAGAAAAAGTGGATTTGTATTGGCATCTATCACCCCCCTAATCAAGATAATAAATACTTCTTGGATGAGCTTGAAAAATCTTAGATCTTTTTTTGGCCAAGTATGAGAATATTGTTATCATGGGAGACTTTAATCTGGAACCTACGAATTACTTGACAATTTTCTAAAAACCTATGGTCTTTATAATTTAGTCAAGGAACCTACTTGCTTGCTACACTCCAACATGCATTGATCTAATATTAACAACTAAAAAACACTCATTTCAAAAAACGATTACTGTAGAAACAGTTTCAGTTTTGACAAATTGACAGCCTCAAATCTAAGAACCCAATACGTTAAAGCAGAACCAATTAAAATTAAGTATCGTGACTTTAAGAATTTTGATTTAGATGAATTTAATGCAGATTTAAATTGTAAACTATACTATGCCAAAGTTGAGGACTACAACGAACTCTCAGAAATCATGGTTTCTACTCGAGAAACACATGCTCCTTCAAAGCTAAAGATGGTAAGAGCAAATAACGTACCTTTTATAAACAAGTCCTTGAAGAAACTTATAATGGCGAGATCAAAGGCCAAAAATAAATATTATGAAGAAAGAACAACTGTTAACTGGGAAAATTTCAAAAAACGGAGAAACAAATATGTTAAACTTACATGTCAAACGAAAAAAGAATACTATAGAAACCTAGACATAAAATTTGTTAGCGATAATAAAAGATTCTGGACTATTATAAAACCAAATTTCAATAATAACAATCTGAAACAAAATAAAATCACCCTTATTGGAGATGATAAGATTATCTCAAATAGCAAGGACATTGCTCAGATAATGAATAACTATCTTATAAATATATCTGGCTCTCTGAATCTGCTGAAAACTGATCCATTAACAACTACAACTTCTAGTCATCAGGGAAACGAGTGTCAAAACGATGATGAGGTATTAATTAAGAATAATCGAGAAATATAAAAACCATTCTAGCATTAAAACAATCAAAGAACAACTTGGTGATATAACTCCTTCTATATAAAATACATATAACGGTTTAATAAAAAATGAATTTGTAAATATCGACGGCAAGAAAGAAAAAGGGCCAGATGACATACCCTCAAAAATCTTAAAATGGTCTGCTGGGTGCATAGCCCCTTATATAAATAGAATATTTAATAAAACTATCAATAGCTGTACTTTTCCTAATGATCTAAAATGTGGTGATGTCTCACCCATACTTAAGAAAGGCAGTCCAACATCGAAGTCGAATTACCGTCCTGTTAGTGTTCTTCCTTCGACTTCTAAAGTGTTTGAAAGAATAATGGCAGACCAGATAAGTAGATATATGGAGGATAAACTTTCCCCACTATTATGCGGTTTCAGGAAAAAATACGGGACACAGCACGCCTTAATACGGCTAATTGAAAAAATTAAGCGAAATCTGGATCTAAAATTTAAAAATGGCATGGTTCTCATGGACCTGTCTAAAGCCTTCAACTGTCTCCCTCATGAGCCCCTGATAGCCAAACTTGATGCTTACCGGTTCAGCATGAATGCTCTTAAATTAATCAAAAGCTATCTCCAAGAAAGAACTCAACGTGTAACAATAAACTCCAATTACAGTGATTGGATGAAAATAAAACAAGGGGTACCTCAAGGATCCATTCTAGGTCCCTTGTTTTTCAACATTTTCATAAATGATTTATTGTTTGCTATCAAAAACAGCGAACTTTGTAACTATGCCGATGATAACACAATTTGGATCAAGGATACGGACGTTGACCAAATTACAACTAAACTAAATGAAGAAATGATTTTTATTAATAAATTGTTTAAAGATAACTCAATGATTTTAAATGGTGAAAAATGTAAACTTATGATTCTGGAAGCTAAAAATAATAGATAAAATAAAGCAGTAATGACAATAAATAACAATCCTCTCAAAGAAGTTAACGAAGCTAAACTCCTTGCTGTCACTCTTGATAGCCAGCTTTCATTTGAGAAACAAATAAAAAACATTTGCAAAACTGCTGGGAGAAAGCTTAGTGCTCTCGCAAGATTAGCCCCATACTTGGATGAAGCAAAAAGGACACTTCTCATGAAAACATTCATCCTATCCTATTATAACTATTGTCCCCTTGTCTGGATGTACTGTAGCCAGAAAAGTAACAATCTAATCCATTCCATCCGTGAAAGGGCTTTAAGATTAGTGTATAATAATAGTGAAGCCTTTAGTTTCTCAGAGCTATTGCGAAAAGATAATCAAATAACAATCCATCAATTAAACATTCAACCAATGTATCAGGATTATATTTTGGAAACGAAAATAGCCAGACATGTCCATTAAACAGAAAAGATTGAATATCCAGTTTTGGTAATCAGGCAAATGTCATAGAAAACGAAACTGCCCCATATTTTTGAAGAAATTTTTCAGTATTCAGTTCTGGGTAAAAAATCAAAGTTGATAGTAAAGTATTGTTTAGTAAAAAGTATTGGAATCAAACCTATTTTACTCCTTTAAACCCCAAAGAGAAAACAATGTATAAGGATTATATTTCAAATCGAAATAGGGAAATAACGTACTCGTTAGGGGCCGATTACATGGAGCGGCCTGGCCCGATTATTCTAGATGAACCTGGTGGAACCCTGCTGTCAATAGAACTTTCTATGTATTGCAAACTTTCGATTATATGGAGAACGGGCTGGTCTGGTTAGCCGGGATTCCGGTAGCTACCTGCCGGGCTATCCCGGCAAAGCGGGCTGGCTTCGGCAAATTTTGTTCATGTAATCGATTGCACACGGGCAGGCAAAGCAATGGCCCGGCAAAGCGAGCTGAGAAACTAAACAATGCATGCGCTCTTTCGATTTCTACATGGACATGCCTGTGAACAAAATGGCGGAAAAATCGAGGCAGGCCAACTCTAGCAAGTCAAAATCAAAGGCTAAGAAGAAGATAGAGGAAGTAATGAAATTTAAGTGGACCGAAGAAATGGTCGAAGACCTTCTTCAAGCATTGTTCGAATATAGGTGCATAATGGAATACCAGAACTTTGATTTCAATGCAGATAGATCCAAGCAATACGAAGCAGTGAGGGCAAACATGGCCTTAATTTTTGCGCCAAATCCCAGGCTTCAGCCTGCTTGCATCCCCCATGTAATCGATTAGAAATCCTAGCCCGGATAGGTGGGCCAGCCCGCTCCATGTAATCAGCCCCTTAAACAGAATGGTATTAATATTTATGATAAAAGAAAAATGTCATAGGAAATGAAATCGCCCAGTATTTTTGAAAATAAATTTTCAATATTCAGTTCTGGATAAAAAGGAGCGCTATAAAAAGTCAAAACAGAAGAAAAATGTAAAGCTGTTGAATTTTAACCAAAAGTACCCAAGCCTTAAACAATTAAAGAGTCCAGTTTTAGATAAGCAAAGCGATATTTAAAAGTCATTCGACCTTTTGTTTTATTCACTAATAAACGACAGTCTGTGTAAAAATTGGAGTAGTAGAGCATTTAACTCAAAGTAAAAAGTTAAATCATTCCCTACGACGTTTATTTCTAACCCTACGTCTAGCAGCATTGTTTCTAATAAGATCAATAGATCTCATTTTAGAAATAGTATCTAAACGATTAGTTCATCTACGGTTGTTGAAAATTTTAGAGAAAGTTTTGAGTCTAGATTTTACTATAACTTCTGCTTGTTGAGCCATTTAGTTATAATGTAACCCGAATAATCTGCAAATTTCTTTTTGAAAGCGGTCTGTTGTCTCTTCAAATATAGCTCTGTTCTGTGCAGAAAATTACATCTTATCCCTCAGTTCTGCATTCGGTTTTGTGAACGGTGGGAGTATTTTCCCAGAGTTAGCCAACTGTGTGTAGTGGATAGATAGGCTTGCATGGTTTAGCTTTTCCAGCTTGTGCTTTGTAAGGTCTTGTAACAGATTTGTCTGTGCCTGTGTCAACCTCGGTTCTTCAGCCCTTCCAGCTCCGGAGGCAGGCTCATCATCATCATTATCCGATAGAAGTTGTGAGTCAAGTAAGAAGTGGTTGTTTGTTACGAATAGACCGTTGATCTTCTGATTTTGTATCACAGATGTTTTCAACTGCAGTCACTATCTAGCTCCTAATTTAAATTTTGTTCTACTTGTTCATTTTAGATTTGCCTACGCCAAATATTCCATGGTTATAATCGGATTTATGAATATGATTTAATTCCTTGTAAAGAATGGAAAGATATGAATGCAAAAGAAAAGTACCAGTTTTCTTGGGCAAAGAACAATCTGCATGGCTTGGATTATCTTCCTTGCCTTAACAATAAATTTTACTGCCAAGACACGGAAAGATTGGCCTTCGGGATATGCCGGAGACACATTCAACATTTTTATTTAGAACCAATCTTATTTTCCTTTAATATTAGAAAACTTTATTCTCACAGTCCCTTTCAAGAAACTCGTTGACAAGACAAGACAAGAATGCTGCATTTTCACACAAACCTAGTACCACCCTAAACATTCACTGGAAATGTAGATGTCTGAGCCGAACCCGCAGGAATTAAGAACAGATTAAGAACATTTCAGGTTCAAAAAAGGCAAAAACTTATTAAGAACAGACAGCCTCGATTGAAATTTCCTGATACTTATACAAAAATTGTAAATTGTTATATGCATTTATATTGTTGCAGAATAGCTAATTTTCGTCATCTTTAGGGCGTGTCCCTCTCAACCTCCAAAACTTTCCGATGTTTGAAAAAAGACTAACTCACAAGGATCGGCAAGGCCAAAGCGAAATGCTAATCCCTTGAAGTGAGGGTGTTGGTACCTCCCTGGATGGGTGTGACAGGAATTACATCCACGCATCCCTGGCATGAGTGGTATGAATGCAAACCACTACACTGCCTACCACCTACAAAATGCAGTTAACAATATGACGTGACCTGCAAAACATTTTATCCCAAAATTGGTGGATCTGGTTAAATTGTAATGAGAGATATACGTAAACATTGCCTAACCCCCTTTAGTACTTAACTTGCATACCTTTAGCTTTCATTACCATGCTTATTCTCTTGTCCATTTTCTCGATTAATCTGTCGATTTCTTCAGTCGGATACTGCATCATAGTTTTCTTTACACGCTCTGAGAACTGTTCGCATGTTTCTTTCCGGATATCCCTTTCCAAAGCTTGCTTTCTTAGTTTTTGTGTAACAGAGTTGAAGAAATTCTCAATTGGATTTAAATCTGGTGACCTTGCAGGAATCTTGAATACTTTAGTTCCTATTGAATGCAGTGCATCTCTGGCCTTTTTACTATTCTGCTGTGGACAACCATCTTGCAAAACTCTTTTCCCTTTTGGATCAATTCTTTTTTGGAAAGCTAGTATAAAAGCAGAATGAATCATGTCGGCCATTTTCTGACCATTTATTATTCCAGAATATTGCTCACATAGAACAACACCATTGTGATATGATTTTCCAACAATGAAACTTAGATTAACTGCACCCTCTTAGCTCCCTTTTACTGTGTAACCATGTTTCAAGTCCTCGCTTCTCTTCCTCCATTCCCATGCCTTTGGTGTCTTGCCTGATCAAGCAGATTGGTTTTGTAAACAAACCCCTTGCCATCCAAATAAAAGATGTGATAACTCCAAAAGTCTTCTCCAAGTTTATGCCTGCGCACTTTCCGACAAAATTTCACTCTTTCTTTCAAGTCTTGTTGCGTCATCAGCCCCTTCTTTCTTGATCGTAGTGGCTGAGGTGGATGAAATCCTAACCCAAGATAGTTACAGTGCCTCAAAGCATTTCAAGTTGTAAATACACAATAAAAGACAGGGAGGTTAATGTATTTCAGAGGCAGGTTTGACCGGAGTAGCAGCAGATGTTTATCCACATATCGTGAAAGAAAGAGGAAACTGTAAAGGGCTGCTCAGAGCAAAAGCTCAAGTATCAAAGAAAGACCTCACCATCCCGAGATTGGTGCTAACTTCAGCTCATATGGCTACAAGTCTAATTGGCAATGTCAAAGAAATTGGATCTTTAAACAGCCATGAAGATAGAGATACACTTTAGATCAGGTACATATGAAATTCAACTTAGGAAATCAACCAGAATAACTGCCATGGACATACAAAGGGTCCAATAATGACTGAAGAGTTTCACAACACAAAAGATATGTGGATATTGAGAGTTGAAAGGAGACATGAAAATTCAGAGACATTCAAAGAAACACTACAAGGCTTTGGGCTGAAAAGAAACAAAACAGGTATCTACATTTGTAACGGAAGATTGCAATGGGAGAATCTAGTATTCCTACCAAGTTCAGCATTGTACAAAGAGAAAGTAATAGCCAATGCCCATTGTTCTTCTTTGTGTGGAGGCGTGAGGCTCACAGTGGCCAAAGCAAGAGAGAACTATTCAATACCACAACTAAGGCAATAAAGAGAGTAATAAAATGTGGCTGTGCATGGAAAAGATGGTTTGCTACACAGTTTAGCAAACCAAAGACTGGAATATGAGCAACGACCAGAACTGAAGGAAACAGACCCTTCAATGTAGTAGACATCGACTTTGCAGGTCCAATGAAATACATAAGAAAGAAGAAGACAAACGGAAAAGCGTACATAGTGGTGTTTTATTGTAGCTTAATGAGAGCTGTCTACATTGAGCTGCTTGAAGATTCTTCAGTAAACACATTTTCTAAAATCACAGATTCTCTATAAAGATTTATTGCAAGAAGAGGCAGATCAAGAATCCTCTATTCAAATAATGCCTAAACCTTCAAGGCAGCTAGCTGCAAACTGGATAAAGTCTGTTATGAAGGATGAAAAGCTAATCTTATCTGTCAGTTATCTGGCAGTTCAACGTTAGCAAAGCACCCTGGTGGGAGGGTTATGGAAACCTATTATTTGATTGTTGAAAAAAGGTTCGTAAAAAAGAAAATATGAGATTCGAGGAGTTGAAAACATATTAATGAAATAATAACGTATTGACCATTTTCTTGTTGCTGAACTTGAAAATTTGCTGATTTTAAGGTGAATGTTTAAGTAGGAGTAGGGATCCAAGCCCACAGATCCTGCCACAGTGAAGTCATCTATGAGCCCCCAGGCACAGAGACGTTATCAGCTAGCACTATACCATGATGGTTTTTCATGATTTCATTTGAAACCCTCTCGTTTAGGATCAGTGCTGTTCAATCCTCTCACCACAAGAATCCAGTGACACCATGAATGGCCTCCTTTTAAAACCTCACATGTGTAGAAGGAGACGAGAAATAATTCTTTTTTCATCTCAACAGCTCTGCCAATAAATTAGGTTTTAACACAAGACATCCTGTTCATTACACTAGAAGTATCTATTCATCAACCATGAGAAATCTTAGTCTTCAGTATATTTTTCACACAAACTTCAGATGTAATTTTCAGTATACCTTACAAAGATTGCGAGAGATGATTTTTAAGTTAATTTTTTCTTGAACGTCTTCTTCATAAGATAACAACAAATTTGATGGTGGTCTTGGTAATACAAATGCAGGTGACGGACATTTCAATTCTTGCAAAGCATATCACATGAATTTGTTTTTCAATAGTAATTGTTGATTTTTGTCTTAAATCCATAATTTGTAAGCTCTTGGGTCTTGCAGGAGTTTTACAACAACTGATCTGTTTGGTTTGGATGACAGTTCTAATTTGCATGACAATAGGAATATTTCATATAAAATTTGGAGTTCTTTACACTGCACATGCTTACGTATATATGTAGTTGGTACATATAGTGCACTGCAAACACAGTTTCTAAGAATCGCCTAGCAAGTGCAGCAGTGCATTCATTCCCCTTAGTTGTACACATATACTGTACTCATGGTGTACTGCTAACACAGTCTCTAAGAATTGTGTAGCAAGCGTACAGAGTGTAGCAGTACATTATCTTCAGTTCTTCATATAGTGTACTGCCAACACAGTCTCTAAGAATCACGTAGCAAGCAAAGCAAGCATAGCAGTGCATTCCCCTTAGTTGTGCATCTAGTGTACTGCTAACACAGTCTCTAAGAATCACGTAGCAAGCATAACAGTATATTCCCCTTACTTGTACATATAGTGTACCCCTAACACAGTCTCTAAGAATCATGTAGCAAGCATAGCGAGCATTAAGAATCATGTAGCAAGCATAGCGAGCATAGCAGTACATTCTCCTTAGTTGTACATATAGTGTACTGCTAACACAGTCTCTAAGAATCGCGTAGCAAGCATGGAGAGAGTAACAGTACATTCATTCCTCTTAGTTGTACATATATAGTGTAATGCGAACACAGTCTCTAAGAATCGCCTAGCAGCACATTCCCCTTAGTTGTACATATAGTGTACTGCTAACACAGTTACTAAGAATTTTGTAGCGAGCATAGCAGTACATCTTCCTCAGTTGTACATATATAGTGTACTGTACGCACAGTCTCTAAAACTCGTGTAGCAAGCAGAGCGATCATAGCAGTACATTCCCTGTAGTTGTCCATATATAGTCTGCTCTGGAAACAGTCTCTAAGAATCGCCTATAAAGTGTAGCAACTGTAGCAGTACATTCCCTTAGATATTTAGTGTACAATTGGCTGACATAGATGGTGTTAAAGTAACATTGTTCATCACTGCAGATGCTGCATATCCTCTTTTACCATGGGTCATGAATATGTTGAAAACCTGGCATTGCTGGTAGGCAAAATTTGGACCACAATTAAAACTTTCAGCCACTCTCATAAACATATTCCCCGTCATCTGCGTCATATAGACTTCGTGTTGCTGTTCCTCTTTTCTTTTTTTCTCTTCTCCTCTCTTTCATATTCACAACGTTGCCTCTCTTCTTCCATTTTAAAAAACCTGTCATCTGCTACTTGTGGCTGCTTTTGCATAATTTCAAAGGCAGTTGACATGAATGTCTCATTTCTGCTTCTTTTTTTTCTTTTTCCTCTTCTTAAGCTAAGAATCTTCTCCTTATTGACAGGAGTTTGCTGATCTTCATTGGGCACTGTGGATGGCTTAGGTAAGGGTGGAGTTCCCTTGCTTGAGGTAGATGTAGCTGCTGGTGAAGGAGCTGATGATGATGTTGTAGTTAATGAGCTCTCTATCAGATCCTGCTCAACCAAAGAGGCATTATTATCAAAATCAAGGTCTTCCAGGGCAAACTTATCATCATCGGACAACAGACAGTGTTGAAGTGGGTCTTCTCAGTCTTCTGGATCTCAGAGAGATGTAGTTGCTCTGGTAGCAACTAAGCAACTGGGCAAACAGAGCAACCAGATCAACTGAGCAAATAGAATAGAGCAATAGCAACAAATAGAAATTTAATATTTATTTGGAAGACGAAGAAATAAGAAATAAGTAAACAAAGAAAGAAGATTAAGCTAAGTTTCTATTTATTGCTATTTTTAAACAATTCTCAAATTTGGCTGCCAAATTTGAGAATTGTTTAAAAATAGCAATAAATATAAATTTAATATTTATTTGGAAGACTAAGAAATAAGAAATAAGTAAACAAAGAAAGAAGATTAAGCTAAGTTTCTATTTATTGCAATTTTTAAACAATTCTCAAATTTGGTCGTCAAATTTGAGAACTGTTTAAAAATAGCAACACATAGAAATCTTATGTTTACTTGAAAGCCTAAGAAATAAGAAATAAGTAAACAAAGAAAGAAGATTAAGCCAAGTTTCTATTTGTTGCTATTTTTAAACAATTCTGCTGAAATTTGGCTGCCAAATTTCAGAATTGTTTAAAAATAGCAACAAATAGAAATATAATGTTTACTTAGAAGACTAGGAAATAAGAATTACTTATCATCATCGGCATTACTCTGAATTGAAGCTTGCTCGCTGCTCTCGAATAAACTTGGAGGCCTAGTTATGGGCCTATCTCCCATAACCCTATCCTTTTGTTCGAAATGCTTAAAAGTTTTTCATGACCTTCCAGATAAGTTGTTATTGTCTTTAACCTTTTATATGCTTTCTTTAGTAGTTTTACTTTTTCGTTGACTTGTAGGTACAAGTGGGTACATCAGCCTGAACTCTTTTGTCTGAATTGTCCAGCTGTTGCTGTATTTTTTCGTCTGCCCATATACTTATAAACATTAAAACCTCATCAGAGGCCCAAGTCGATCCTCAAGAATTATTTCCTCAACTCATTTTCTCAATTTAAACTGTAAAAACCCGTGACGTCCTGACTGTATTGACTGTCAAGTGAAAACAAGAGAGAGAAACCTTACTTTCCCCCGTTTTTGTTTTAAATGCGAGTGCGCATGTTCATTACAGAAACTAACCTGGGTTCGCCCCAGTTTCCCGCTTAGACTAAACTTTCGAAAACTAGTCCGGGTTACTTTTAAAACTAACCCAACTCGAGAGGTGGGTTACTTTAACCCGGGTTGAACCCAGGTTAGTTGCATTTACACTACAAAAACTAACCTAGGTTAACTTAACCTGGGTCGAACCAAGGTTAGTTTCTGTAGTGTCAATAGGGCTAGAGTCCACTAGGTACATTATGTTATTGATGTTTCTGAAATGGTGTGGTTTGATAGTCAGCGTGAGTTCTTTAAGAATGTAATAAAATTAGTTGCTAAGAATTTGTCTCCATTAATATTCACATGGAGTTTACAATCATTTAATAGCTGTTGTGGTAAGTATCATTATTAATGGAGATTGATCCATTTTTATCAGTTACTTGCTCAAGATATTTATTGATTTGACCTATTTTTTCATTTAACCACTGTTTGTGTCCTCTTTGTATTATACCATGAATAGCTATTTTTATTTCAGATTCCATTTCTTTATTTCATTTATGATAAAGAGAATCTACACTGTTTGTGACATATTTTGTTAGGTCGTTTGTTCAACCATGAATGATTACTTCATTGGGGATCTCCTTCAATATTGGTTTTATATGATGTTTAAAAGCTGATGTTATTGCTCCTGAGATGCTATAAATGGTTACTTTCTTTCTCCTTGGCATGAAGTGTCTCTTTAAACTTTTTATCATTGAATCACAAAGTATGAATACTTTGTTTTTTTTTTATTTCTAGGAGAATTTTCACGAGGTGTAGTATTATTGTAGTTAGATGGATTGGAAATGTTGTGATTTCTTAGATTTGCTCTGGCTTTTTGTTGAATTGAGGTTTGCTGTGGAGTTGTGAACAAGCAGTTAGTTGTAGGAATTCAGTAGTTTTGTGTTTTGGTAGTGTTTTTGTTCTTAAATTTTCTAGTTGACTGTGCAACATTTCAATCTCTTGTAATGGAAATTAGGAAGCAATTCTAATTTGAGTTAAAGCAGGAGTGAGCGTTCTGGTCTCCCTGTATGGGCCTCTATCGGGGTTTCTGTGCTGTTTCGAGGCACTCATGTGTGATGTGTATAAAGGGCTGAAAATTTAATATTTTAAAACATGAGATACATGCTGCTGTTCCCAGCTTTCGGAATTATTTTTATGCCCAATAAGCTTTGAGCTGCCTTTAAATATGGTAATTTGTGTGCTGCTTGTTGCAGCACCTATTCTGAGTAGCTGTATTTTTTTAGCCAGTATATCCACAATCCTGGACAAGCTTTTTGCAAGATGCTTGCAATTTTTGAAACCTCCTGTAATAAGGTGCAATTATTGACAGGGGACACTCTTCCCCCCCATTTCAATGTTGTTTTTACAGAACATTGAAGTATTTGGGGTAAAATTTTTATATTGTCAACAAAAACAACATTGACATGCGGGTGTGGGGGTTATTTTTTTACCAAATTTTAAAAAAGCTGAATGAATTCTCTATTGTTTTGTCCAAGAATACAGTTTACGACTTCTATTCGTGGAGTATTTTCCTGATTCTTTACCTTTTCATGTTTTTATGCTCCATGCATGTGTACTCTTTGAATTAATTGCTTTTTACAGTGTATTTGCTGGACTGTGTTGTGTCAATGGGCGATTGGTTGGTGGCTGGTTGGGGGAGAGCACTTCATGTTCTTGTGGCGGGAAAAAACAGGTTTTGCTCATCAAACCCCATCCTTTGGGCTGAAATTTTGATTATTTGCAATTGGGCCTGTGTAGATTTGCCCAACTTGCTCCTATGATGACAGAACACAGGAAATCATGCTAACCTATTATGTTAGACATAAGGCTCAACACCTCTGAGGAAGGAGACTGGCCAAATTAATGGATTTTCTGTTCTCTGTCTTCAGCTTGTCATTCAGGATTCATGTTTTCTGTTTCATAGTAAGAGATCATTTGTTTCCTTTAATTTTTACTTTCATAACTTCACAATTATTTCCATTTCTTTCATTCCATTTCAATGGTAGATAATGCTTGCCAGATCTTTCCATTTTCTGTTTTGTGCTTCACTTTTGTTCTGCCAAGTCTGGCTGGTTCCGAGTTCCTAATTTGTTCATCAGTATTCAATGCAAGACTAGTCAGAAGATCATCCTGCTTTTTGTCTTGGAGTAGGGTTTGGGTCAATTCACATTGTCCTGGGCAAGTAATTGTTATGCAGGATGTGGAATTTGTATAAACACTGTTACCCAGGTACTTGTAGATTTACCATTTTTCTTTTCAATTTCGATTTCTAATTCATCATATTCTCCTATTTCGTTTTTTCCTAGCTCTATTCAGTAGACAGAGAAGTCATCTGTTTCTTCCAAACCCATATTTATGGATTTGGAAGTAATGTACCTCACGCTATATTTCAGTTCACCATATTTATGGATCATTGTCTGTGCTGCATGGATTGACAGACTTCTGCCAAAAATCAGCAACAAAACTTCTCCACAGATTGAATGCAGGGGGCAGGTTATGAAGCCTAAATTATTCTTTTCACTAGTGAAATTTTGCCTTTCAAAATTTATACACTGGGGTCCTAATAATGTCCAGGCCGGTGGTGAAAAGCTAAAGATTGATAAACCGGGTGGCATTTATTTGGCACTTAAGAGTAGCTTTCTTTAAATATACCAAAAAATGAGGCCAAATTCTTTCAAAATACTTGAATTCTCCGAAACACAGGTCGATAATTCAATTCCTGCGATAAGTTTTACTTGAAAACAGCCCTTCCTTTCTGCCATTTGTGTTGCCCTTTCCACAAGATCATTACGTTCATTAATAGGAACTTCTGCTTTTGATGCACTGCCTGTTTTATGTCTTGAGCTGTGTCTTCCTTGCACACTTTTCCACACTGACGGCATGTTTTCTTCTCACTTATGGCCTTAAATTTAAAATAAAACAAAACATAAAACTTCCTCGAGCTTCTATTAAAAGACCAACAAAATGCAAAAACTAGCATTGAAGTCAACGAAAAACACAAAAAGAGCCAGAATCTATGGAATGTCTAAATTTAACTTGATAGCTGTTAATGAGCTGGTTTATGTTAAGTTGCAATTAGCATAAACAAGCTCAGTAATGTTTATGTTTAGTTGCAAACAGTCATAATGGAAACAGATGTAAAATTATAATTAATCATTCTTGTAATTGACGCTGCGTGATAAACACAGACTATATAACAAAATCTAGACAGTAGAGGTGCATGGACAAAAATATTACAAACGTTAGTAGAATGCATCAATACAGACTTTAAAAATAGGAAATGATTGTCAGACAGCCATGACTGCACAAAAAGTTGAAATATATAATGAAGAAACTAAAAATTACAAAGTGATTGACTTATTGAAAGACAGAGTCTGTGCAGCAGCTACACCAGCTTAAGAAAGAATAACAAATGTGGAAATCAATAACATCAATATGTTACTGCTAATTAAGTATTAGTTCAATATTTCTAACAGTGGATACTACGAAATTGCCTCAGCACGTGAACAACTCCAAAGGGGATGTAATTTGATTAAAATGGCTGAAGTCAATAAGAAATGGAACATTTTTCCACCTGCTGGTGGCTACAGAGTTTGGCAAAGAATCACAAACCAACTCCCTTTAAGAATCAAACCTCTCAGAAAACAGCAGACTGAAAATCCTTGCCACAGCTCAAGAAGAATAAGGGTTATATCAAAAGGGGGTGGGACTTATATTTGCAAAAGACTACATGTAGTTATTATAGCATTCACTGTAATTGATGAAGGTGCTGCGGCTATGATGTCAGAAGGCAATTATGCACTTGCAATCTTGAAAATGACTGAGAATTATGAGAACTTGCAACTAGAGCAACGTGATATTTGCTTGTCATTTAATAAAACTAATTTTCTCTCCTATAGGCAGAAGAACTTGCAATAATTACAAAACCTCCTGTCCGTGTATGGATCCAGAATCCAGACAGTGGGAAGGAGTACATGTATCAGTCTGGTCCTCTGCTGAAAAGAGATGTTGCTGTCCAACATGTTGTTGTATCCAATGATACATCAGTGCCTCAATCAGCAGACATAATGGCAATGACTGATGCATCGGCCACTCCAAAAAAGTCTGCTGCAACAAACAGGATCAAGTGCCTGCCTGGCAAGTCGTCTGCACAACAACCAGGCAAAGAAAAGGCATCTTGTCAAAATCGTTGCAAAAACTGCTGAATAATCTTTCAGTCAGCCAAAGACAAGGGACTGAAACGCATCCATGGCAGAGAGAATGAATGGCTGGGCTGTGACAAGGGATGTGATTATTGGACCCATGCAAGATTTGCTGGAATTAGAAGTAGCTTGGCAGTAGAATGGCAAAACAACAGCTTTTATGTGGCAAAATATTTTTTGCGCATGCACTGTCTACCACCAGTTCCATGAATTCAAATTTTACAATTAATTTTCAAAAGACAAATGGGTTGCATACCTACAGGTTTGTTCTCCTGTTCTGAAATTTTGCCCAAATGTCATGAAAATGGAAGACCCGTAAATGTCCACAACATTTCTTACCAAATAAAAGTTGTTGTTTTCTCAAACTTCTTCACGATTTCACAATTGCGATGAACAGCGGAAACATTTTTGGACATACTAGTATGTAGTTTTCTATTTAGCAAAATTTCTCAGTTTCGATGGTAGGTCTAAAGAACAGGACAAAAATCAAAAGCCAACTAACTTTGTATAGGTCCCAATCGAATGCCCCTGGGATTGAAAACATTTCTCACCAAATGCTTTTTTAGTAAACCACCAAGTGTTATCTATAGCTATTTATTAGTTTAAATATAAAATACTAACAAAATGACTCATCAACATCTTCATTACCTTCTGCAATAGGAATATCCTGTTCATCTTGTATCTGATAAAAGAAGTCAACATACTTAGATTTGTTCTTGTTTTTTACTTCTTTCAGAAACAGGGCGTTGTAATCTTCTCTCTGTGCACGAGGTAGCGTTGCAATAGCATCCAATGTTTTTTTCTCTATTTCTTTTATTGTCCAATTTTCAATTTTTTGGTGAAATTTGTTTTCTTCTCTGGTGACATAAACGGGTTGCTGTATGTAGGTGTCGCCTCTGGCTTCAGCCTTCACATACGCACGGTAATTTTTCATAGAATGGTCGGAAAATGACAGAAGGCCGTCCGATCAGGCTGTTTCTCCAAGCCCAGCAAGCTCTTCTTCATCGCCAGGAGACAGTAGGAACTGCTTTTCTCCAAAGAGCACACAAACTGCTATAATTTCTTTTTTCTTGGTTCGTTTCGATTTTGCCGTTAATTCACATGGTTCCTTCATACCTGCGTCCTGGAGGGATCTGCTTCGAATCTACAAAACAAAAAAAGTAGAATTACATGCAATTCCATTTTATTATGCGGCGAATGACAGGCTTTAGCTGTAGGATTGAAGTGAAAAATTGAGAAAACTCCTTACCTGTTGAGCTTGTCCAAGTTCCGAAAGCTTCGCAACCATTGATGTGCAGTTGGAACGCCAATCATCCATTTCTTTGCCTCCTTGTTTATTTCCTCTAGCAGGGCATCACCTTGATAATGGCCATCGCTGGATGTTCTGCTAGCTGTCATTGAATTGTTGATAATGTTCTTCATATCTGGTGGTGCAAGGCAGTGCATTTTGAAATCATTGAAGCATATCTCACGATATGCAGAATGATTCCTTCCAAAAAAAAGAAGTGAGAGCTTTGATTTGGCTGCTGCAATTGCAGTTGAATCTGCAGCTCTTGTACCGGATCGCAGTAACATTAATGCATGGAGATAAGTAAACACCATCTCCATGCAGTATTGATATTTATCATTTTTCACAGTTTTGGCGAATGACCAAAACCCCCGTAAAGTTGGCTGTGTACCTAGTAGCAGCTGTTGGCGAACATATGGCAACAAAAGTTCATCAGTCATTGCAAAATATGTGATTTCAAGGAAGTCCCATAATTTTATGGTGGTCGCTCCCTTTCAGTATGAAGGTCAGTGCATTTTCACTGACGAAACCAAGGCTTTTGGCGATTTCTTTCATGAAAACGTGCCAATTTAACTGCATGAAAGACTTTGCTGCATTCATTTCGAAGTGCAGTAGGCCTGGCATTGGGACGATCCAATCAAATTCCCGCAAAGGATTTGCACTAGGTTTTTGGCACTCATGCTCATCAAAGTTTGCTGCACCATATACCAAGGAGCTGCAGTTTTGCCATTTTAAAACATTTTGCATCAATTTCATAACAATATTATAAATAGCACCGTCATTCTCCAGGAACAGCCATTCCCTCTTCGCATCGGCAACATAGCTTGCTCTTCCGGCTCTTCGGCCCAGTGTTTGCAAAATTTCAGATATATTTTCGAATCCACTTGGATTTTTCAGATCTGGCTCCCCTACCTGAAAGCTGACAGCATTTGAGTTAATTTTTAAATTGAAATGTTTGTATGGATCTGCTTGATATTTGCTAATTTGGTTTTCAAATTCATCAGCCGCATCCAGTTTGCGCTTGCTCAATCACCCTTTACAGTTTGTGCAGATTCTGTAAGTGGGATCATTCGAGGCTCCACAGTCTACGCAAACCTTGTCATTTTCTAGCTCGTTCTTCTTCGTTGCTATATCATCTGCTGTATATAGTCTACCATTTCAGGTAGCAGTTCCAAGCCACTTTGACAGCAACTGGTATGATCCAGCTGCTGTTGTTGAACCATTGACATTGACTAGCAGCTTGCTGCCCGATAGCGAATACGTCAAAAGGTTTTGACAGAAAGAAGAAGGCAAGACTAACAGTTTATTTTGTGAGCTATAAATTTGCTCAATGCAGCGTGCAATGGTAGCAGCATGGTGCTCTTTGTAGGATCCAGGCGTAGCAGGGTTGCGAAAAACTCAACAACAGCCTTTGGCCTTTCATCCAACCAGTTTTTTGCTTCATATCCCAAAAGTTTCTCAAAGGAAGAACACGGCCGGTCTTTGTACAGTTTTTTGATGTCTTCCGTTATCACCTTTCTCATAAAAGTAGCTGCTCTAGAAACTGTCTCTAACATCTCATCCTCTTCTTCAGTGCTCGCAATTGGTTCTTCACCAGTCTCCTTGCTCATATTGACTGTTCTTTCCTTATCAGGCTCTACAGCGGTTTCAGGATGAAGGCAGTACTTGCAGACGTATTTTGTTCGCTCGGTGATATATCCATTGTTCATCAATGCTGCTATCTTTGACTTTTTAACTTTTTTGGAACTTTTTATTTTCAGAAGTTTTGACGAATTATCCCCATGTACAGAACAGCCACATTTTTTTGCAAATCTATCAGTTGAACTACTCGCCATTTCAAGTGCCGACTTCTCAACGTACAAGAACTTGACTTAGTTTAATGAAAGTTACCACATGCAATATGACAAGAATGTATTTAACCGCGTATCTGGCGGTACAGTTTTAAATGAATGAGATCTGAAGGGGTCTCCGATGATAAAGGCGTTGTTGAGAAAGTGTTAAAGTTAATTAATTTCCATAGCATAATAGTTTCGTGTTAAATGTTTGTAATTACCCATGAGCCTGATTTGGAAAGACTTTAAAACGCTTTCTTTATGATCTGGTACGTCACATAGACTTTTGTTTTTAATGAATGAAATTTGAAGGCCTTTGCAATGATGAAGGAAATCAGAATAAGGCACTAAAGTCAATTAATTTCCATAGCATAATAGTTTCGTGTTAAATGTTTGTAATTACCCATGAGCCTGATTTGGAAAGACTTTAAAACACTTTCTTTAATGATCTGGTATGTCACATAGACTTTTGTTTTTAATGAATGAAATGTGAAGGCCTTTGCAATGATGAAGGAAATCACAAGAAGGCGCTAAAGTCAATTAATTTCCATAGCATAATAGTTTCGTGTTAAATGTTTGTAATTACCCATGAGCCTGATTTGGAAAGACTTTAAAACACTTTCTTTAATGATCTGGTACGTCACATAGACTTTTGTTTTTAATGAATGAAATTTTAAGGCCTTTGCAATGATAGTTGTGTTTTAAGTACTTATAAACAATTCATCTTTACTAGGAAATCACGTGGGTCTTTTAAAGTATTGTCTGGATAAGCTACAGTGATGAGTATAAAAGTGAACATTATATTTCCACCCCACATCTGAAATTTCAAACGTGTTGACAGGTTGTTGTAAACAATTAAGTTCTGACAATTTTGTAAAATGGCAGCAGCAAGACAACTTGAAGAAAATTTATGGCGGGAGATCACAGTTCTTTGGTCTATCAAAGGGTACCATGTGTTCAAAATTCGACCGTCAATGGATATCTCTATGAATGTAGTTCCTGATGTTGGAAATACATATGATGAGCATGCAATGAAAGTCATGATGCCTGAAGAAGTTGACATCCCACAAGAGTTACTTTGCAAAGTAACAAGAGAGGGTGATTCAAAGCGGGCCCCACAATTAGTAAAAGACAACGTGGGAAAGCAAGTTGGAAGGGTGCCTGCCAATCTCAGTTAAGTATTTCATTTCATTCTCCTGAAAGGCCTTACTGAAAAGATTTCATGTGTTTATGGTGGAAAGGCTGGCCACTCAGTCAATCCTCCAGTTCACCAATCGTTTCAAAAGGCAAGGACAAGATTTGGAAAGGACAGAGCTGGTGGAGGAGCGGAGCTTAATTGCAGCTATTTTTTGAGAGTCAAAGAGATAGACTTTAAGGCTGTTAAAGCAGCCTTTAAAGACAGACTTTCAGAGGAGGATTTTGGTAAAGTTCTTTTTTAAAGATTATGTTGTAGTAATTGCTATGTCACTAAATTTTGGACTACTATCTAATATTATCAATAACATTTATTTTTTGGTTTTTAAACTACTTCTAAACTCAGAAGGATTTTGTGCAAAATATAGCTAATAAAAAGTATTGGGAATTTTTTACTTCTTTCTGCTTTGAATTCTTTTACAATGTTTCAAAATCAAAATCTTTACCTTCTTTTAAACGCTTTAAATGGGAGACCTCTGGCTCTAGCATGACTTTCAACCAATCAGGAAGCAGTTACTCGATCGGGAAACAATTACTGGTTTCCCGATATGGAAACTGCTTCCCGATCGAGTAACTGCTTCCCGATCGAGTAACTGCTTCCCGATCGAGTAATCGCTTCCCGATTGGGACCTTTTCCCTGACTGTCTCAAGAACATATATAACTGTCAGACCTCAAACAATAATGCCCAACAAAATTAGTAAAAACAGACGAAGAATAGATTTCATTAATATAATGATAATACCTTAAGTCATAACATGCTATAATTGTCTCTGAATATTATTTATTTTCCTTGGAACCGCTCTTTTTCCCCAGTACTCCTCGCATGCTGTAACTGCCAAGAAACAGAGTCAATGTTCACGTATCTTTGTATCTGCTGCCTAATTTTTGTTGCAGTTTTAGCCTATTGTTAGGCCCTAGTTCTAGAAATAATACTTTTAAAACATCCCCTGTCTGATGCAACTAACCTCCTCTATTCTTCATGCTGCAATTCCAAGTCAATGAAGCCTGTAGGGCAATACATTCTATTCTCTGTTTGGGGTTTATAAGTATGGAACCAAATGGCAGCCAAGACAAAGCGAGTGACGCTCTGTTTTGTTGCATGAATGAGACTACAAAATAATCTCTAAGGAGCAACCAAAATACCAAAGCCATCTTTTATTACTCTACTCGCTCTTGAAACTCTGTGATTATAACCCCCCTGTACCTCACAGAGCTTTCCAGGATATGGGCGCATCAACCTTAATCTAAGGGGGACATTCTCGTCACCAACAAGGTAGTAGGGCAATTCTAAGTCACACCCGGGTGGCTATTCAAAAAGCGGAATTAAAAGGGTCTCTACATCAAATCGCTGTCCCATCTAAGAATTGAGCACTGCCATTGTTGCTACTGTATACTGACCAACATCTACCATAGTAAAACTATATTTAGCATGGACGATCAAAATGTTCTTTCGACATTCACAGATATCTGTAGTGGAATTCCTGATTGTTCAACCACAGCTCTTGAACGAGTCCATGAGATTCGCTTGATGTCTTTTTTCTGAAAATTTCCCTCACGCAGAATCTTCATTTTTGGCATTGTAGTTCTTTCTGTTTTGCTCATCTCTCTCTGCGTTTTCAGAAGATATAGACAGTACCCATCATTACCAGAAGTTTTTTATTTCTATGAACGGCCATTTCCTTGTGACAATTAAAAACTAGTTGCAAGTGAGTACATGTCTAAATTTAAGCCCCCTGCTGTCAAGAAATTTAGCCGGGGTAATCATTATTGGGGTAATTGGTGGTAAACCTCATCTGAGTACTAGGCTTTAGAATGCATCAAAGTTTTGTCAACTCAGCACCTGGTTTCTTATCTGAAACATAATTTGTTTTTATTCTCTGCATGTCGTCAGCACCCAAGATTATGTGTACTGCCATATGATCTTCAGAATTGTCTTGATCACACAACTTCAAGGGTCTCAGATGGCGATATGTTCTTTTCAATTCCTTGATTCATGGGTTAAGGAAGGAAGTTGGTGTTTCTTTCTCTGAACTGATAAAATAAACTTAAATTACAAAATCTTTAATTTAACATGGTGACATTTTCAGCCTGTAAATATCCAATCATTTGTCAATTGTCCCATAAATTTCTTTGATTATTCTTCTCTGTCTGTGTACTGGCTTTAACTGTGCTAGGGTGCTACAATAAAGTCTACAGACTTTTTATTTAACTGATAGAAATTTGTATTCTCTTGAAGTCTAATGGGTCAAAGGCAAACTGAAGGCCCTGCTTAATAGTTTTACATAAGCAAAGAAACCTAGTGCCAATGGGAGTTTCAAAAAAAATCCCAGTAAACGTGCTTCCTGGTTGTTAGAGAAGTTGTAGATTTTGACACTACGTGTTGCAACAAGACTCTCTATGTCAAACATAGATTTGGTGGGTATATATTGAAAAAAGGGAACAAATAGATGTGTATATAACAAAGCTAAAGCATATACAAAAAAGTATAATAGATATAAACAATATATACATGCAATTGTAAATAACAAAATTCTTAATGAACTATCATATTGATCTGCCGTGGCACAGATCCAGCATTATTGAAATATGTCGTTAACATTTCTTGTTGGGCTTTTGCATTTCTTGGCAGATTTTGAGTCAAGCTGCTCTGCACGCCTAGGAGCATTTTATCATTTCTCCATACTCCCGCAGAAACGTTATGATCTGCACTTTCAGAATCTGCAGCAGATGTGTATGAGCCTTTATTTTTGTCTACCAAGAAGTTGTGCAGACAGCAAGTAGCAAATATTACATTTCCTAATTTTTTCTGGAGAAATTTTATAGTGGTGAGAAAAACTCTCCATCTGGGAGCTAGAATTCCAAAAGCATTCTCAACTACCTGTCTTGCACGTGATAATCTATAATTCAAAATGCGTTTTTGATATTCCAAATTTCGATGAGGGAACAGTTTTATCATGTTTTTTGATAAAAGAAAGGCATCATCACCAACCATATGGTAGTTGACTTTGAATTCCTTATTTCCTTGCAGACAAATAGGAGGTGGAACATCCAACAAATTTCAACTGATAGCCTTTTTTATGTCCAGCAGTGAACCAGTCTCATCTGCTCCTGTTTTAAATGATACATATAAAAAAGTAAATGCTGCCGAAAAATATCCCTCTCCCCAAAAATGATGACCCTGAATTTGCATCTGACAATGAAAATGATAGTATGGACCCAATCTACAAAAAATCTACTGAAGTTTTATTAAAAGAATTACTGAGTCGAATAGTTAATCTCGAAAAAGAAAATAATAATCAGAAATCTGTAATCGTAAATCTGAAATCAAATCTTGCTGACATGAATAAAGAATTTTCGAGTGTCCCAAGCAACTATAGTAAGAGATATTTGATTTTGTTAAATAATTAAACTTTAAGCGTTCTTATCTTTAACTAAGTATTATATTTGGACATTAAATTGTACGTTGCCTGAAATATATTGAAATGAAAAATGAAAATGAGAATTAGTAGAATTAAGGAATGAAAACACTATGCTAAATGCCTCCCTAAAGTCAATGAAACAAAATGATGAAAAAGATCAAAATATTTTATCTGAGGTGAAAGACTTTTTCAAGGGGAATTTAGAATCGTTACTAAAACAGTCAAGTGATCACAAATCAAATTTGTCGGTTCTTCAACGAGATTTCTAATCACTAGAAAACAACTTCAACAAATTTGTAGAAAAATACAATGATTCAATTTTCTGCGATAAAACAGGTGAACGCCTATCACAAAGGCAAATCTCTAGCATCCAACAGGATGTACTTATTACACAGGAAAGTGTGGACAAATTAAACCTTAGCTTTGAATCTTTGAAAAATAAAGTCAATGACAAAATGAACCACATGAGTCAAACAATTAGAACAACAGTGACAGAACCAAAGTCTCCATCTCAGTCGGCACCTGTCGTCAAAGTCCCATCAATGTCTTCGCATGACTTCACCGTTTTTGGTGTTGAAAGAGAAAATACATCACCGCAAGACAATTCTAGATAAACCAAAACATTTAAGCCTGTCAACCTCACCCAAAAGAAAACCATTTTTAATGGTGATTCAGTGCTCAAAGGAATAAAAACTAAACTAACATTCAATCTGCAAGACCACCGGTGCTAATTGCTCCCCCTAAAAAGGAATTGGTGTACAAATGCATCATCATTTTGGATTAAAATTTTTGATTGATTTATTGAATAGCCATTGATTTTTGTCGTCCTAGAGCGAGGTGAAACAGCTCGAGATGAGCACTGCAGATTGTTTAGAAAGAGATGTATCTCCCTTAGTTGTGGGACAGTTTTCCCAATTGATAGCAGACAATGTAGACCATAATACAAGAACCCTTGACAGAATGGCCTGAAACTTTTCAATAATAGGAAAGTATGCGTATACTTGCGATGCAGATGCAATGCATTGATAGAGATAAAATATGCCACTCAAATTTCGTGCCAAGAATAACAATTATTTTGGCACCATTCATTTTGCTAAGAGAGAAGGAAAGATCAATATACAGTGACAATGTCACATATCTAGCAATAAGGACTGACCGGAGTATTGAAATGATATCGGTGTCTCTCAGAGAGTATAATCTAATTTCTGTTGATGAATAAATAGAGAAATATTACAATTTCTGGAGAAGCAGACCAGGGCGCTCTGGCACTGCCACTGATTTGTGCTGCACATATCATGAAGACAAATGCAAAGTATGTAGAGAATCATGCTTAAAGAGGAACTGCAGTAGGACACCAAAATTCAGTGAAACATGTAGGGATGCATATTGTTGGTCTATTGGTGAATACAAATTTTTTGGACGGGGCTTCAACTGTTATAAAGCTTGCGTACATCATTTTCATGACAGAAAACGAAACTACTCACTTAAGCTAAGCTGTAGCCCATATACTGGAAACTGTTAACACATTTTAGATGCATTAAGATGAGATGCAATCTGTCACACAAACTAATTCATCTAAAGATCTTCGCACATTGTATGACAGACAACAACCTCAATGGAGATATTATTGGTCAGTTTTGTTTGCCCTGTCTTCTAGTATAACATGCAAGAAAGTTCTTACCACAATAAAAACGTCTTTGATAATGTCCAAAACAACAGATGGGAAACAGGTGAATGCAGCTGCGCATTGCTAAAAGAGGATATTTTGAATTTGTCATTGTCATTCCAAAATGCATTGTTGAGGTCAATTCTCTGAGGGATCCTACTCAAGGAAAAAAATCCTTTGAAGGCATTCAAAGTTTTTGACAACATAGACGGGGCCTTACCTTTTCTGTCAATGATTTTGTGTTGGTGTCCCTAAGACACTTACCAATTTCAACCAATGCATTATACTGTTGCTTCTTGGTCACTTGTTCATGCCTTTGCCAAGTAATATTATTTACCATCGCTACTGGATTACTTATCATGCCTGTAGTTCTTCTCGAAATCAGAGATATTAAACTCTTAATTGATAAACCCACCCAACATTGACTCAAAAAAGGTGAATTTCATTTTAAGGAACAATCGGTAGAAAGATCGCCAAATGATTGTATGAATGAGCTGATCCTATTGTGCGACACTATTGTCACCAGAATGGACTCAAGGTTTGCTGCAAGTGTGACAGAAGCAGCATTTGTCCTTGGAAATTGTGTGCATGTGCCAGATATCTTGTCTCTCCTACAAGGAAAGTAAAAAAGATTCACCTCTTTACAGCGTGCTGCTTTAAATGTCTATGGAAAAGAAGAGTTTAGAAGATTTTACCGGTATGTTTGAGGCCTTAGCCACATAAAGAAGCTTGCTGATAAAGAGCCAGAATTGAATCTTCATCATTCTTTTTCCGAATCAGTGCACAAATCATACAAAGATGTTGTTTTTCGAGTGGTCTGGGAAGATTTCTCTGGCTGCAAAAATTTGTGGTTCCCACTCATTAAAGGTTTTCATGGGCAAGGTGAATTAAAAGAATTCAATGTTATATTGGAGAATTCAGAAATTGAAGAGATTTACAAGTTTATCTACGAGGATAAAGTTTGCACGACGAGGCTTGATTACCCGTCAGTGTTTGCAACACTTTACACAAATGAAGAGACGTACTCGTTTGTTGGTAGAGAGATGTGCATAGCCATTGACATTGCCATGGCCATGAGTGGCTCAGAAGCAGTGGTCGAGTCTTATTATTCTGTCATGAAATCGCAGAAGAAGGATGGTGGGCAGAATAACAAAACGTTAGTCGAAAAAACCAATGTTGACTGGTGCTTTCCCAACCCTCTCCAGTGCCAGGAGACAATCAATGAAGTTGCAGCGCTGTATCTTGATGGTGATGCAGAGGTTGGGCTGCCAAAACATCAGGTTCCTATCTTCCTTGACGACAGAGGACGTTACTTGAACAAGTACATGCATGGTAGCAAAGTTCTTGATAGGTTGGCTGCCCCATCAGATCATTTCATCTCGTGTGAAAAGGACAAAACTCAGTAATGTTTATCAAAGACGTCAATCTAATCTAATTTAATCTTACACACAAGATTCTAGAAACGAGAAATCCTGCAATCTGATTGGTTAATAATTCGAACGTCACGTTCGATCAATCTATAAAATCGATGCGCAAAATCAAATCAGTTCAGTTGTAACAAGTCGTCATAGAGTGCGGAGCTTAAAAAATCATGAAAGAGTCATGGCTGCAATTTATGAAGTTAGAGATGAAGAGGGCGTAATCAAGTCATCATTTGCTGTCCAACCCGGTTCTAACAAATGGTTGTTAGTGTTGAAAGATACAATTAAAGATGGATTAGCTGTTAAATCAATGGGTATTTCTCATGCAGCACTGTCTCGTCTCTTGGAAATAGTTGATGAAAACATAAACGATCAATTATAATTTCAAGGAGAAGATGCTGAAAGTCTGTTTGAGAAGAACAAAGCACACATTCAATCAAAGCAGTACTTTGGTAGGATCACACAGTTTCTAACACTATACACTGAAGTTTTGAGTAAAGAAGAAGCGTATGAGGATAAGCTGGAAATCTATTTGCAGAAAAATGGTGATTTCCCTCTACGACTCTGTCTTGGAATCCGAAGATGGAAGAATGAGAAGCCATCAAAGACGGGAATAAATCTAAAAGAATAAATGCTGAAAGTGCTTCCACAACCATCCCGGAAAAGACCAGTGAGTGATGATGATGAGCAGATTCAAAAGAAGAAAAAGAAACAAGAAGAACATCCAACAAAGATTGATGTTCAAGTGCAAGAGGCATATGCCGAAATTCTCCTGAAATACATTTTCAACAAAGCAAAAGAGTATTGTGAAAAATGTGCAACTACAGAGATGTGGACAAAACAAATTGATGTTACTGATCACAAGCAAGATTGTATGGTACATAATGCTTTCAGATTTCTATCATTTCACATTAGTTATGTCAACTCCGACATGCTGGCTGAAGGGAAAGAATCGTTTAAGAAATCAATGTTTGATGAGCTGAAGAAGAAGAATGGTCGACTGAATCAAACAATCAAATCCGGAGTTGAAAATCTGTATGATGAATTATCTCATCCAAGTCTCTTCTCATCCATGTATCTGTTGCAAATATTGAGCAGAATAATAAACAATTTAATCATGGCATTTGCCTAGACTGAACGTTGTTATACAGTTGTTATTCATGAGATGTTTAAAATTAGGTGAAGATTAGTTCAATGTTGTAGCTAGATGTAAAGAATTTGTTATAAATAGATGTTACCTGTTGTATGAGATGTTTAAAATTTGTTATAAATATGAGTTCTGATTTGAGATTTAAAGCACCTTTTTCTTTGATTTTATCTGGAGTAAGCGGAAGCGGTAAAACAACTTGGGTAGAAAATCTGTTCAAAAATTATAACAATATAATTGATAATGGCAGACAATATCCCAATCTTATGTGGATCTCAGAAACAAATCAACCAGAATTGTTTGAGCGTGTTAAAAAAAGTTTTAATGGGAATTGTAGATTTATTACAGAGCTACCTGAAAACTTGTACGAAGAAATCAAAAGATCGGACAAAAGATTAACTATTGTTGTCGATGATTTAATGTATGAAATTGCCAACTTTAAAGATTTGGGAAAATTGTTCAAAAAAGGAAGATCTCATCTAAACATTAATGTAATTGTTATGATGCAAAACCCTTTTCCAAGAGGAACATAAATGAGAAATTTAGCTCTCAATACTCAGTATCAAGTTCTTTTGAAGAATCCTCGAGATAGAAGTCAAATTAGATTTCTTGCACGACAAATTATGCCCTCATCTCCAAAAACATTCCTTGACATTTACAATGATGCAACAGCAAGATTGTACGGCTATTTACTTTGTGATTTCACACAATCGATTGGAGAAGATATGAGATTTCGCACTAATATTTTCCCTAATGAAGCTCCTTTAGTGGTGTACAAGTCTAGAAAAGGTTATAAATAGAGATCAACAATTCTATAAGACAGTAAAAATGGATTCTTTTGAAAAGATAGTCATGGAGCCAAGCAAATCTGACGATGAACCAGTGAAGATAAAGCCTAAAAAGGTTATAAATAAAGGAAGAAAGTGTAAGAAAAGAAAGCGACGAAGAAAAAAGTGTACAAATGTTAAATTGTTAGAATTGTTAATTGATTTATTATGAGTTTAGAAAAGTTATATTCTGATCCTTCTGTTCCGGGTTCTCTCGGGGGTTTAGATAAAGCGTATAGGGAATTCAAAAAAGTAATTCCTAATTTGAAAAGGAAATATGTTGAAGAATGGAGTAAAACTAGTCTTGCATATTCACTGCACAAACCAAGAAGGAAGAACTTTAAACGGGAGCGGATACTAACCAATAACATTGATTATTTATGGGAATGTGATCTTGTTGATATGGCACATTTGAAAAAAGAAAACGACAACATTACATTCCTCTTATGCTGTATTGATACTTTTAGCAAGTATGCGTGGGTAAAACCGCTAAAAAGAAAAACTGCAAAAGAAATTGTCAATGCGTTTAAAGAAATTTTATCCGAAAGAAAACCTAAAAAGGTACGATCCGACAAAGGCAGCGAGTTTATAAACAAAGAATTCCAAGCTTTGTTGAAGAAAAACGATATTGGGTTTTACACTGCAAATAATGAAGTAATTGTTGAACGATTTAACAGAACATTAAAAGGACGAATGTATAGATACTTTACAGCACAAAATACGTTGAGATATATTGATAATTTGCAAGATTTTGTCAACTCATACAATAATACATATCACAGATCTATTGGTATGAGACCTTCTGAAGTCAACCAAGGCAATGTTGACACTGTTCGAAAAAGATTGCTTAAAAAAGAAACCAGAAAAAATAAAAAGCTTTTAAAACTGGAGATTATGTAAGATTGAGTTTGAAGAAGAGAATGTTTAAGAAAGGTTACCTGCAAAATTATACTGAAGAAATATTCAAGATCAGTAAAGTCTTTATAGAAAGATATCCAGTAATGTATGAAATTGAAGATCTACAAGGTGAAAAGATAGTTGATCATTTTTACAACGAAGAGCTACAGCGTGTGTATCTTCCAAAAACATTTGTTGTCGAGCAAGTGTTGAAAACTAAGAAGAAGAGGGGCAAAAGCTTCTATTTAATCAGATGGAGAGGCTATCCTCCCCAATTTGATGAGTGGGTAGCTGAAAGTCAGTTGGAGACAATATGATTGATGAAGAATTTGATTTGGTTCTTCCTTCGGGATTTGCTACTGATAGAATGAAATTAGTAGATTTCACAGTTGATTTACCTCACGTATTTCAATTAAACAACAAGAGAAAGTGGGAAATGGCATTGTTACAAATGACGTTGCCAGATAGAGGAGAAATATCACTGCAAGATCAATATTGGTTTTCAATAGCAAATGAGTATGTAACAGTCACACATGAAGAGGGTAAATTGATTGATTGGGGTATAAATGATTTTTTTAATGAAAAAATCTATCTTGATAAAGAAATTATTGAAACACGCGATAATACTCTCAAGTATTATGAATTCAAAAGGCTTTTCAATGACAGGGTATTGAATTTCCCTGAGTTTGGTTATGAGTTGAAAAACATGTTATCAGTATCATTGATCGGTGGAAAGATACAGTTTGAAATGAAAGATGATTTGAAATGATTGGGATATTCAACATGTCACGGTAAAACGATAAAATTTACCAGTGCACTTCTCATGAAATTTTCAAGAGCTTTGGCACATTTCCTCGGCTTTGAAGATGAAATAAATCACACTTTACCAAATGGCTCAATGTTGAAATACTTTGAATACAAGACTTCTGATAGCATACAACCTCATCAGGCTATGTATCTGATTGTATATAAGAAGAAGGCAGATGGCAATCCATTAACCAGAGGAAAGATCAACTGTTTGAGTAGAAGGATGGTGTTCATTTATTTAAATAATCTATAAATATAGAATGCAATCTATTGGAAAGCAACTATCTTTGTGGTATTGAGAAAAGGCGAGTTTTGAGAAAACTAACATTTTATGATACAGATCTCAATACATATGTTAGATATTATGGTCCAAAGAAGATAATTTTCTCACCATTGGAGAGGTTGCAGTTTCAACAAATTCCAATAAGATTGGTAGATGATGAAGGGAATCTTATAAAATTAACATCTCTCTATTCCGCAAAGCAATATATTGGAGAAACATCACTAACAGTTAGAATTAGACCGGTAGTATGAATGTAACTTTAAATAATAGACATGTAAATTTTGTTAATCCACTTCCAACAAGTTGGAAATGTAGCATGATTGCTTGTACGCTTTATCGAAAAGAAAACGATGAGAATGAAAAAGTGTTTGCTGTTTGTTGTGATTTCATTATAAGTAAGGATGCTGTTCCTCTATTGGGTCTAGTTATTGATGATTCGAAATCGATTCATAGATCAACTATAAATCCTGCATCGTATAGAGTAACAAGATCTCATATAAACTCGTTTGATATCAAAATCATCAACTGGGAAACGTTGGAAGATATATCGGATAAATTTGAAGACAATTGTCAGATTGACTTTTTTTTCAGCAAAGATAATAATAATATAATAATAAGCCTCTAAACCCAAAAAAACAACGGATGTTGCACAGTAAAGTTTTATGGTCTTGACTTCTTTTGTCTCCTTCTCTCTCTGCGACTTTCCTCCTCCTTGACTCTTTTTATGTCATGACTTTCACAGACAGTGCGAATTAGCCTTCTCCATTCTTGTCTATTATCTACAACAGTCTTCCATAGATCTAATACATGACCACACTTCAAAGCATTTTTGCAAGTATCCTTAAATCTTAGATAGGGTCAACCAACAGGTCGAGATCCATGAAATAATTCACTGTGTAAAAGTGCCTTGACTGGTCTATTGTCATCCATTCTACAAATATGGCCAAGCCAGCGCAAACGATTTCCAACTAGCTTCAATTCAATGTCTTCAACACCTGCACGTTTTAGAATCTCCTCATTACTGACGAAGTGATCCCACTTGATCTTCAAAGTAATCCGAAGATGACGTTGCTGAATTGTACGGAGTTTTCGAACTTGATGTTGGTATAAAGTCCATGATTCACTTCCATACACTAAAATTGGCATTAAACATTGGTTGTAGACTTTGATTTTGGTTTCAGTCATTATGTCGTGAGAGTCAAACAATCTTTTTCGCAGAAGTCCAAATGCACATAATGTTGCCTGAATACGAGATACAAGTTCTTCTTTCATGGAACAGTCATTGGTAACATAGCTTCCAAGGTATTTGAAGCGAGTGACATTAGCTAATTTTGTGTCATCAATGAAGAAATCAGCATTTGTTCCTATACACATAGTCTCTGTCTTGGAAGTGTTGAGGCGTAGACCCATTTGTCGAGCAAGACTATTATATTCTGTTAAAAGGAGCTGTAAACCAGAAGCTGTGTCGCTAAAGATTGCTATGTCATCAGCATATTGAGCCTCTCTGATGAATTCTGCAAGAACTTTGGTCTTTGCTTTAAGCCTGTTAAGGTCAAAGAGATCACCATCGTAACGAAATCTGATTTACACTGCAAGTATGTTTGATTTCCTTGAAAGCGAGCCAAAGTAAAACTGCTGCATAAATGCCGAAGAGTGTTGGGGCTAGTTTGCAACCTTGCTTGACGCCACTGTTATACTCAAAATACTGGGTTAGATCACCATCCACAATGACCCTGGCTTTTACTTCTGTATGTAACTTTTTGATGATTCTTACGAACTTTGGCGGGCAGCCTAGCTTACCGAGAATTATGAAAAGCAGTTCGCAATTCACGGTATCAAAAGCTTTAGTGAAATCTACAAAGGCTATATATAAACTTCTACGTTGCTCCCTCGTTTTTTCCATCAATTGTCGTAGTGTAAAAATTCCATCTATTGTGCTTCTTCCATTACGGTACCCTGACTGTGACTGAGGGTAAATAAACTCTGCTACCTGTTGCAATCTCTGCAGGATGATATCTGCAAGCAGTTTCCCCACAACACTCAGTAGTGATATACCTCTGTAATTTCCACACATGCTTCTATCACCCTTTTTGAACAGTATGGTGATATTTGGATTTATCAAGTCAGAAGGAATGTCCTCTGTTGTCCAGAAGATGTTGAAAAGTACAAGCAGGAAATCTCTCAAGCGATTTCCACCATGCACAAGTACTTCAGGAATGATTCCGTCAGGACAGGACCTGGGCTTTTTCCTAATTTGGTATTTGTAAGAGCTTTATCCAGTTCTTCCATTTCGATAGGGCTGTCCATCGATCCGATTATTTTGTGTTGCATGTTACATGTACCAAAGATTCGGATTCGGCAATAAAACTTAAAGAACAATTACATTTACATGGAAAATGGGAGGTGGCATTAGTGGAAATGGTCTACGAACTGAGCAATAGATTTGTATTTAATCCCGCAGAATTCAAATATGGGAAATATGAACCCTGGCGAATGATGGGATTTTTCCAAATTGGTACCGACAAGGTTGGTTTTTAAGATTTGAATGTGAGATTGGTAATATCTGATGAATATACAAAGAAATGGAATCAGGCAGCTGATAAGCGCGAGTATTATGTACGTCTTAGTCACCTTATTGGTGAAATCTCAGAGGGAGATACCGTTCACAAATTGACAATGAGAGAAATTGTTTCCATTATGAATGAAGACATTCGCGCGCAAGAGGGAAGAGTAAAAGAATATGTAAAAGAATTAGGTTTGTCTTACGAAGGTCTGCCACAGTTTTCAATTCTAGATTCAAAAATCAAGATAACCTTTCTAAAGTATGTTAAAAGAGTTGCATTGGTGAAAGATTTGTGTAAATTGTTTGGTTTCCTTGAAGCTACAGAAGAATATAATAAAAACATGAATAATGTTTATTACAGAGATGTGAGATGGACACCATCTCCATTTACTGGAACTTATCTAGACAAACCATTAACAGATTATGTATTCAACGCAATCGAATGAACGACTGATGTGGTGGGTGATGAACATTTCCAAGTCAATGCAGAAGGGAAGAATATGTTTATATATTGCTCTTTGTTAGACTATCGAGTAGTTGGAAAAATTAGCACGCCACTGCTACGCTTCATTCCGTTGAAAATTAACAAGCATGTTGTAAATTTTGTGGAATTTGAAAATTTGTTCTACTATCCATTGTTATACAATGATATCAAACTATAAAAGTGTACAACGAGTTGGGAAAAGAGATACAATTCTACAAAACAAAGACAACATTCTTGCTACACTTTAGAAGGAAACATGTATGATTTCCCAATTTATAAATCAACTCCGTATTTTTACACCTACCAGCGTGGAAGAGGAGTAGGTAGTATTTTCAGTAAAGCTGGATCTATATTTAAAAGAGCTGTTAAAGCTGCCCTGCCAACAATAAAGAAACAAGGTGTAAAAGCTGCGGAGAAAATTTTGAAACCTGTTTTAGAAGAAGAAGGAGAGAAGGCAGTCGATCGGATATTAGCTGGTGAGAATGTTGGAGAAGTTGTAAAAAATACTGCCAAATCTTCTATGAGAGGAATTAAAAGGAAGGCTACTGAAGAAATTGCCGATGTTGTGAAGAAATCTGTCAAGAAATGGCCTGCTGGTAAGAAATCGCCTGCTGCTGGTAAGAAATCGCCTGCTGGTAAGTATCGACTGCTGGTAAGAAATCAAGAACAAACTGTTGTGTTTGACATTCCTGCTCAGCCTGATCATATGATTGACTTGAATCATTCTTATTTCGTCTCGACTCCAGCTATTAAAAGAGTCGATGGAAGTAATATTGGAAAAACCACTGCAGAATTTGCTGGAGTAATAAATGATATTGGTCAATCCATGTGGAAGCAGATAGAGTTGGTTTTGAATGACACTCCCGTCACAGAAGCAAATGAATGTATGTCTACCCATCTTACTTGGAAACAATTCTAATGTTTGATGAAACCAGAGCTAAAAACTATTTCAAAATGACAAACTGGGTCAGTGATACGATTGGCAAAGAAAATGTTGGTTTTCCAACAACAGCATCGTTAAAAAATATGGGTTGATCTGCAAGATCTGCACCATTTGATGATAGTGAAAAGGTTAAAGTGTTGACAAAACCTCATGTTAACATTTGCAATCAAAGCAAATACTTGCTGCCTGGCGTTCGTCTTCAATGGCGATTAAGTCCAAACAGCGATGTGTTTTGTTTTATGAGAAAGACTGGAAACACTGCACGTCTGTACATTTCCGAAGTGGAACTGGTGCTTCGTCACATACATCTTAAAGATGATGTATTGAAAGGAATTGAAAGAACACTGATGAAA
Organism: Chrysaora quinquecirrha; assembly: GCA_014526335.1. Lineage (NCBI taxonomy): Eukaryota > Metazoa > Cnidaria > Scyphozoa > Semaeostomeae > Pelagiidae > Chrysaora > Chrysaora quinquecirrha. The sequence continues at coordinate 1,795,860 of JACTAT010000012.1, forward strand.
ACTAATGCAATTTACCCAGTCTGTCAACCTCATATGGCAAGCTACTTAATCAATGCCGCAACAACCAGTTGGGTTCAAGATAATGTGTTCAACGGAAAGATTCCAAACAGATTGTTTTTTGCGCTGGTTGATAATACATCATTCAATGGAGCGGATGAAGGAAATCCGTTTGAGTTTGAACATGTTTCTGTTTCTGCCATTCGAGTGACTGTTGACAATCAAGAAATTACCCCACCTCTAAGATTGAATTATGATGATGATGATTACTTTGATGCCTACAGTCGCTTGGTGACCAGTTTGAATAATTCACCTAGCCTAATTGATTATGATAGATTCAAACAAGGATCGGCAATCTATGGGTTTGATTTGACACCAAAAGGAAACTGTGCAGAAGAGCAATATGTGCTTAAAAGAGAGGGTAATCTGAAAATAAGTATAAATTATGCAAACGCTGTTGACAGTTTGATGAACATTGTAATTTTGGGTGAAATTGATAGGGTCATTCAAATTGATAGTCATAAAAACATCATTCGAGATTGGTAATTATGGATGATATAACGATTAATAACTTACTTGTAAAACGTGAAAAGCTACCTCATTTCCATGGTGTATTCGGGAAAGATGAAATCAAAAAAATTGACATTCATTCTCTACCTTGTTCATTTATTTTCAATGAAGATAATTTTACTGGTAAAGGAACCCACTGGGTACCTGTCTATATTGCTGATGATGGTCGAGTGGATTTCTATGATTTGTTTGGTGAACCTCCTATGTTGATAGAATTTCTAGACTTAATTAGTCCGTTCAAGCTCACTTATATTAAGGTTCAAGTTCAATCCTATGAGACTGCTACATGTGGACAACATTGCATATTCTTTCTAATTAATAGAACAAAAAACGTTTCAATGAACTCAATGGTTAATAAATATTTCAACATTCAGAACAAGTTAGATAACGATTTATTTGTTTACAACTATGTTAAACGAAGATATAATTTAAGCTTGTTAAAACAATTTGTTACAATATTTTAGAGTAATGTTACAACAGTTTAGAATATTGTTACAACAGTTTGTTAAAATAGTTTAGAATAATGTTACAACAGTTTGTTAAAATAGTTCGTTAAAACAGTTCAATCAATGTTTTCTTCTTCTTCGCAGCGTCTTTCTAGCGAATAATGCCCATATGGCAGCGTGTTAAATCCATCGTCAAGAATGTATCTTTTATCGTTAAAGGGATTCAGCGATGTCTTTTTTCTTTCCGTAGTGTAGATGGTGTGACAGTGTGATTCAATGTTGCATTGAATGTGTACATCCGCTCTCATTTCCATCAAACATTTCACATAATCTTCATGCTTCATTTGCTTTTTCACAACATACTTTTTGATTAAGCCCGAGTATATTGAAATTTCTTTGAAGGAACATACCAGGAATTTAAGGAACTTATGCAACAATTATCGCGATGTCAACAAGCACTTCGAATATCTTCAGGAACGATGCGGCAGAACATTTTAATAAACTGCCCGCAGAAATTAGAAAAACCAAATCAACCGTGCAATTTTCATCACAAACGCGCAACATCCTAAAAATAGCAGCAGTGGAAAGACTTTTAGTTTGAATATCAATGATTTTAACAACTTTCTTAATTTTAAATATTTTCATTATTTTTAATTGTAAAACCTGTAATTTTAGTTTTAGCGGCCAGGTGAAGAGCCACTCTGTGGAGATACTGGTCTTGATTTCATTATTATTATTATTATATTATTATTATTATTTGGTAATAAAAGTTTTAAAAGATAAAATGAAAGTTGATATCAACCCTGAAGGCATCGACATCATCCATAAGGTTGGCACGCGCAGAGATGGTCAGACAAGAGGAATTCTAATAAAATTCCTCTCTCACAAGTCCAAAGAAAAAATAACGAGGAAAAAGAAAGAGGCCAAAAACATTGGAGTAAAAGAAGATCTGGCTCTGGGAATAAAGGAAATGGTCAACAAGATATTCAAAAATAAAGGAAGAATAAATGTTGAATTTAACTCCGTGCATTAGAGATAACACAGAGAAGATAAGAAAATTAAAAGAAAAATCTTCCAAGGAAAATTTCAAAACTTTAAGGGTTTGCGCCAGGAATTTTAACGGATTTAGGAGTTCAAAGACGCAACGTATCAAACAAACTAGCTGTGATTTCTTTTCTGAGATTTTGACTCGAAATGATCTGGTTTGCTTTCTAGAAACATGGAAGGATAAAAATGATGCCTCGTTGTTTAATTTTGATGACGATTTCTCGGAATTCCAAGAATTAGGGTACAGAAATCATTTAGCAAGGAGGTCATCTGGGGGTTTGTCTCTACTTGTGATGAAATCAGCTCTTCGAAATTTTTCTGTCGTTTCTTCTGATAGTTATCATTTTTTGGCGCAGGGTGAAAAGACATGACTATGGTTGGGAATCGGATTTATTTATTTGCTTTTTTAACATTCCGCCAAATACCTCAACTTTATTAAAGTCTGGCCAGTCTCTTACCATTGAAAAACTACAGCCAGAATGTGCTTCTATCAAAGAGATGGGTGGGTCCTTTTATGTGGGGGCTTTAATTCTATAACAAATGCAGTAAATGATTTCATCAAAAATGACAAGGTTGATGACTTTTTACCTCTTCACACTAGTTACAAACCGGACCATCAGCTTGAAAAAAGGATCAACAAAGATGTCAGTCCTTGCAATACAAACAGAACTGCTTTCATTGATTATTGTAAAATTTCTGGATTCCGCATTCTTAATGGACGTATTCATAAAGAAACTTCTAGTAATTTCACTTTTTTCACAAGTAATGGCAATAGTGTTGTAGATTATGCCCTTTTAAGAGCAGGAAATTTCAAAATTGTTGAATCATAAAGTGTAGGTATAATATGTGAGCTAACAGATCATAGTCCTGTTGAAATATCTTAAAAATGTCCTAAGAACAATAGTGAAACTTACGAACAAAAAACTTTTAACTCTCCTATTTCTAAAAACGATAAACTAAAAGAAAAGTATTTTAAAAAATTTTTTATAAAGGATAACATACTATTAGAAAATTTAGCCATTGCTTTAGAAAGCGAAGATACCAGCAATGTTCTGGATAACATTTCCTTGCAGCTTGATAGCAATGAAATGCATATATAAACAATGATTGATTGAATTGTTGAAATCCAAAATGATCAAACTGTCTGAAAATAACTTGAATTCCAGAAAGATATTTGTAGAAAAAACATCAAAACACAAACATCATTGTCCTTGGCTTGATCAAGAGTGTAGGGCAAACAAATCAACGTTAAATAGGAATAGAAAGTCTTATCAGGCTGCTATTAAGTCTTCTACTAACAATCTAACAACAGATGCAATAAAAAAAACTTACCTCAGAATATTTTGAGCAAAGGAGACAATGTATTAAAATCTTGAAATTAAAACGTAAAAGCTCTATATAACTAGAACAACAAAAAAAACTTTGGGAATTATGAGGACAAGAGCCAAGGATATTCTGGAAAAAATTGAAATTAAAAAAAAAAACAAAAACTAGCTTAGAATTTTCTAACAATGAATTACATAATTACTTTTCTGATCTTTTAGATTCAAATAATGCTGCAGACACTAATGCCATTACAAACAGTGAAATTGTACATCCTGCTTTCTCCCCTGACAACCTCACACAGGAACTGATTCATGAATCCTTAAATTGTGATATTACTTTTGAAGAGGTAAAAAATATGTGCAAACAACTTAAAAACGGAAAGGCGGCAGGGATTGATATGTTGAGCGCTGAACTTCTAAAGAATCTACATTGCAGATTGCTTCTGGTATTTACCAAACTTTTCAACAAAATCCTGCAATCTGGAAAATTTCCAGAGTAGTGGTCCGTAGGTATCATCGTAATCATTTTCAAAGGTGATGACAAATCCGATCTAAATAATTACAGGGGTATCACCCTGCTAAGCATCTTTGGCAAGTTTCTTCTTGGAATTCTTCTAGATTAAATACTCTAAAATCAACCAATTCAATTCTGAATGAAAATCAAGTTGTATTCCGAAAAGGCTATCAAACCTCCGACCATATTTTCACTCTTCGAGCCCTAATAGACATCACTTTCATAAAAACAAGTGGCTCTATTTATTTATGCTTTGTTGATTTTAGACAAGCTTTTGATTCTGTAGACCATAAGCAGTTAATTCATAAAATAGGTACTTACGGTATTAAAGGAAATGTTTTGAAAGTAATAGGTTTGCTTTATGACAAAGTTAAATCTTGTGTTAGGGGCAATAATGGGCTGACAGAAATTTTTTCATGCTCATAAGGCGTCCTACAAGGATGCCTCCTTAGTCCAGTTCTCTTTACATTGTTTTTAAATGATCTAAATAGTTATATTCAAGACTCTGCAGCGGGTGTACCCTTAGGTAATAAAGTCATTCATTCATTATGAAATGTGGATGACCTTGTTTTGATTTCTCAAGATCCCCGAACCTTCAATCTCAACTAGATAAACTGGAAATTTTCACCAAATCGGTTAAAAATGGATGTCAATATTGATAAAACAAAAATCATGGTTCTTTGGAAAAATAAAAAAGTTTGGAAGGCTTCTGAAAGTAAGAAAATATGGAAACTAGGTGATTATGTTCTAAAACAATGTGAGTCCTACAAGTACCTCGGGGTTACAATAAAATCCAACAGTTCGTTTTCTGATCATGTTGACAAAATAAAAGAAAAAGCCCAGAAGTCTTATTATAGTCTTCTATCAAAAAGCAGGGAGTGGGGTGGGTTTCAGCCAAGACTTTTCCTTTATCTTTTTGATCACACAATAGTACCAATATTTAACTACAGTTCTGAAATCTAGGGAATTGACGATTGGGTTGACAATTAGAAACACTACATCTTTCAGCTTGTAAATGCGCATTAGGTGTCAAATCTTATACAACAACAGATGCGGTATATGCTGAATCAGGCAGAATTCATTTAGAATATAACAAACAGGTTAACATAATCAGAGTCTTCTTTCGTTAAGACGATGTTCGCTATGCTAGTCTAGCTTATCAAAGTCTTAGTAAAGATGCTGATGAGGGTTTCTCAAATTGGTAATCTCCAAACAGGGTATGGCATTCAAGACTCTGATAGTTCAAATACAATTAAAACAAAAGTTAGAAAAATGTTTGAATCTGAAGTTTTAAACAATCTTAGGACTCCGATCACTGAAGATAAGAAATTGAAATTGTATGCATTCTATAAGTCTGCGTTCAAATTTGAACTTTATCTTGATAGTCTTGTAGATTACAAGATTAGATCCACTGTTGCAAAATTACAACTTAGTTGCCATAATCTTCATACAGAAACAGGAATATTTGGAAAGACCAAAACACCAAGGGAAGGGAGATATTGTCCCTACTGTAAAACAAAAAGGCTCAAACGTAATTGAAGATGAAATTCATTTTATATTCTTCTTCTCTTTATGAAAACAAAATAAAACATGCTAGATCATATATTCCAAACTCTGTTTCCCTTAATGATGAAAATATGTTCACATGGCTAATGTCCCATGAGGAAAATGATGTAACTACAAAACTAGACTATTTCTGTTATAATTCATTTGTAAAAAGAACAAATTTATAGAGAGACCTGAGTCATTTTTAGGTATAAATGAGGCAGTAAGCAGATGAAGATAATTAAAATATTTAAGAAAAAAATAAATAATTTTGAAATTCAAACTCATTTACAGCTACGTAGATTTAGATTATAGTGGATTTGGTAGAAAGTATTCTTTTTTATGTAAAACAGTTTTAATAATTATGAGCACTCATATATCGTTAATTAATACCTTCTACTTTTGTAATTAATTAATTTAAGAGTTTATGTATTAAAATTTGTTAATAAGTTGTAATTGGTTAGGGTTAGGGGCAATCTCGGCCTAAACACCATTATTGAAAAAAAATATCATCAGCCAGTGGGAGAAGTGTAAGGGATAGTATCCCTTTCAAAATTCTAAAAGTTTTCAATCTATTTATTGCACACTCCACGTGAATACGAGCATTTGCATATCCTTTTGTTTTCTGGCTTCTTCCTTCATCATTTGAGCTTTTGCTCGAGCTCTAGGAGGGACATGTAGGGTGCAGTAATAATGTAGCAGGTCCTCTTTGATCTGAAAACCTCTGTCAGCCATAATTTGATCACCATATTAAAGGAGTTTATAAAACCTTGAGTTTTGGCAAATATACTGGTCAGTTGTCCTACCACCATAGCAATCCGATAAGTATGTGATATATCCGGATGGAGATATACCTATCACAAATTTGATGGTAATTTGCTTATCCAATGATTCAGGTCTTTCAATGTAAACTTCCGTACAGTTAATGATGCACCTTATCTTTTTGTGTGGCTTGACAAAAACAGATAGTGGTTGTAGGCAACCAGACAATAAGAGCATCTCCCAATATGTTTGATAAAAACTTTACCCAAGTTGTGAATATTCTTGAGGCACATGAAGCAGAAATTTTAAATCTAACTGCTAAATTCTCATTCAAAAGGCCAAGTCAAAGCCTTGTTAAAACGAGTAAAAATTGGTCATTTGGAACGACTTTGTGGCTTTTAAATGTTGATTTCTTTTTTTCTTACGTTGATACAACAGTATTTGAGCCTCTCCAGAAAATTAATTTGAGAATAAATTGTTTCAGGTGACCAAGCAGAGCATTAAATATTGCCAATGTTGTTATTTTTATCATCTTTTGCTTGATGGTTTCTTTACTTTCCTTTGAATGCTGATGTCTGCAAATTCAGCAGAAAGGCTTCTCACTTTGCTTTCAAGATCTGCTTTCTCAATTGAAAGTTGATTGACTTTCACCAGCAGCAGATTTATGATAAGATCCTTTCAGCATCAACTTCAGTTTCTGAATTGCCTGACTTATTTTCATAACTGCCTTCAGGCTCCTTGGCAGCATCGTTTTTAACCTCCTCTATTCTTATTGCATGCACCGGGTGCTCCTGACGTCTCAAAACTCTGCAAGTCTGTTTTGCAGGTTTCTCATAACCCAAATTTAAAGTTGTGTTAGGATTTTCTAGGGTTGGTTTGCGGTCAACAAAATGTTGAGAACAGACGATATCGCTTTGTCCTGGAGTCCATTCTTTATTTCCTTTCTTGGTTCTCCTAATCAATCTCATCCACTCCTTTCTTGTAGCCATATTCAGCTTGATACTTGGGAATATATGCAGGCCTAATGGTGGAGGAAATGGGCAATCTTTATGAATTTTTCCAGAATGTTCATCGCAATCTTTTCTCTCCCAAATCTTCAGTTTGTAATGACTGCTTCTACAACTTATAACTGCACAATTTCTATTTACCATCGTATCGTTGTTATGCTAGGCCAAAAAATACTAGTTCGGTCTAATTTTTTGAGTTTCTGCCTTACGCCAACTTCTGTGGTTTTCTGTAGTCTGCAAGAGCTAAATACTTGCAAGAATGCTGTTCTTTAGATTACAGACTACGCCAGAGGACGAATAACTTTAAAACGTTTGATAACTTTGAAGAACTTTTGACGAAAGGAAGACAAACACAAACTTAGCAATGGAGAGAAAGTTCAGGGGAAAACTTTTCCACCCAAAAAATAGCCCCACACCCTCGCCGATTGGACAAAACAATCTTAAATTAATTTGGATAAAACGGAAGGGTTAAGGAATTTTTGCATATTGGAAAATTGTGGTCCAGATAATAGAGTTTTGGAAAGTTAAGGTTCGGATAATCAAATATGTACTGTGCTGGTAAGACCCTTTTGATCAAGGCATACTTGGAACAAAAACTAAGGATGCAATGTAATGGGAATTGCTTAGTTTACATTAGCTGATAGGGGCTCATAATAATTGGCTGAATTGTTACCTGCATCTATGCTTTGTACAACATGGACCATCGCAAAGTCTTAATGGTTGGATAAAAACTCTGATTATAGTTATTTCTAGAGGTAGAAATATATTGCATTTGATATTGGTTAACTTTAGTTGTCCATGGCTGCACAAAGTTACAGCGTTGGGAAAATAGAATAAGACAGAGACATATATTGGCGTGTCTCACTGCCATTATAATATGAGTGCTTAGCTACATTTCTTTCTAATGACAATCATATGTAGTTTTTCAGAGTGCAAAGAATCTTCTTTTGGTGGCATTTTCACTTTATGATAAATGTCACCATTACATGTTATTGTATGCTGTTGATGTTGTTCGATATTTTTGGTGTTTTAAAATATTGTTGCAAGAACAAAAACCTAGATTTTAAGCAGGATTGAAGCAGAAAACTACCTCCTCTTCAAGACTAGAAGCAAGCAGCCTAGAAAGATCAGCCTTATCTTCATCCTCAAGGAGTACATTCAATTCGTCTTGTAGATTTGACAAATATTCCACACAAAACTTCTCCCCAGTTTTAGCATCATTCATTATAAAGTCAGGGTACTCAAGCATGACTCTTGTTCTTTGATTTTGTTTTTCCAGTCCTCAAAATCTACCAAGAGAATCTAATTGTCAGGTTTACTAAGCTAATGATCTAATTGATTAGAGTAATGCCTTAGTATTAGGTATACATGATTTCCTTGCAAGCGAGTTTTAGAAATTTGTAAATTTTTTCAAAAAATTATGGACAAATTCAGAAATAGAAATTGTTGCGGGAAAACTGAGTCATCCTACTACTCTATTACTCGAATGTCAACAATCATTCTCCATTTTGATAATTACTGGCGTATAAATTCCACCCTTATCAAGCGTTTCAGTCTGGGTCTGACATTTATACTTTGAAGAGTTTTAGAGGAAAAAATCTTTTAAGTATATCCAAAAATTTTTATCCTGTTTCTTGCAGTAGTATGCAGTAATTGGAAAGCAAGCATATTTAGCAGAGAAGATAACTTGATTCACAGTGGAGGAGATAGGATTAACCATTCTTGCAGACTCGTCAAGGCTTGTAGATTACTGTTTATTCAGCCATTTAAGCATTACATTTAAGTGCTTCAAATTGAAAACTCATTGCAGATTTACAGGTTTAAAATGCTACTGATCATTTGAGATGTAGCGGTTGTAATTTTTCTGCAATCTGTCTTTATTGAATGTCTTATGTTGGCCAAAACAAAGCCATACACAAAAGGGTTGGCAATAGGATTTTCTTATGCAAGGCTTGTCTCCAAGTCTAGCCATCATATGTGCTGCCAAAGCCAGCAGATATTATGTAGAAGGCCACTGGACACACGCAAATCACGTACAAACCTTTTGGGGTGTCATGTCTTTCAGAACTATTCTCATTCAGCTTCTTATCAGACAGCAAATACAAGCAAATTGGAACAAATGTGAGAACAACAATGTTGGAAAAACTACGATATGGTGATTGCTCATGATTGATTTTGTAAACATTAAGGCAATGCCAGTGTAATTTGGTTCATTGTCCGGTTGGGGAGGAATGAAAGAAGCTACTCGTATGCATTTTAGAGCTATGTGTCCATGATTTTGCTTCATTTTGGAAGCAGTGGAAGGAAGTTTGTTCTTATATGTGACTTGGTGGGCTTAAACAGAATCTTGTTGAAAAGGACTTCAGTAGACAATGTTCTATTGGTGGAGAGAAAAGGAAAAGACTCACCATCTGCCTCATCAGATCTTTTAATTAGTGCAGCAAAGAGTACAAAAAAGACTGACACAGTAATGCTGCAAAGGAATGGAAATATGAAGCACAGAAGACTAAATTAAAATATTAATATTTCACCCAAGCATTCAGAACTTCATCAGAGCAAAATTTGATTGGTGGAGCCTAGGGGGTTATGTGTTGGTGATGTAATAGCTGTAGTTGTTGAAGGGTTACATGAAAGGAGATTGACAAAATAGCTGAAATATGTAGGAAATAAATGAAATAGATGTGAATGGTGTAATTATGTACAGATATGTGCAATAAATGCTGATTATGAGGTTAAATGTAAACAAATATTAGTAAAGAAAACTAGGTAAGCATTCTGTTGTTCTGTTAAGTCAGTGCAGCGCAAGAGGGTTGGCCAAGCCAATGAAGTATTTTTCTCTGGCTCTACGAACACTCTCTAGTTTGTCATGTATTTACAGCAAAGGCATAACTTGTAAGTCATGTAATGTCAGGATTGTAGTGTGAAGTGTTCTACCACCCCCGATTTGTCATGTCTCTTGTTTACATGTCTCACCTGTGGTATATCTGTCTTGCAAACGCCTCCTTATTTGTTAAATGTCCTCACAGTTTTTAGTAAAAAGTTCTTGCAATGTTGCATGTAAAGAATGTTGGGTGTATTGCAGTCAAGTCTTCGTTGGGTTCATATTTTTTGTTTTTATTTGAAAATGTAGACACAGTAGTGCTCTTGTTTTTGTGGTAGCAAGTGATGCAGTCATGTGTCAAGTTACATTCGTCACATTTTTGGCCTTATCTGTGCTTGAAATTTGTCTCTTTGCTCACACAAATAATTTTGGTCTATGGCAGCTCAGTATAGTTGGCTGTCGAAAAGCTTCTTTACCAGTGTCAGAGTTTTTTTTATGTAGCAAATTTTGTGTTTGTATGTGACCCAGTTGTGACAGGCTAAAGTGGTACGTGACAACAAAAGGTGTCCTGTCATTCTGTTGCTTCTCTACTGATTTGATTTCTGTCATGACATGAAGGCTTGGAAGATTTCATTGTATTGTATGTCATGTATGATGTGTTTCCGCCCTTTGCTTCTGTGTGAGTAGTCTGTCTGTTTGTCTCTTGGATGTTTTATCATTAGGACAAATACATTTTTGTCATAGGGCAAGAAGTCATTTCTAAAAGACTGAACACCCCAAGAACAGGCCGAACAGTCCAGGAACACCCAAAGAACAGGCCATAAAACACTCAAGAACAGGCTGAACACCTAATACTGATTAAAACCGACATAAGATTCAAAAAATAATTTTGTCAATCATTCGAAATCAATTTAGGGGCGGTAGAGGGCCCAAAGGGCACTTGATGTTGTTGTTGTAATAACAAACTAAGGTCTTGCACATTAGTATTTAGATAAAAATGCAATCACTGAAAGGTTGGTCTGGCGTTATACATTTATTTAAAGGTTCAACACAACAGAAAAGTGGAAAAACAGTTTAGTAGAAATACAAAATACAATCAGCTTTCCACCAGAAAGGAAACAATGCTAGGAACAAAACGAAACAAGCCTTCAAATACTGTGAAGTGAAGGAATAAGGAATTGAATTGTCAAATATATATATCCAAGCCAAGTTTCTAAAAAGTTTCAAATCTTCAATCACGCATCCTTGACCTTGCAGCCTGGCCTTTGCATCTCCTGGCAGCATTTCCAAGGTTTGCTTTGATACTTTAATAATTGAGAGTTGAAAATTTTGCTCAAAATCAAGCAAGCATGACCTCAGGTAGTGCATATAAATGTTCCCAGTACTGGAACGCTGTTTGCCATTTGAAGTGGTCCACTCTCTAGTCCCCTCTGTCTTCACAACTACCCAGTCAGAAGTCGTGAAAGCTCTCTTGCAGATTTGGCATCGCTTTACCAAGACAGGACAATTTTTTTATCAGAGCGATGCATGAGCTGGAAACTTTGGAAATTTTGTGGTCAGGATTAATGGATCAAGCTTTGATGCATCATTTCCTTTCTTCACTTTTGGAATCACTGTCCATGTTGACTTATCTTTCTCTTTACCTTTGTCTTTCTCATCACTATCAATCTTAGCCAACTTGATAAATGTCACTTTATCTTTCGGCCTTACAGGTGGGGCCATTAATCTATCAAGAAAAAGAGCTGGTTCCTCCTTTTCTGCCCTTCTTTTCACTATCGTGGCTTTTTTTTAACCAGCAGATGGAGGTTTGTAGTAGCAATCGCTCTGTAAAGGCATAAAAGCAAAAAATGCATCAAGGTGTTGTTGCTGCCTCAACATACCCCATGGGTTCCACTTTGTTGGATCAACATAAAAACTTTCATAGCCTGGTGATAAACGATAACGGCCAATACCTGGAAGTGCTCTTGCTGTTTCAGTATTAAATTCATCAACAAATTGACTCAAGAATATGTTCACTTCTTTCACATCCTTTGGTTTTTGGCCCTCATCAGATGAGAACTTTTTCTGCAGTCTATGGCTACTTTCAAGGCCATTTGTATAAAATCGACCCTTGATGTTCAGGCATGAACGAGCTGACATTAACAAGTTCTCCTTAAATTTCTCTGATCTGTTTTTAAGAAACCATGAATGAAAGTCTGGCAATAAATCATCCCATACATTCTTAATGCTCATGAGCTTGACATCAAAATCTTCTTCATCAAATGCATCTGTGAGACCAAGCTCACAATCCATTTGGTGTTCCATAGATACCAGACATGATCCTTTCTATTGTGCGTCTGTTAGAGTCAAAAAAGCGTCCAGGGGCACAGACATTCGCTAATTTGTATTAGATTTTGTATAATCACCTTCTGCGAATTTGATGAAAAACGAGATGAGAAAAAATTTTACCGTTTCCTCCTGATCTACAGTAGCTGGTTCAAAGTATACTATTCAGTTTAGTTTGTGAGGTCCTCAACTTTCATCTTTAAATAGAAATAAACGTTGATGAAGAAAGACCAGCAATGGACAATCCACACCCCTTTCAAATAGAGAACGTCACGGTATGCCATTTTGAGAGCTCAGTGCTAAATTTGTATGAATATAAGTTGTCCTAGACCAAAATAGCTGAATTCTGGAATTCCTCTTTTATTCTTAGTCACTTTTTCTTCTCTCCAGGAAAGAATGAGTCCAGAATCAAAAAAATTTATGGTACTTTTACTCAACAAAGAAGAGCAGCGTTTGATATGGTAAGGCCTCGATATTTCATTTGTTTTTATTCAGGATCAGAAAATGTGAATTGAGCATTAAGCGCCATGGACAATTCGATTATTACTTCGCAGGGAGTTAAATGGAGGAATAAAAAGATAAGTAAAGAGGCAAAGCGTTGTCATTGCTGAAGAAATGGAGGATATGACTGTTGAGAAAGAAGAAGAAGAAACTACTGCAGATGGAAAAAACAAACTCGCTCCAAAAAGGCAGCATTTTGCTCTTCGTACAGTTGTGGCCTCAAAGAGCCCACAAACAGCCAAGCAAGGTGAAGACTTGAAGACAGGTTTCATTTATATTGCACCTTTAACCTCAGATCATTTCCAGTTTCACTTTTCGGAAGTACGTGACTGAAGAAACCAACATTCAGAGCGGTTGATGTGGAAACTTCAAATCATCACCTTTTGCTAATGATCCTGCCCTTGACATTCACACGAGAGATTTGAGTTATCCAATCAAGTGTTTAGCCCAATAGTAAGTAAGAAGTTAAAAATTGTGCCATTTTGATAGCACCAAATTTTGTGATAAAATGTTCTGTTGAAAGTTTGCTAGCATTGAAGGTTGCAAAATAAGCTCAAATCATCAGAAAATTAGATGTAAAGGCTAGTAAACATTAAAATACCCTGGGGTTAGGCAAAGCCCTCACATACATCTCTGCGACTAGCGTTGATGCCAGAATATGTAGCCTTCTCTTCTCAAGCATTTGGAGACAGCAAGGTAATGAATTCTCTTGGGCAATTTTTGCAACATGCAGACTGTAAATACTATTTGAATTCATTCCATACCTACAGCAGCCACAATTTGAAAAGCTAGCGTCTGAATTTGGAAGGGCATTTTCATCTGGCGTCTGATCTTTTGAAGAAATTATTTTATTAACATACATCATCATTTTTATAGCAAATATCTATATGAACATTTTTATTGACAATCTTTAGTTATGTGTACTTCCGATACTGATATGTGATCCTTCAGTTTCTATAGCTTGTTAGCATTTTTACCTTTTTCTATGATATAAAAATCATAGTTCGAAACAAAAGGTGTTTTTCATATTTTAGCATGTTGTGCCATCTTAACAGAAAATTGAATTTTAACATGAAGGGCGTTTCCTGAATTTCTTACATGTTGTACTGCCTTAACACGAAATCGAAAAATAAATGGAAGGACACTATCAGAAATTCTTACATGTGTGCCACCTTAAATTCTTTAATGCTGTGCCACCTTTACATCAAATTGCATTATAAAACAACCGAAGCTTTGCCTCTTTCTTAAATTCCTTTTGGCAACCATTTATATAATTGATTACCTTCAGGATGACACTCTGTGTTTCCAGAGATGACGACACAACAAATGTGCCACAATAACTGTTGCAAGACTGCCATGCCCAACTCCTCTTCCCGAACGATATCTTTCCACTTGAAGGTTTCAAAACAATCGTCTTAAGGTTCAATTTTTGGGGCTCTGAATGATTTTTTCAGAGCCATTTTTCCAAAAAGGACTTAGTCCATCACAGAAAGAACGCAGGGGAAGGCCACACATGTTGAAGTTCAGAGCAGACAAACGAGCAACTAGAATTACATGCTATTTCCGGCAATCATTTTTCAGAAAGAGTGGATTCCCAGAGATTTTACGGAATCAATAGAGAAAACGAATCAAACTGCATTTTAAAAAAAACAGCAAAGTCTGGATTTCTAACATGGTGTGCCATCTTAGCATGCTATCATCAATGGTATTTGCCACCTTAAAATTGAATCAATAACGGCATTATCTCCAACATTCCCCCTTTTACATATTCCCTCTTTTACAGATTCCACCTTTTACAGATTCCCCAGGGAATCGGGGAATGCAAAGACAATTTTTTGTCGCTCCCCTTTTACAGATTGAGAAAAGGGGGAATATGACGTCATATTTCCCAATTCCCCGTTTCCCCGATTCCCTGTTCCCCCTTTTACAGATAGCCAAAATGTAACAATAGATTAATCACAAATATGAGGAAGTGACGTTTGAAGTTGCCACAGTGTTGTTGTTAGTGTTGTTAGTGAGAATCATTAAAGAAAGCAGCTACTCATAATATAACACCAGTTCGTAGCGACTGTTACTCTAGCTTACTGATCGAAGGTGCTTGTTTCTTGAAAGGGAGGTCTGGAGTTCCATTCCAATGAATATTTCAATTTTTTTAATCTTGATTCTCAAGAAACATAACAATTCAACTATATAGTTGCTTAATATAGCAAATTTATCCGCTAATTTTTTCACATTTCAATATATTAGCTACCTCAAAATCCCTCAGCCCAACAATCAAAGCATTAGAAAAGTGGAAAGACTTAATTCAAAAGACCAAACAAGTCTAAATTTAGAAAGGAAAAAAATTAAAAAGTCTATTCTTGAGGGTGGTCAAGAAGGGAAGCACTAAACACAAGTGCAAAATAATTTGCAGACTGGATTTCTAATGTGCGGATTGATCATAGCTAGTACCCTATTGCAGAGAGAAGAACGACTCTTTCGTCAGTAAACAAGGTAAAAAGCATAACTAAGTCGTCAATGAAGAAAATTCACAGAAACTTAATTACTGAATAAAAATACTCGAAAATACTACTGCATAAACGTAAGTGTTTGAAATTAACAATTACAAAGAAAAAATACTTTTTTTAAGATACGCTAATCAAGCAAATATTGAAATATGTATTTCAAAATAGAAAAAAATCAAACAGTCATATTGGGCCTCTAACCTCTAGACAGAGAGGCCATGTTAATGTGCAGTAAAACTTGTTCTTCCGTCAAATGAAAGACCCCACACCCTAGAAAACCCGAGGTGCACTTCATATATCGGGGGACATAATATTGTTGTAAAGGACGTGCAATATTTCGAACGATAAGATTTTCCATCAACAATTCGCGTTGCTTTAGTGAATTAACCATCGCTTTAAAGACAGCGAAAATGGTTGAAGATAGCAAGCAAGGGGCAAACCAGAACAATGAGGAGCGAAGTAACGTTACAGGTCTCAGGGCATGTCTAAGAGCAAGGGTTCATACTGGGCTATAATTTTTTCCATTTATTCGATTTGTTGATCTCACCGAATGATATTTGCCGCCAATCAACATGGTTTACAAATCAATGTTGAAAAAGTTAGACTAGCCAATGTTTAGTTGCATTCCAAACCATTTCACACGCAATATATCTCTTTTTATAACTAATATTGATGATCAGCTTATACGATACAAATTTACAAAACAATGTAAACAAGCGAATAATAAATAAGCTTAGGCATATCAATAATATAAAAGCTAAACTCAAGACTGATTCCTAGTGACAAATAATGGTTTAACAAACTTTGAACAACACGTCCGTAATCTTCTACTTACACAGTCAAACAAATTGTCCCTAATTTTTTGGGACCAAGCTACTTTTGTCCATAAATACCGATTTGTCCATAAATGTTCCCGAAATGATACCAAAATATTAGGGAAAAATTTTCCATAACAGTTGTTAGGGACACACTCAATGTCTGTCCATAAATTTTCCCTAAATGCAGGGTATTTTTTAACAAACTGACTACTGAGTCATTTGCCCCAGTGGGCCCTTCTGCTTGCCCCAGTAGTGAAGGAAAAATCAGTACTTTTGCCCCAGTGGCCTAAGTCAAAATGGGGCCCTTTTTCATAGGATTTTTCCCTCCTAAACAAAGCGATGTTATTGATGTTGCTAGCCAAAATAAAATCTTGGAAGTCGCTGATCACAATTGCAAAAAGGAGCAAATACAAGGTTTTGTGCCCATGCCCCAGGCAAAAGCTATTTCATTGAATTGGATTGTATGAGAACAATAGACCATTTTGTTATTTCTGTTTCGCACGCGAACGATTATCATTTGTTTCATGCTCCCGAAGAATCGACATGAAGAGAAAATATAGGCCAAAGTCTTGGAGTGAAAAGCGTATCGCGAAAAAGAGAGATGAACTTAAACAGGCAGCAGCAGCACAGGGGCAGACATCGCTTTTAAGTTCGTTTGGCAAGAAACCTGTTGAAAAGACAAATGAAAGAGCTGGGAATGATGGTGAATGCAGTAGTAGTGGCGAAGCTGCCAAAGCAAGTGCAAGTTATCTGTTAGGCCCAGAGCCAGAGGCAAGTGATACTGAAGAAAAGTGATTTCCAAAATGTTCGAATTGCAGAACTTGAAACAGAAAATTTGATCGATAAGGAACCAGTTTGCTGCACAGCAGCAGAGGCAGATGCCAAAAATAATGGGCCTAATAAGAAGGCAAAGAAGGATGATCCATCTTCATCAAATCCTGGTTGCTGTTGGTACAAGGGTAATAAATTGGAGATTAACTGGCTTTTATTATCTAACAGTTGTCTCAAGGCCTCAAAGAGAACATTTAAAGAGGACAGAGCAAGGCAGTTTATTACATGTATGCTATGTCGGAAATATGAAATGGAAGTTAAAAGATTTACAGTGAATGGTCGGCTTCCAATTCCTAATGGAATTCGTGCAGATGGCAAGGATAGGCTTAAGTGCATTGTAGATCACTTACAATCATCAGCACATGAAGAAGCGATCCGACTTAAGGAAAATGATGAAGCATGGAGTTCCATTTCAGATAGCCCCCCAGTACAGATAGGGTTAAAGATGAAAGTTGAGTATCTCAGAAAGTAAACTGAATAGTATACTTTGAACTAACTGGATCAGGAAGAAATGGTCACATTTTTTTTCTCTCATTTTTCATCTAAATTCGCAGAAGGCGATTATAGGAAATCTAATACAAATTAGCGAATGTCTGTGCCCCTGAACGCTTTTTTGACTTAAGATTCACAAATACTTATCACAGACTAAATTCATGTTCAGAAACTTTGCTCTGTGATTTCTATCTCTATCTCTATCTAGGATGTCTAAATTTCCTCATAATTAAGTCTAATATTTATGGAGGAATGAGACAGGACATAGCTCTACAATATAATGCTGAAAATCTCATTAAAAATGGTTACGTCTGCTGGAGTTTATACTTGGAAAACATATTGCCCTGCTGTGAACTGCGAAAGCTCCCCCCCCCCCCTTAGAGTTTATAATGGGATTCACAGTGTATTATATATCATGATTATTATGGCTATGGATTGAAAAAACTTCACAAATCTCATATATGCTGGGTTATTGGGTTGGCAGGTTGACAAATAGGATACACGATGTATCATGATTATGATGACTATTGATTGAAAAAACATCAAAATCAGTACGTACCACAAAAATTAGTAGAAAGCATTACCAATAGCAAGTATGAAAAATTTCAAGTCACTTTTATTATTCCAACCAGCTGGTTTAACTATCAAAGAAGTTTGGCTGAATCCAAAAGAGCATGCCCTCCTTTGTTGTGATAGATACATTTCTTGTGACTATGCACTATGGACTGTTAACTGTTTGAATAAGCAACAGGACTCTCTCTACTCTATTTGCTTGAATTGTGTCTTGCACAATCCTGAATTTCTAATAGCAAAGAGACTCTCAGAGGACAGGCGAAGTAGTTAGCAAAGTGGGCGTTCGGGCACAGGGCAACCAAGGTCAGTGAAGTCATCAGTGACATCATCAGGTTGCGTTATAATGCGACAGTTTTTATGTATCTAGCGTGATGGTTTCTCCAACCTCTTTTTCAAGAGTCCCGGGAAAGTCCCTGATAATCCTGAACATTGGAAGAGACACAAGTGGCAAATCATTTCTTGGAAGCAATGTGAGACAGAAAAAAATCATTAGGCTACCATTTATGTTCAAAAAGAAAACTTCATACTGTGAATTACTTGGTTTGCCTCCACCTGAAGACATAAGATGTATGCCTCCACCTTAAGATGTATGAAAAAGTAAAGCAGAATCCAAGGGCCATGAATAATCATGATGTGGCAGGCTTTCCAGTCACTGGATTCCATGACTACACTCATTCTTAAGCCGGTTTTCCACTAGGCAAATTTGTTCGCACGACGCGATGAATTTCACATCGAAAGATTGACATAGGTTTTCCACTAGGCGCTCATCTGACAATTAGAAAACGTAATTTATAAACAGTGAGACGACCTGAAACAAGATGAAATCACCTGAAACGACCTGAAACGACCTGAAACAACCTGAAACGAGCCGTAAAATTTGGAATCGAGGCTGAAACGACCTGAGACGACCTGCTATCTTAGCAACTAAGTGTTAAGGTCAAGGGATTTGTATTGTTCTTTACGCATTGTCACATTCTTTTCTTATCACAATAGGAACACGTGTCAGTATCAAAGCGGCCATCCTTTCATCAGACACCTAATTTTCTGCGAAAGACAGTCTATCCGATCCATAAGGGGTCATTGGGCATGCGGGGTTATGACGATGGGCGGTTTTCCGGGTTTTTCGACACTTCGAGAGCGGTTTTACCGAGGGGCAATTCACTCCTCAGAAAGGTGTACGAGATTTTTATGGAAACAAAAGGATCTCCAAGAGATTTTTGTGAAAACAATAGGTTTTCTAGCAAAGTTGTACGAGGTTTTCAAAGAATGAATCGCCCCTCGGGTTTTACAGTTTTACCTTCAAAAAGTACGGTTTTTCAATTTGTGATTTCGGAGGGGCAATTCACTCCTTGAAAGTCTCGTACACCTTTGCTGGAAGTCCTATTGTTTTCTCGGAAGTCCCTTGAAAGTCCTTTTGTTATAATGGAAGTCTCGTACGCCTTTTTGCAGAGTGAAATGCCCCTCGGTGATTTCGGTGTGGTTTAAAAGAGTTTTAACATGTAGGTCCATGCTTCAACTATTTTGGCTAAAAAAATGTTTTTACGGTTTTCAAACCTCCCCCCCCCTCCCCTATGCTTCCATGATGGAGTTTCGGAACCAAAATGTTGATCTAAAGAATTTGGCGTTAAACACAAAATTCAGAATAAAAACAAAAAGAAAAGGCGGAAAAATTCAGAAAGCCTCTGGTTTTTATTTAAAAAAGGTACTACGCATAAAGCTTATACCGAGGGGCATTATTCACTCCTTGAAAATCTCGTACCCCTTTTTGCAGAGTGAAATGCCCCTCGGCTTATACAGTAAATGGAAATTTGTGGGAGAACGGCAACAACCAAATATCTTAATTGAAAACAGACTCCTCCTTCTGATAAGGAAATCATATGAACTCAATCAATTTCAGCTCCAACAGTGATTTTTTCAACAGATTAAGAACAATACCTTCCCAGAGGGATGGCCACTTTGATACTGACACGTGTTCCTATTGTGGTAAGAAAAGAAAGCGACAATGCGTAAAGAACAATACAAATCCCTTGACCTTAACACTTCGTTGCTAAGATAGCAGGTCGTCTCAGGTCGTTTGAGCCTCGATTCCAAATTTGACGGCTCGTTTCAGGTTGTTTCAGGTTGTTTCAGGTCGTTTCAGGTGATTTCATCTCGTTTCAGGTCGTTTCAGGTCGTCTCAGGTGACTATTGCTGCCAGTTACCGAATGAGTCCAGCCATTGTCGGAAGGATAATCAACGATACTTGTGGATGCTTGTGGAATGTTTTGCTTGAAAGGGGGTACATCAAATGTCCATCAAAACAAGAAGAGTGGAAACAAATAGCTACAGATTTTTTCGAGTTGTGGAATTTTCCTAACTGTATTGGTGCATTAGATGGGAAACATATTGTTATTCAAGCACCTGTTGGGTCATCATTTTTTAATTACGAGAAAACTTTCACCATATCTTTGTTGGCAGTGTGCGATGCCAGGTACAGGTTTACTATGGTTTGTGGTGTTTTTGCAATAGTTGTAGCTGCAATCACAAGTTTTTGTAAGCCATTTCTCCAGTATATTACAAGGCTCTACATCCAACACAGTATGCAAAATATCTCAGACAGGGTACAATAATGAGGGTTGGAGCAGATTTCATAGATACAGTCTTCTTGTTCCTGAAGGAATTGGCATTGCAAAAAACGTGAATTCAGTTGCAAGCATTAGCTATTATTCAGACAGGGATGAAGATATAGTACCTAAAACCAAAGCTCCTACCAGCAAGCCAGAAAATGCACAAAGAAAGAGAAGTTATCGAAAAACTCCTAGGACTGTGAGCAAATCTGAAGAACAGAAAGTATGTAAATACTAAGCAGTTGCAAAGAGAACTAAACATGCTAATCGGTCAAAAAAGAGTAAAACAAAGGCCGCTGTATGTCATATAAGGAGTAAACGAAACATGGAATTTACGGGTGGTTCAAACCTAAAAAGACATACCCTGAAATTTCATCCATTTCATCCAATTCACACATCATTTCATAGACTCGGCCTTTTAAATGAGGATTTAGCAGATAGATTTAACGCTTCTGCTTCATGTGCCTCAAGAATATTCACAACTTGGGTGAAGTTCTTATCAAAGATTTTGGGACTTATTGTCTGGTTGCCCAAGGCTACAATACAGTCAAATCTGCTATCTGTTTTTGTCAAGTCACACAAAAAGATAAGGTGCATCATTGACTGTACGGAAGTTTACATTGGAAGATCTAAATCATCGGGTAATCAAGCTGCTACTTGGTCAGGTTATAAAAAGCATAATACCATCAAATTTTAATAGGTATATCTCCATCCAGATATATTACATACTTGTCGGATTGCTATGGTGGTAGGGCAACTACACACATTCTTACATCACCTTCATTGTGGGGACTAGTCTTCCAGTCTTATGTTGCGGGGACAGCAGAAAAGCTGACATATTTCCATTATTGTTTTCTTAATTGCCTCGCTGACATGTGCATATCTTTAAGGGTAGAAAGACACATAAGATCGACACAGTGAAAGTCATTTTAAAATCAAAACTCACTTTTTGTGGGGACATGTTACTTTTTGGTTACATTGTGGGGACATAATGACATTCCGGCATTTCCTTGCAATTGGGGAATTGGACGTGATGAATTATGGGCTTCTGTGTTAATTCTTGTGCCCAATATGTCACTGGGTCTTCAATTAACATTATAACCAGCAAAATACTCACAAATTTTGTGGGGACATGTGACTTTTTGGTCACATTCTGGGGACATGTATCCGGCATTACCTCGCAAATTGTGAACTCGACAGGATAAATTATGGCTCATAATTTATGGCTCATAATTCATGGGATGTTTTGTTGATTCTTGTGTCCAATATGGGCTATGGCCCTGAGTCTCTTTCCAAAACCAGCAAAATAATCACTTTGTGTTGTGGGGACATGTCACATTTAATGCCCTAATTTGGATTTTGATTCTGTGTATTGGTGTCATCTTTTTGGTCACATTCTGGGGACATGTATCCGGCATTACCTCGCAAATTGTGAACTCGACATGATAAATTATGGCTCATAATTTATGGCTCATAATTCATGGGATGTTTTGTTGATTCTTGTGTCCAATATGGGCTATGGCCCTGAGTCTCTTTCCACGACCAGCAAAATAATCACTTTGTGTTGTGGGGACATGCCACATGTAATGCCCTAATTTGGATTTTGATTCTGTGTATTGGTGTCATCTTTTGTCTTGTTGTCACGTGCATGCTGCATTCCCAGCTTGCACTTCGGCGTTGCACGAGGACTGAAATTGGAGGAAGTTTGCACTTGGGACTTGAAGGAAATTGCATGTCAGGATTTGCTGAACGAAACAAATTTGGGCATGCCCCGGTCTTTGGTAAGTTTGCTATTTGTTTCTTTTATTTAATATGATGAATGCAGATTTAGATTAAACTAGGTGACCTTTTGATATCCTAATTCCTTTCAGGATTAATAATCTCGCAGGGTTATCAGACATGGCCACATGGCCTAAAAGCCCGCCAAAACATTTTACTTTCGACGTTTGGTCCCTGACAATTGTTATATTCTTGTAAATTGATGTATATCTTACAAATATAACATAAATTTGCCTGCCTGGCTTTTTGTTTCGGGTTTTTTACGAATTAAAGTTGGTATGGAGAGAGGCCTAAATATAAAGACTGCCAAAACTTGAGACAAAATAAATGACACCCCCCAACACAGCAGATGCAGATGTTATGAAAAAATATCAGTTGGGCATGTTAATAAAGAAAATTAATATTCTCTCATTTCTTTGTACGACTGCTACATGAATAAAACTGTCAAGGCCACATTGTACCTCCTGTTGTATCTTTTGTTGTATTTGTTTGTTATTAGAAAGTCTTGTAGTAGTAGGTACTAGATAGAGATAGATACTAGCTTGGCAGCCGTTGCCCATCATTACCCAAATGTTTAATTTGTCTATTGCTATTGCATAACATCCTCACAGAGATCAAAAGAAAAGAAGCCTGACTTTTCAAACTGGCTCCAATGTGATCAGCCAGGCTTTGAAGCAAGATTTATCAACAAATATACATTTTGGTCTTTGCTGTATTGTTATGATACTGTGTTAAATTGAATCCACTCTCTTTATGGGGACATTTTGGTCTTTACTCTACTCTTATTGTACTGTCGCTAAATTTAATCTCACTCTCTTTATGGGGACATCTTGGTCTTTGCTGTATTCTTATAATACTTTGTCCAATTTCATCTCATTCTGTTTATGGGGACATTTTGGTCTTTGCTCTACCCTTATAATACTTTTTTAATTTAAATTTTAAAAAATTTTGGTCCTTGCTCTCTCTTATAATACTTTCACTAAATTTCATCTCACTCTTTTTATGGGGACATCTTGGTCTTTGCTGTATTCTTATAATACTTTTCTAAATTTCATCTCACTCTCTTTATGGAGACATTTTGGTCTTTGCTGTATTCTTATAATACTTTGTCAAATTTCATCTTTTTCTTTTTATTGGGACATTTCGGTCTTTGCTCTACTCTTATAATACTTTGTTTAATTTCATCTAACTCTCTTAACGGGGAAATTTTGGTCTTTGCTGTATTCTCATAATACTTTGTTTAATTTCATCTCACTCTCTTAATGGGGACATCTCGATCTTTGCTCTACTCTTTTAATACTTTCGCTAAATTTAATCTCACTCTTTTTATGGGGACATCTTGGTCTTGGCTGTATTCTTACAATACTTAGTTAAATTTCATCTCACTTGGGGGACATTTCGGTCTTTCCTCTACTCTTATAATACTTTCACTAAATTTCATCCCACTCTTTTTATGGAGACATTTTGGTCTTTGCTGTATTGTTATGATACTTTGTTAAATTGAATCCACTCTCTTTATGGGGACATTTTGGTCTTTACTCTACTCTTATTATACTGTCGCTAAATTTAATCTCACTCTCTTTTTGGCGACATCTTGGTCTTTGCTGTATTCTTATAATACTTTGTCCAATTTCATCTCATTCTGTTTATGGGGACATTTTGGTCTTTGCTCTACCCTTATAATACTTTTTTAATTTTAATTTTTAAAAATTTTGGTCCTTGCTCTCTCTTATAATACTTTCACTAAATTTCATCTCACTCTTTTTATGGGGACATCTTGGTCTTTGCTGTATTCTTATAATACTTTTCTAAATTTCATCTCATTCTCTTTATGGGGACATTTTGGTCTTTTCTGTATTCTAAATTACTTTGTTAAGATTCATCTCACTCTTTTTTACATTGTTAAATTGAATCCACTCTCTTAATGGGGACATTTTGGTCTTTGCTCTACTCTTATAATATGTTGTTAAGTTGAATCCACTCTCTTTATGGGGACGTTTTTGTCTTTGCTGTATTCATATAATACTTTATTTAATTTCATCTCACTATCTTTATGTGGGGACATTTTGGTCTTTGATGTATTCTTATAATACTTTGCTAAATTCTGTCTCACTGTTTCATGGCAATTTTTGTGAGCTCTTCTGAGAGATTTTCATTGTTGAAGATTGTCCTTTTACTGTATGTTATATTATCGACACTTTATATTTGAGCTTTGTTAATTGTTAGCTTATTTAAATGTTTTCTTTCTTTTAATCTTTAGAATGTATGTTTGTTTTAGGAAATCATTCATAATGACTCTGGGATCAAAGGAGATTTCCCTGATTTTTCCGATACCGATGCTTCTAATGTTGCTTCTGAAATTTCACTCCAAGTATTTATACCTATGTTAGAATAATTGAATATAATTGTTTTTACCAAGAATAAGTTCTGTAGACTTGAAGTCAATCATAAGAATTTATAGACTACTGATGAAGGGTTATGCCTGATACGTTTGTTTGCATAACTTATTCTTGGCATATACTGAATAGTTATATTTGATAATTATAAGATATTTAGTTCTTAATATTACCATAGGTAAACAATTATTGGTTTTATACCTATGCCTATTTTTGCTTTTTTACAAAGGTAAGTAGCTTGAATTTACATTGTCAAAGAAATGTTATCAATGCAATTTTGAGATAAGAGGAGTAAATGAGCCCTATCAAAACGAGATGGGGATACAAGGGTAAAATCAGTACCTGTTCGATGTAATTTATATATAATGAATAGATCTGGCACAGTCTTTCTGTAATTTGCTAAAATGTTTGCATCATGTGAACCCTCAAAATCACAAAATGCAGTAATTCTTAAATTATTTCTAAGTTGCCAATGGCAACATGTTACATGGGGGGTTGTTGACATTCTTTAGTAACAGATAACAATGCATCCAATGTTTAATTACTTTGTCATATTTGCGTTATGTGCACATCCCAAAGCATTTAATCTTATTGAAAGAGCTTCAATAACTAACCTCCTTGCTTGCATTTTTACCACTTTAAAGGATAATGTCAAAAGTATTATGTTATTAAGTTTTTGGTGACCCTGACAAAGTGGTTGATGTGGATGTCAAAAGGACATTTTCAATTTTTGACATTCTTTTGCCAATTGATGCTATACTAAAGCAAGGACAGGACAGGATGTCAATGAAGAGTTTACCTTTGACCTCAAATTCATTTCCTTTTCTAGAACCCTTATAGTGATGATGAAGGTTCTGGGTCTGATTATATGCCAGAAAATGAGGATGAAGAGAGTGGTGATAGTTCAAGTAGTTCCAATCATGAAGATGAAATGGAAGAGAATAAATATGAAATTTATTACGGTGGTGCTGATGATATCGTCTAAATTGTGAACAAGAGCTCTAGTCGGTCAACAGACAGGAAGAAATAAAAAAGCCAGAGTGAAGAAAAAGCTGATATTCAAAAAAGAAATCATAAGTCTGGAAAAAATACGCCTGGTACGTTATGCCAAATATTACTTTTTATTTGGATCACAGATTTATTGATTTTTCAGACAGTATTGTATTCTTCATGACATACATTACTCAAGTATCCATCTCCTGATTGCAGCTTTCTAAGACAATCAGTTGATTTGCATGAAGAAGTTAATTCCATTTGTATACTGTATTTCGATCCTGTGTTCCAAGGATCATCATCTTATAGCTCATATGCACTTGTTTCAATAGTTTTTTGAGACTTTAGTAGTTGTTATGAAGGTATATGACCGGAACGTTTAGTATATGGGAGGCATTGTTAATAAACATATGCATAGACTATGGCTCCAGAGAAAATTTGAATTTAATGTTATGTCTGATAGTTACATAAAGAAATAGGTTGTAATCGGATTTTACTGCGTAAAATCAGTATTGCTCACTTTAAATGATCAGGAATAACAGATTTCTTTCTTGGTGTGACCCTATTTGATCAAGACTTCAGTGGATAATCAGCAAACTTTGTTTGTGTATTGACCCAGTGTATTTATTTTGTTTCAGTTATAAATGTTCCAACCATAAAATACAATGATCATGGCTGCAGGAACTATGACAAGACCCATGCTTGCCTCCTCTGTCAAACAAACTAATCCAAAATTTCAAGGCATTGTCAAACAGTACATAAAAATCAACCCAAAATGATGAAAATAGCAACCATCAATACATCAACAGTTAAAGGGAAAAAGAGGAAAAGTTTGGAGCTTGATTTCATACGTTATAAAGTTTGCACACAACTTGAAAGTTCTGGAAATTGGTTGAGAGTTGAAGGTTTGGAGGCGACCAAGTTTGCCACAGTTGTCTCTTACCCTCGGATTTTACGGGTATTACTCTGTTTCTATTTTGGCAAGTTATATAAGATGATGAAGTTTGAGCTTAAACTGAGAGAAGAGTTTGACATCTTAAGGAATTCAAGATTCAGATAGAATGTTACATGCCGGAAATATTTATTCACTGATCAATTTTATACTTGATATACTTGATATCAGTTTAAGAATGACATAATGTATTGTGTGAAGTATATTTAATAATGACAGCAATGGTTTTTGTCTCTTTCCAGACTAGATTTAGTTTACATGAAATGAAAAAGAGGCAACAAATGCCCGATACTGCTGACAAAGGAAACACATCAAGGAATAGAAGTCCTCATTGAAAAGCGTAACGATGTTGGGGTAAATGAGAACAATAAATATATCTATGCTGCACATACTCGAGGCTCATTAAATTACTTGCGTGGCAATGATTGTATTTCGGCAGTGACAAAACGATGCCCTGGCTTAAAGAACCCAGAAGGGATAAAAAGTACAAAATTGCCTTAGTTAAGGAAATTTAACGAATTGGTTGTGTTTATGCTCAACTGCAGTAGCTAAGAAAAATATTTTGACAATACCCTCTTAAAAAAGGTCAGAAACTGCTACCTTGTTTCATGGAAACCTCAACTGTAACATAAGAATTGTGCAATATTACATATATTTCGAAACCTGTAGGGTCTACACTGTGCGAAAAGTTTTAAGGTTTCCAATGTCGTGAAGAAATAATTGCATTCCTCCGAAAAAAACCAAAAGAATAATATTGGGTGGGTTTATCAATTTAGAATTTAATATCTCTGACTTTGAGAATGACAATTGCATTCAAATTGAAAATAGCCTTTTTCAGCAATGCGTAGCTGCATTCCGCTGTTTCCCATCTGTTGTTTTGAACATTATCAAAGACGTTTTTGTTGTGGTAAGAAGTTTCTTGCATGTTACACTAGTAGAGAGGGCAAACAAAAGTGACCAATAATGTCTCTATTCAGGTAGTTGTCTGTCATACAATGTGTAAAGATCTTTTGTTGAATTAGTTTGTGTGACAGATTGCATCTCATCTTAATGCATCTAAAATGTGTTAACAGTTTCCAGTATATGGGCTACTGCTTAGCTTAACTGAGTAGTTTCGTTTTCTGTCATGAAAATGATGTACACAAGCTTGATAACAGTTGAAGCCCCATCCAAAAAGTTTGTATTCACCAATAGACCAACAATATGCATCCCTACATGTTTCACTGAATTTTGGTGTCCTACTGCAGTTCCTCTTTAAGCATGATTCTCTACATACTTTGCATTTGTCTTCATGATATGTGCAGCACAAATCAGTAGCAGTGCCAGATTGCCCTGGTCTGCTTCTCCAGAAATTGTAATAGTTCTCTATTTATTCATCAACAGAAATTAGATTATACTTTCTGAGAGACGCCAATATAATTTCAATACCCCGGTCAGTCTTTATTGCTAGATGTGTGACATTGTCACTGTATATTGCTCTTTCCTTCTCTCTTAGCAAAATGAATGGTGCTGAAAGAATTGTTATTCTTGGCACGAAATTCTGAGTGGCATTTTTTATCTCTATCAATGCATTGCATCTGCATTGCAAGTATACGCATACTTTCCTTTTATTAAATAGTTTCAGGCCCCTATTGACCATCTCTTGAATCATCCCCATGCCATGAAACATGTTCATTCTGTCAAGGGTTCTTGTATTATGGTCTACATTGTCTGCTATCAATTGGGAAAACTGTCCCACAAGCAAGGGAGATACATCTCTTCTGTATATTGCTGTCAGCACTCTTTATTCACTCTATCCTCAATATTGGCATCAATGCTATCTCCCCTTTCTTTACTTGCTTGCAGCAAACCTTGGCAGCCTTTTGCATCCAATACAGATGCTGCTTTAGCATCTTTGATGTACATTTTACAGATGATGCAAAGGCCCTTAGCTGTAATGCAAACATCTTCTAATTAATCCAGGGATTGGAGCACTTTTGCTTCTCTCTCAAGCAAGCATGAGTTATGTAATTATAGAAAATTATTGTATGAAAATTATCCCAAGGAGAGATTTTTAAAGCAGCGGCAGCGCTGGATCCTGGAAACATTTTGACAAAAATCTTTCAGTTAAGCACATATTTTTTATAAGAATCATTTCATGAATCTGTCCTAAAATTATTAGCAAAGCCTAAATTTGTAGTGGAATTTTTTAGTTATCATTTTAAAGTTTACACAGGATATGAAGTTGATAGAAATAAATATCTAACATGCATAACCTGCTGTCTTCAATCCTATTCTTTCGGCAATTATTAACTCTTCCAATCCAAGGAAAATTACACTTTGGTTAGGTTAACCTGTCTAATTTTGAGCGTCTGAGCTGAGGTGGCAGCCAAACATTACACGTACAGAAAACAGAAATCATCACAATCAATGGAGGCAAAATAGCAGACATCAAAAAAAGCCTGATGACTCAGAAAATCAGCCCAACAGAAGCTCTTTTTATTCTCGTGGGGTGTAATGACGTAGCAAAAATTAAAACTCGAGCTTAGTTTCCTTTTCAAATCAGTTTTCAAATCAGCGTAGTTGAAATATCAAGGTGTTAAACTTGTATTATCCCTTATTCTACGAAGATACAATAATCATGTTTTCAACAACCTTTACAAAAAAACTAACCAAGAAATAAGAAAACTATCTAAATCAAACGGTGCAACTTACATCAACCACTTTGAAATTGAAAGTGAGATGAAAGCTTTTCAGCAAGACGGCATCCATCTCACCACCCTGGGAACGGCAATGTTAATTTGAGAAATTGAAGACAACCTTTAACAGGAGAAGAGAAACAAATGGGGGAGGAACATTGAAGAGAGGTCAACAATTCAACTCGTTGAACGAAAAACAAAGTTATACACACTCAGAGCATCAAATTCTCTATAATGGCCTGAAAAACTCTCAGCAACATCTTCAAATATATGATTTAAACCAATGGCAACACCAACAACAAGAAGTTGAGAAGCAACAACAACAGCATTATCAAATGCGTGAATTCCAAAGGCAACAAAATGAACAGCAACATTATTATCAGTCTCAATGGTCGAAAATATGACAAATGGTCGAAAATATGACAATTGATTGTACAATCAAGAAAATGTATTAAATAATGACTGTTAGTAAATGCCTTGAATGTTAAATATCTTTCAGAATGAAAACCACAATGCAGATAAATGTGTGGCATGTGGAAATATTTATGATGGAAGTTACTGGTGCAGAAAATACATGTCACCCTGTCATGCCATCCCTCCTTGTTGTGTGGTAGATGATGATGATGCTGATGCTGATACTGGCGTGGAAGAAGGTTTTGGTAAATCAGTTCTCTGCAGAGTATGTCATGAAATAGATCACAGGCAGATCGCACCACTTGAGCCAATCCCCAGCAATAGTGATACAGACATTGTGGAAGTACCACGCAATGCGCCAACTGTAACAACACATGGTAAAGGTTAACAAATACTTTATGTTTTTGAAATATTTGCTTTTTTTTAATAATAGATATATTTGTTTGATTTAATGATATTATGTCAATGACATCTTAAAATTTTTTAACATATCAGTTTTGTGAAAGCAATTTATTTGCCTTGACTAGAACATCAAATTTTTTTAATAATAGATTTTGCATCATACTTCAAACGACCTGCAAAGAGTATTCCTGCTGTTATTCCAAAGAAGTGAGAAAAAAATGGTCACATCAACACTCCAATGGCATTTTGTCTTCCTTGCTTCAAGCAAAAAAAGAAACAATTTTGGCTAACCAGATATAACAATTCAAGTATCAAAAGTCACATACAACATTCACACAAGAAAAATCCAATTTCAGATGACCAAGTTGTTTCGGAAAATTCACCTGCTGCCAAGGAGGCCTTGAAAGCGTATCAAAATTTGGATAAAAATAGGTACAGTGCAATCCTGATATAGCAAACCACAGATTTAATTAGCTTCCTGGTAGAAAAAAAATGTCTGGTCTTTTAGATTCTGCCTGACAAACTTTATAAACTCCATACAAATTATCTTGGAATAACAAACTTCAGATATAACAAACTATTGATACAGCAAACTGAATTTCAAGTCTCTTTTATTATGACTTCAGGTCCCTTTCTTTTTGGAGAAATCTTTGTTGTTTTATTGAGAGTTTCATTTTCAATCATTAATCATTAATAACCTCTGAATTCATCAGCTTGTTTGTTGATTGTAGTTGATTTAAATATATACTTACACATTAAAACTAGGTCTACGAATGAAAACTGTTCTGGCCATAAGCAAGCCAACGAAGCAATTGGCTCTTCAACAAAACATCTCATATTGGACAAGTAAGCAGCTTTTTTTCCATTTGGATCATTGAAATCTAGATACTGCATGATGAACTGAATTCTATGGATTAGCTATTGCCTTTTTAAACCGTTAAAAAACATTTTTCTCATCATACTTTATAGGATTGCAAGTATCAGCAAAGAACCAAAAGCAGCGTCAGAAAAGGCACAACAAGTGGAGATATCTGCTGAGAATTCTGTGTATGTTAAATTACAGTATATAACTTTATAAACTTAAGTGTATCATTTGTGTTCAATTATATGTAGGAATAGTAAAAAAATAAAAAAATCCCTAAGTGGTGGCTATGTCTAGGACTTTTCTTTCAATCATCAGTCTTTCCACGTGCAAATTTCTCAAAAGTGCAAATAATGCCATGCCAATATGTAATTTGTTTTGTTTTTCAGATCGAAAAAGCAAGAGATTCAACCAAAAAACATGTATCAGAGCCCTATTTTTAGACAACCAGTGCAACAAATTAACGTTCCTTGTGATTTGAATGATTTTGCTGAGAAAGTTGCAAAGAAAGTAGTTAAATTGACAAAGGCTCTGCCTAAAAGTGAACAGCCATCTAGTGTCATCCAAAAGATTGAGTCAAAGGCAGAAAACGTAGAAGAGTTTTTGCAGAAATTTCCAACCTTCGAAATTCTTGGTGAAAGTCAATGCAAAGTTCTAAGATGGAGAGAATGTTTTCTATTTTTAACTTCACTTTCCTCAACTGCAACAAAGCCTTCAGGCAACACAAATGGTTCCTTAAGCCTTGGTTTGCAGATAAGTGATGACAAAATGACAAAATTATTGTCAGGCAACTGCGATTTGTGATGGCATCAAAAAGCAAAGCTTCTGGACCATCTGTCTGGTGATACTCACTAAAAAGCCACAATTCATGCTAAATCACTGGAAAAAGGCTCGAAACAGG
Organism: Chrysaora quinquecirrha; assembly: GCA_014526335.1. Lineage (NCBI taxonomy): Eukaryota > Metazoa > Cnidaria > Scyphozoa > Semaeostomeae > Pelagiidae > Chrysaora > Chrysaora quinquecirrha. The sequence continues at coordinate 1,827,921 of JACTAT010000012.1, forward strand.
AAATCAAAGTGGTAAAAAATCAATTGCGCACAGCATTAGGCATTGTCAAATCAAAAACTATCTGTAGCAATACACTACGAAGAAAGAATTGGTGAGCTATTTTTGGCAGGTGGAGATGTTGGTGACTTTGGTCATTCAAGAAAGCTTTTCCAAGAAATGTTGTCAGTAATGGCATCTTACATTGACAAAAGAACAGCTGAATTCTTAGCAACACCTCTACCAAATACTGGATTGAAGCCAAACTTCTACGTAACAGCAGACAAGTCAACAAATTTGCGAAAACAAAATCAAGTATCAATGATCTGCCCAGTCGTTGATGGAAAGCGCCAAGGTATTCCATTGAATATGCACCTGGTTTATCATGCTGCTGATGGTGTTGGTGGGGCTAATGATATTCTTGGTGAAGCCATTTTATAAGACCTTGAGAATTTTGCCAATATAAAAGGATCTTCTTTGTTGCAGATGCAAGGCAAAGTTGTTGACAGGCAATATGTTGACAGAAAATTCATTGAAGCAATGAGCAAATCAATTTTTGATGCATTAAAGAATGTTTATACCCCGGAAGGATTAGAGTATGATCTTACAGATTCATTTTGGTGGGCATGCCAGTGGGACCCAGCACACTGGTTAGATAAAGTGTTTTCTAAAATTAAAGATGATGTATTTGTAGGGAGATTATTGAGAAGAACTGCTTTGTACCATCAGATATTTGGAAGAGGAAAAATGCACAGCATTGCTTCTGAAACATCCAAAGAGCTAAGTCTGCCTTTCCGCGTAACAAATACCTTTACTCATCAAAGGTTCCTAAGTTCAAGTTACCTGTCTTTGCAAAACTTAGAGGAGAGTTTAGAGGTTTACATAGAGGCATTCAAAGATCACGACAACAGGGAAGATATTGGCTACCAGATGTTTGGGCAGGACTTTGTTACTGATCTTCTTGGTACCTTAGATTTACCGTGGCCACTAGTTATGTCGATGCTTCAAATGCAGGCACAGTGGTGTCCTGGATGGAAACTTGAAAGATATGTACCAAAGGTACGAAAGCAAATGGAGATGTTCTGCAACACCATTGAAGAGGAAATACCACCAACTGAAGCATCCCCGAGACTCAACAAACATGTGCAGTCAATAAAATGTTTTAAGTATGGCAAATGTGATTTAGAGGTAGGTTGGTTTGTTGAGGGTACCCCAGTTGCCGGGAAGCCAGTTGATTGGACTGCACGAGAACTCATAGACTGCAAAAAAGATTTGAAATCATTGGGTGAAAATATGATAGCTGAGCTTGACCAACGTTTTAAAAACTGCTATCCACTTATCAATCAGCAATTAGCAGCTTGTCTTGATTTTGGTCGTTTGTTTACTGCCATTTGTGGCACACGTATCGGATCAGACAATCCAGTCAATCAACGTCAATATGCATCACTGGGAGCAAACGAATTTCAACAGTGTGCTCAGTTTGTATCATCCATGCCATCTGTTGCTGAGCAGAACCTAGAATTTGGACCAGACCTAAACGCTGGAGCATTTTGGAGACTGAAATCTGCGCTTTTAGAAGTTGTTTGGGGAAAGTTATATACAACCCACTTTTCCAAGTTCTTCAAGTTAATAAAAGAGATCTCCAAAAAGCCTGGCACTGCAGTGCGATACAAGGTTATGATGGAAGAGTTGAAATCAATTCATCTTGGAGACTTTGCAGTAAGTTTTTCGCCAGCAACTTCAGCATTATTTACTTTGGCAGATGTGTTTAATTTGGAAACAAGCACTGGATCACTTCATCAAGTTACCCTTCAAGAAGATAGGGTTATTAATTGTCTTTACACAGACTCAGAGTTTTATTCCTTAGTTGGTAGGGAATTTTGTATTGTTTTCGACCACATGTTTGCAAAAACTGGAACAGAATCAACAGCTGAGTCTTTTTACAGAGTAGTGGAGAACCAAACTATGGTTGGCAAACAAAGTCCGAATGTTTTGTGGAAGCGTGCAAAAACCGATTGGTGTTTCCCACATATAATTCAATGCGAGAAAGCAATGTCAGATATGGCACACATTTACGTGTAGGGAGATAAAGAATGCAATATGAAGAGGCACCATGTCCCGATTTATGCCAGCAGAAGAAACCAAATTAGAAAGAGTGATGAATAGTCAAAAGTGTTAACAGGGCTGAAGAATGACGAAGTTAAACTATCCTTTTTGCTATAAATGACTATCTACAGCATGTTACTTGTTTGTTACTATTCAATTGAACAAAATGATAGAATTTATCGTGATACTGATACTTGATTTTTTCCGTTGTATCATGTTCTTGTAATTTTTGTTAAATTCTAAAGATTTTAATGTTTCAGTTTTGAAGTAGATTAAGGCCCATTTCGGCCTGTGTATCTGAATTAAAAAAAAATCATATGCGCAATATCAATACAAATTGGTATGCTATCCACGCTATTTTGATCCCCATTGGAAAATCCCCTGCGCACTTTTCAAACTTTCCAAACTGAATTCTTCTTTTCTTTTGATACATCTGTTTTGTATTTTGGCCTTTCCCTTATCTACAACTCTACGTTACATCACCACATTCATGTGTGACATTTTCTGTAACACGTAACAAGCTGCTTGCGCCCCCTCTGGTTTGTTTCTCATGGCTGCCGCGTACTGTGCCACTACTGGTATATTTCTTGTTTATATATTATTATTATTTTAATATGAATGTATGTGTTTATACTTGTTTATACGGGACTTCCTGGGAATGATGAAGGGAGAATGATGATCTGTCAAACTCTGCTATGTTCTTTTTCAGCTCGTGCCCTGACATGGTCCATTAGTCCCTGATAGGATTCAGCTCGAAGCTGGGCCTGGTGTCTTCTGATGTAGTAAAGGTCTTGGCCTTCAATTTTTACAAATGCGTCAACAAAGTACTGTTGGAAAAGGAGTCCCCCACGATGAATTCCAGCAAAGCCTTCTCTCACAGCAACACGAAGTGCATAGAACTGGGAGAGTGTAACACGTTCTCTTTGTCTATGTTGATGTTGTTGCTGTGCTTGATTATCAGCTTCGTGCTGCTGTTGCTGTTGCTGTTGGCGCTGGTGCAATGTGTAATGCAGATATGCAATGTTAAAAAGAAGTTTTGGGTCCCAACCATACTCTGCATGAAAGAGGAGTAGTGGATATGTCATAGGATCTGCATGTTCTGATCAGGGAGCGCGAAGCGCGGGAGGCGAAACGACCAATGAAATGCGGTTTTCTGATGTGTGATGCAAAATTCGAATTGCGCTTCGAGGCGAAATCAACCTGTGTCCTGAAATTTTTGACCCTTTAAAATTGAAGGGTGATATTTTGTTATCACTGTTTTCACTTTAGATCTGGGATAGGTAAGTTTTTTGACTGATTGTATGAGGTTTATTATGCTTTTCTTTTGATTTTTGTGCAAGTTTAACAATTGTAAAACTACATTTATTCGAATTTTAGCCCTTTTAGTTCGGCGGTGAGACGTTGGCCTAAGCTACAACAAAACACTTAGCTGCAGGCGGCTTTCAATTTTCTCTCAGGAATGTTAAAGAATGTTTGCGCTTTCAGCATAAAAATGTTACCTCATGCATGGTCAGTCTATGTGTTTAAACTTTTTTTGCCATATTTTGCCGCTTGCGAGATATGGAGAGAGGAACACATCTGAATCGTTTCTTGTGGACTCTGGCCTTGTTTTTGCAGACTAATCTTGTTGTTTTTGTATTTATATCAAATATAATGTGCAAAAAGTAATCAAAATACTCACAAACAAAGAAAGTTATAATAAAAAACCGACATACGGTTATCAGAGAGAGACAGTCTATTAATTTCTAAGGTTTTTTGAAATGAATGCAACATGAATTTGAATTTTAAACCTTTATGATATGATTCAGTAGGTAAAATGTGGCAGAACGGAAGAACCCAAGACGCCATTCACAATTTCTATTCTAGTTTTCCCCCAGTCCTCTGAATCACACATAAGGTAACTGTCCACTGGGCGTCTCGCCTCCCGCGCTTTGTGCTATCTGGTTCTGATATAGCAGTGATGCAATGGGTTTGTTGATTAGTTCTGTCATATATGACTAATTCTCTCTTGATGGATCTGGTGGTGCTTGATCCTCTCCAACATAGACAGCAGCAACTTCAGTTGTTGTTGGATTGTCATAGCGGCGATCTTGTCCTGGCCTGCTGGTGATGATCATTTGAACTGGACGCATGTCTTGGTTGGCTGTCAATGAACGATTGCGTTCTTGTTGAAAAACCTCCCCCATATGACAGAAGCTTTGAGCATATCGATTGACTCAATGCAGCCCTTGAGATAGTAGTCTGACTACTTGAGCACGTAGTTCATGATTGTCAGGATTTGATGTCCTTTCAGCTAAAGCTTGACTTGTGTCAATGATATAAAGCTGTGCAAACTGAGGTGATCTGCCTTGGGGTGGTACGGCTGGACCAGTGGGTTGGTAAGCTTGGCCATAAATAGTTATGACTCTTGGTCCTCTACCTTGATGTTTACAGATGTCGGCATTCCATGAAGCCATGGCAAGATCACAGTTGTACTGTCGTATGTGTTTTCTTAAATGTGCAGAATCAGCAGAATCCCCAGTGTATAGATTGACAACATCTTGGGATGGAGAAGTAATCGGAGGTAATGAGACTTTCCCACCTTGACAGCATTTGATGAACTGGTTGTGGGTAATTTTCTCTGCAGCAAAGTATTTTGCATGGCATTGTTCACATTCCTGGTCCATGTAACCAATGTAGTGTTGTTCAATGCCAGCCACTTGCTGATTGTTGACTGGTTGAAGGTGAAAGTTACCCTGCTGCTGCTGATGCAACTCTATCGGCACAGGTATTTGGGCTATCTGTTGATTATAATCCTCTTCCTGCTGTGTGGTGTCATTATGTAGGCTTTCGTCTCTATGAGTTATCATGTTTCTGGTGCGTGTTGATCTTTCCCTGCGCCCAGTGAATGTTCTCCATCTGAAAATGCATTTGGAATAATGACAAACATATTTATAATATATAGTACCAAAATAAACCTACACCGAGATCAAGCCATATGTGTTGTTAAAGCAACTTTGGTTCTTCACAATCTGCTGAGAAGTAAATCATCTAACAGTTATACCCCATATGGCTTTGCAGATGAAATTGTTTGTGATGCAGTTATTGATTGTCAATGGCGACACAACAGTCCACAGTCATTTTGGAGCCATTACCCTCAAGAGGTAAAAAATCCAAAAAATCTGCTGCAGAGATCAGAGAACTGTTTCCAACATATTTTTTTTGGATCTAGGAGCGTGCCATGGCAGTGAAAAGTTTTGGTATAAGATACAATTCATGTAACTGCAAACTGTAACTAAAAACTGAAGTAATTAAAAGCAATTAAACCTAAGCAGACTATCAAATGTTATATTCTTTTCGTTTTTTTTTGGAAAAGTTTATTTATTCTTTGTTTAACAATTCAGTAAAACTTCCATTGGTTCCTGATCTGCTTGAGGAAAAACTGCTACTAGAATTAGCAGAGGGTGCTATTCCTGTGGGCGAAGATGAATAATGTGTGAACCCTTGAGGAAGGTTTACTTCTGTTGTTCTGCTTCTTTCTTCACAATATGGTATATTGGCAACCCATACCTTAGGACTCATGAATGGTTTTGAAAGCTGTACTTCACTTGCATTACCAACCGTTGGATTTCCCAATTGAGCAAATCTTTACCTTGCCCATCTGGAAGCTCTTCAAGCATTTTTCCAAGCATACTAACGTTTCTGATGATTTGGGTTGTTTGACAGCTTGAGGAGGAGATGAAATGTTTGGTTTGTTAAGAAACTTTAAAGCTGATTCAAGGACTTGATTTTGTTGACGGCTGATCAACCCTAGAAAATCCTAACCCAACCTTAAATTTGGTTTATGAGAAACCTGCATAACAGGCTGGAAGAGTTTTTGATCCATTAAGAGCACCTGATGCATGCAATAAGGATAGAGGAGGTCGAAAACGACACTGCTAAAGAGCCTGAAGGCAGTAATGAAAATAAGTCAGGCAATTCAGAAACTGAAGTTGCTGCTGAAAGGAGCAAAGATCTTATCATAAATCTGCTGCTGGCGAAAGTTGATCAACTTTCAACTAAGACAGCAGATCTTGAAAGCAAAGTGAGAAGCCTTTCTGCTGATTTTGCAGACATCAGCACTCAAAGGAAAGTAAAGAAACCATTGGGCACAAAGATGATAAAAATACCAACATTGGCAATATTTAATGCTCTGCTGAGTCACCTGAAACAATTTATTCTCAAATTTATTTTCTGGAGAGGCTCAGATACTGTTGTATCAACGAAAAAGAAAAAGAAATCAACATTTAAAAGCCACAAACTCGTTCCAAATGACCAATTTTTACTGGTTTTAATGAGGCTTAGACTTGGCTTTTGGAATGAGGATTTAGCAGATAGATTTAAAGTTTCTGCTTCATGTCCTCAAGAATATTCGCAACTTGGGTAAAGATCTTATCGAAGATTTTGGGAGATACACCTATTGTCTGGTTGCCTAAGGCTACAATACAGTAAAATCCACTATCTGTTTTTGTCAAGTCAAACGAAAAGATAAGGTGCATCATTGACTGTACGGATGTTTAAATTGAAAGACCTAAATCATAGCTGCCACTTGATCAGGTTATAAAAAGCATAATACCATCAAATTTGTGATAGGTATATCTCCATCCGGATATATCACATACTCTCGGATTGCTATAGTGGTAGGACAACTGACCAGTATATTAACCAAAATTCAGGATTTTATAAGCTCCTATAGTATGGTGATCAAATTATGGCTTACAGAGGTTTTCAGATCAAGATTTGACTTCACTTAATATGCATGAGTGTATTGAGACCATGCCCGCCGGTGCTCATCCCCAGCCCAATTATTAAGTTCACAGATGGTCTTTAGTCCTCCCAAAATTGAGAAAGCGAAAACCAACAACTTAAGGTCATGTTAAGGCTGTTTGTTCTGTAATGTCCCCGTCCTCTTCATTTTCAAATAGGGTTCAGGATTCTTGATTTTCAGATTTTTATTCTAAATCAAGTAACCTAATTACAAAGTTACTATCCATGCAAATCAGTCAGGTATAATGGCATATGGAACACCAATTCAGTTCATGACAAAAAACGTTATGTCTGATGAGCACCTTTGAGATCTACGGGTAGGTTATGTCTATCGAGGAGCATCAGCATAAGCACCAGGAGGGTGATGAGGACGATCTTATTTTGGCAATCACTTAGTTCCTTTGTGTTCTTCCAAAATATTGTTTGGAGAAGGAAACAGGCTGAGGAGCAGAAAGATTGGAAAATAAAAATCCCGGCCGTGAGAAAAAATACATCAATGGTACTCTTTGGAATTAAATAAAAATAAATTCTTCTTCTTGATTCACTAACATTTTTTTTAAATTTGGGTAAGATTTGTGATAAAATTGCAACAATGTTAGAGTGGGGTTTGGGGGCCTTATAAGCTTTGATATTCCTAGGCCACACATATTACTAAAACAATGCTGGTAACTAGGGACCCCTAAACTGTAGTTGAACCTGAATAATGAACTATTTTCATATCATACCTTGTCATTCTTCAAGTATTGTTTGTTTGCTCTCATCCTTTCTTAATGTTGTAGATTTTTCATGTACAATTGTAACGTCCTTCAAGTTTTCATCCTCAGGTTTTTCTTCACCATCTGAAATAAATGTTGTCAAATTAATTGTTGTCTGACCGGCTGCATGGGAAGTTTTAAAGTGGCCTAAACATGTTGATGTGATTATATCCTACTGTTAGAAGTTTTGCCACAAAATTCACTCAGGAACCCTCTCTGGCATATTGGTATGCTACCTCTATAGCATTCTTGCAGTGTTCCTGACACAAAGCCCCATTTTGACCAATTTGCTCATTGACGCAAACATCTGGTTGATTTACTCCAGGTTGGTTGGTTGCGTTTTCTATTACTGGCCACATACAGTGAGGATGCTTCAATTTCCAGACACCATCTTGTACTGTGAAATTCTCTCAACCTGTAGGATGAAAATTCTTTCAAAACCTTTAGAAACTCTCTTCCTGTCCAATTCCTCTCTATAGGTGCCTTTATCTTGGCGTTTTCCTTTTAAGAACAGTGTAAATATTTATACAAGATGGAAAATTGTAATTAAAAAGGAAGTAAGGTACAATAATTATTTCATCTTACAACTTTCTTCACACTGCAGGTTTCTAATTCAGCAATGTCATTCTTGTAAACAATGAAAATGTTGTAAACATAAATGAAGCATGCTGTATGTTGAGGGGGAACATACCGCCACATTTAGTTAACTTCTGCAGTTAAAATAGATGCAGATAATTATCATATACTAGTTATATAAGATTTCCTTCTCTCGACGGCATGGCACCTGTTCAAATTTTACACTTTACATTCATTATGTAAATCCCCCCTATTTTGTTGCATGGTGCAGTATGTTCGTACTTCTGTAGTGTTGCCTTGTACTGACTATTTAGCTAATCATCTACAAAAGCATTTCAGGGCTGAGTTGTCTTGTACCCTAAAAGGGTGTCTTGCAACCTAAAAACTGACTAAGTTGTGTCAATACTGCATATTATTTCCCTTTAGAGGTTGGAACATTTATGTTTGTGGTTATGATGATGATGATGATGATGATGATGATGATGATAATGAGGATGATCATAATCATCATACTAGGTTCTTGTTGTTGTAAAAAGATTGCCTATACTTTTATGAGATTATTATTTGCCCATGGTCTGAGCCATCTCTTGACAAAATTTGCCAGTATGCTCTCTAGGATCCTGGCACACCAATCTAGTCAGCCTGTTTGCAGCCTCACTTTGAACCAAAAGCTACATAGCCCTCTCATTTTTTTGAGCAAGATGTAATTTTTACGACCAGTGCCAGTGTCACAACTAACTTAATTAAGTAGACCAGTTCAGATAAAAGGTACTAGTAATGAGCATTGAAGGGGTGCAATATTATCATATTGATGCATGCTTTGAAGGATTGGCATAACTGACGAACTTCTCTTTAGTTGCTGAGTCATATGTTTTTCGCACATGCACATTACGAATTCCTTATCATGTAACTAGGAAGATTGGCAAACAAAATATGCAAGCACCTTTATCGAGAAAAGATGGGCCTAAAAATCCATCTTTATTTCAAATGAGAAAAATTTAGAACTTTCAATAGCTATGAAAAGACTTAGCAATTTCTACTGCGCCACAATGTCCTTCTTTAATCACATAAAAATATCTTACATGTAAGGAAGACTTCAAGAACCTTCAGATAATAACAACCCCATCAAAATTTGTGTGCAAATATTTTAAAATCGAGAGCAACGTTTTATAATATTGTTGTCTTAGCTCTTTTGGAAGCCAAACCTAGCCAGCTTTTTTATGAGAAAGTCATGGTGTCAAATTTTTATTCATGAAAATGTTAGGATGTTCCTGCATAGAGGATCAAACATATACAAGCATATTATTCCACTAGCTCGGCGAGGCAGCCATCGCTAGCTCCTGCGGAGGGCTTCTGGCCGCTTCGCGGCTCACGGGCGACGCTTCGCGTCACTCTGCTCAGCTGCCTGGAGCGTAGCTCCCGGCATCCTCTCGGTGGCAGGTGCTTTGCACGTGGTTTTGCTACTTGCAAATTTGTTGGGAGGCTGATCGTTGCACATAGGAGTGGGCTGTGGAGGAAGTAAGGTGACTGAAGTCATATGTGCAGGGGATCATTGGTATGATTGAGATCATTAGGGGAATATCCGATCTGAATGGGAATTTCGCGCGGATAGAATAGGAATGTAGAGTGGTGTCATGTACCAGGGGATTTTCGTTGCAAACATTATTGTTGGAAGGCTATATTATTACTTTATGGGTAAAAAGGACTATTGGACCTGAGTGGGGATGTCATTAGGAGGAAATATGAATTCACACCAGCATTATGCACGGGGGGATTTAAAATGGCAAAATTTTGCTATCCAGTTGTTCAGTTGAGAAGTTGGGCAGTTGCTCACTTGTCTAAAGGCTTAGCTGGTGTGTTGCTGATTTGTTCGTGTGGTGAGCGGTTTCTTGGTGGTTCTGTGGTGTGGCTGTGTGCTTGTTAGAATAGGTGTGATGGTTATGTCTTAGGGAGGGTTGGTGCACCTTGGAGGGGCGTGGGAGAGGCTTCAGTTGGGTTCTGTTGTGGGGGCAGTTGTTATTGGGTGTGGTGGGGTGGTTGTGAGGTAGTGGTGCGTAGTTAGCAGGTGGGTCATGTGAGTTTGTGATTGACGTCATGTAGGGGGATAGAGTGATGTTTGTTGTGGGAGAGCGGGTATGAGAAGGTATATAGGGTTTTTACTAAGAAATAAGGAAACTGTTGGATATGGATGAAGAAGTAGAAGGGGAGGCGAGGAGAATAGTTTTATTTTAAAATTTATTTTTCTGTTTTGTGATTTAGGTCTTGTAATATGAGCGTGAAAGTGAAAGTAATGGTGAGAGTTTATGATTGTTAGGGTGAAGTGAGGAAAATGTCGGTGTTTTGACTGGTGGGAAGGTGATAGTAGATATGGAAATATTATTGAGGGGTGTTTGGGAAATGTGAGTTGTCATGTTGAGAAACTGTTGAGGAAAGTTTTAGTATACGAATTGTAGTGTACTTTGTTGAGAAGGAAATGAGTGTATTGTAGTTGTGTTGCTGTTGTGCAGATTTGCATATTTTTGTTTGTATGATGATATTGAGTGTCTTGGGAATTGGAAATTTGGATTGTAGTAGGGGTGTGTGATTGAAGTTTGGTAAGTTAGCAGGTTGTTTATAAATAATGATGGGTGGCAGTGGAAAAAGTTGGCAAGAAAGAAGTTGGATTGATGTGTATGGTTAAGTGGTGTAGGTGATTAATGGCTATTTATTAATTTGTACAATGGAGTTGTTGATGGTGTATAAAATCAGGGTGAAGTGAGATAGTAAAGTGAAATTGATGTTGTTGGATTGCTATTTGTGCGGAATAATAGAAGAGGAAACATTGGAGAAATGGAGGGGAGAATACAGAAATTTTTTGATGATGTTGAGCTTTGCATGCTTCATATGGATGGTGCTCTTGTAGATTTGGAGGTTGATGTGGAGGCAGGAATTTTTCAATTTACGAAAGGGAGAAGCGCTCTTGGGGAGGAAAGATTGGGAAGGGGAATAAGAAGATGCCAGGCAGCTCATGAAAAAGGTGTTGTTCAATTGGGATTGGCAAAGAAGATGCTGTTTGATATGAAGAATTTATGGAAGGAGGAGAAGGCGAGGATAAGAGGAGCAGTGGAGAACGAAGTGGATGCAGAGAGGGATGCCGGACTGATTCGTGGAGCTGAAGAGATTGAAGAAGAATAGAAAATTGAGAAGAAGAGGAAGGAGATGAAAGTCGAAGAGGTGGAAGAAGCAGTTGGAGGGGATGAGATGGGGCAGAAAGAGACGAAGGTGAAAAAGGATGATGATGTTACTGGACTTTAAGTATATGATGTAATTGTAAAGGTATGATGTTAGTTAGAGAATTTGCTGTAGCTGATAATGACAATGATTTTATGTCAGAGGGCTTACGAAAATGCTGCTGACTGACCATAGACAGATGTAAACCAACTGCAACTTTAAAAAATACATTTTAAAAGCCTGAAAATTTATCATTTTAAAGTAAGGTGACGGAAACCAATTTGTGACTATTATAGAGTTTTAGTAAAACTTTTACCTAGATCTCATGTCACAGGAATTAAATTTATAATAAAAAGATGCAAACTTCATGCAGTGGTCCAAGGAATTAATTTCTTTGTTATAAACATAGTAAAATTCTTTGCTTGGTAAGTGGAAGTACAGTGAAATCATCGAGGAAAAAACATCGAAACAGAATCAGTATACTATTTGTGTGAGAGGTGGATTTCATGCAAAGGGCATGCACAGAGTTGTACCCCAACTTCCGTAAACAAATCCACTTTCAACAGCCAAACGAATGTGTCAGTTAAAAATAATATAAGAAATTATTTTTCCTAAAGCAAACAGTGACTGAAAGGGTATTCTATAACGGAGAAATTTAGGCTATATCATTCCCGATGAAAACAATTCGCTTTTTAAAGCAAATTTTATTGAAGCCTGTTGAAATCACTATCATTTCGATTTATTGGAAAGGAGAACGTACCTGCACTGCAAGGTAATTTGAGGAAATCTTCCGGTGTAGCCAGTCTCTTAAGGTATTCCTCTTTCTTTAACCATTTCCTTTTTTGTGACATCTTTCCGAATTGCTTTCGACCAGTAGCTGACTTTTGATCTCACTTTTCGAATTAACTCTTGTTCTATGTCAAACATAGCTTGGTTTTCAGCAGCAAAGTCACAAAAATGCAGAAGGGAATGTAAATATGCTTTGACAGTTCCAGGCTTCTTCTCCTTTTGAAATAAACACAAGCATTTTTCGTTCAAGACTTTTGAATTGAAGAGTGCAAGAATATTGCTCCCAGTCGGGTCTTCTGTGTCAACATATTGCAGAATTCTTTTAAGTTGTGCAGCATGAAGTGACGCGTCCCTCTCTTTTTTTTTGCCCCCATCCAATGACATCAGCCATGCTTTGAAGCCGTTAAAAACTGCCTTATCAGACAAGGACTCAACAGATTCAACAGACTCATCCTTCAGCTCTTCATACACACTGGCTACACTTGATTCTTCATCAGAAAAATCTTCTTGGCTAATAGGATTAGCAACAGCGCATTGTCTATCAACCAAAGTTTCTTTATCTAAAAAGACAGGGGGAGCCTCAGAAGTTTCTTGAACATCTTCGTAAGCCTTAGCAGCTGGTATCAACCTTTGAAGAATTGTCCTATCTCGAATCTTGTGCGTTTGGCATAGGTGATTTCGTAGTCTCTTGACTAACTTCTAACAAGTTATCAGAGGACAAACCATTTGTTTATAGTTCCTTCTCACATTACCCTCCTTCAACGCTCGTTGCTTTCTCAAGCCAAACTTTCCCCCTTGCAACCTTTGCTTCCTCTTTATCCCAGTCATGAACTAAGGTCAAATGGCGAATCAGATCAATTATTTTCTTCTGACAACCTTTCACAGGGCAAAGAACTTGGGATTTCTTTGTTTTTCTTTCCCCTTGTCCCTCCTCAGCACCATACCATGCGTCAAAGGCCTAGAAAATGACACAAGAATAAATTCAATGTTCATAATTGATAAACACAATGCCAGCGAAAAGTCTTGGAATACTTTGACTCAAAAAGAACAGCCCTTTCCCCTGGAAACAATGCTGTTCTTCTCACTACGGTTGTATGAATATAAAAATTTAATGCACGTCAGGCAAGTAAATGCCACATCACATTAATTTGAGCAAGTTCAGGAACAGTGAGTTAAACATTGGTAAAGGCCACAGAAACACAGCAGACTACAAATGAAGCTAAGCAGAAAATTCACACATCCATTAATTGACTAACATGAGAGAACAAATTAAAAAGCATGCAGTAGAAAAATCTGACAGAAGATTCATTACCTTCTTTGCCTCTTTCTTACTCTTGGATGTTATTGCCTTTAAAACAGCATCAACGCCAGAAGGAGACCCAGAAGGAGACACTATCAAAAAAAGTTTGTGACAAGGTAAGAAATAAAAGGTTTACATGAGACAAATAACATGGTATCAACTCAAAGTCAACAAAAAAATGCTTGTTTAACAGCATATGTATACACTGGAACATATGATAGCTGTTCTTGAAATGGCACCACACAGCTAGCATTGTAAAGGCCACGAAACAAAAGGCGGAGTTACCAAGAGAAAACAATGTCAAATGTAAAAATACTACACGCGTCTTGCAATTCTAATGGTTAGCAACGATGAAGGATGCTCTACAAAAAGGCATACTACAGTTAGGGTTATGGGACAAGAAATAGAAAACAAAGTCAACTAGAAAAAGCAAAGTAAAATGCAGCGATAACATACGCGATATACAATTAAGATTATAATTCATAGCCAAATAACGCCTAATAAATACCTTGGCTGGGGAGATCCTTTGGACGACAAGTTTCGTCTTCAAAACTTGATAGATCATAAGTGACTTATATGACCTAATAAGTAGAGGAAATAAGCACAAAAAAGCCAAATAAATACCTTGGTTATATGGATCCTTTGGACGACAACTTTCGTCTTCAAAACTACGCCTGCTTATACTTCTCTCTGGTAAAATATAAAAGTCAAAGTTTCAATGCCGTATTATTCATTCAGAATACTAAGTAGTGGAAATTTAAGCGAAAACAAATGACTTATAAACAGAGCACTATGAAGTATTCTCCCGGGAAAGATACACTAAAATAAGGGTTTTTTTGATAGATAAAAAAATAAATTGTCAGTTGAAATCGCAACTTTAAGACATGATAGATCATAAGTGACTTATATGACCTAATAAGTAGAGGAAATAAGCACAAAAAGCCAAATAAATACCTTGGTTATATGGATCCTTTGGACGACAACTTTCGTCTTCAAAACTACGCCTGCTTATACTTCTCTCTGGTAAAATATAAAAGTCAAAGTTTCAATGCCGTATTATTCATTCAGAATACTAAGTAGTGGAAATTTAAGCGAAAACGAATGACTTATAAACAGAGCACTATGAAGTATTCTCCCGGGAAAAATACACTAAAATAAGGGTTTTTTTGATAGATAAAAAATAAAATTGTCAGGTGAAATCGCAACTTTAAGACATGATAGATCATAAGTGACTTATATGACCTAATAAGTAGAGGAAATAAGCACAAAAAAGCCAAATAAATACCTTGGTTATATGGATCCTTTGGACGACAACTTTCGTCTTCAAAACTACGCCTGCTTATACTTCTCTCTGGTAAAATATAAAAGTCAAAGTTTCAATGCCGTATTATTCATTCAGAATACTAAGTAGTGGAAATTTAAGCGAAAACGAATGACTTATAAACAGAGCACTATGAAGTATTCTCCCGGGAAAAATACACTAAAATAAGGGTTTTTTTGATAGATAAAAATAAAATTGTCAGGTGAAATCGCAACTTTAAGACATGATAGATCATAAGTAATAAATACCTTGGCTGGGGAGATCCTTTGGACGACAAGTTTCGTCTTCAAAACTACGCCTGCTTACACTTCTCTCTGGTAAAATATAAAAGTCAAAGTTTCAATGCCGTATTATTCATTCAAAATACTAAGTAGTGGAAATTTAAGCGAAAACAAATGACTTATAAACAGAGCACTATGAAGTATTCTCCCGGGAAAGATACACTAAAATAAGGGTTTTTTTGATAGATAAAAAATAAATTGTCAGTTGAAATCGCAACTTTAAGACATGATAGATCATAAGTGACTTATATGACCTAATAAGTAGAGGAAATAAGCACAAAAAAAGCCAAATAAATACCTTGGTTATATGGATCCTTTGGACGACAACTTTCGTCTTCAAAACTACGCCTGCTTATACTTCTCTCTGGTAAAATATAAAAGTCAAAGTTTCAATGCCGTATTATTCATTCAGAATACTAAGTAGTGGAAATTTAAGCGAAAACAAATGACTTATAAACAGAGCACTATGAAGTATTCTCCCGGGAAAGATACACTAAAATAAGGGTTTTTTTGATAGATAAAAAATAAAATTGTCAGGTGAAATCGCAACTTTAAGACATGATAGATCATAAGTGACTTATATGACCTAATAAGTAGAGGAAATAAGCACAAAAAAGCCAAATAAATACCTTGGTTATATGGATCCTTTGGACGACAACTTTCGTCTTCAAAACTACGCCTGCTTATACTTCTCTCTGGTAAAATATAAAAGTCAAAGTTTCAATGCCGTATTATTCATTCAGAATACTAAGTAGTGGAAATTTAAGCGAAAACGAATGACTTATAAACAGAGCACTATGAAGTATTCTCCCGGGAAAAATACACTAAAATAAGGGTTTTTTTGATAGATAAAAAATAAAATTGTCAGGTGAAATCGCAACTTTAAGACATGATAGATCATAAGTGACTTATATGACCTAATAAGTAGAGGAAATAAGCACAAAAAAGCCAAATAAATACCTTGGTTATATGGATCCTTTGGACGACAACTTTCGTCTTCAAAACTACGCCTGCTTATACTTCTCTCTGGTAAAATATAAAAGTCAAAGTTTCAATGCCGTATTATTCATTCAGAATACTAAGTAGTGGAAATTTAAGCGAAAACGAATGACTTATAAACAGAGCACTATGAAGTATTCTCCCGGGAAAAATACACTAAAATAAGGGTTTTTTTGATAGATAAAAAATAAAATTGTCAGGTGAAATCGCAACTTTAAGACATGATAGATCATAAGTGACTTATATGACCTAATAAGTAGAGGAAATAAGCACAAAAAAGCCAAATAAATACCTTGGTTATATGGATCCTTTGGACGACAACTTTCGTCTTCAAAACTACGCCTGCTTATACTTCTCTCTGGTAAAATATAAAAGTCAAAGTTTCAATGCCGTATTATTCATTAAGAATACTAAGTAGTGGAAATTTAAGCGAAAACAAATGACTTATTAACAGAGCACTATGAAGTATTCTCCCGGGAAAGATACACTAAAATAAGGGTTTTTTTGATAGATAAAAAATAAAATTGTCAGTTGAAATCGCAACTTTAAGACATGATAGATCATAAGTGACTTATATGACCTAATAAGTAGAGGAAACAAGCACAAAAAGCCAAATAAATACCTTGGTTATATGGATCCTTTGACGACAACTTTCGTCTTCAAAACTACGCCTGCTTATACTTCTCTCTGGTAAAATATAAAAGTCAAAGTTTCAATGCCGTATTATTCATTCAGAATACTAAGTAGTGGAAATTTAAGCGAAAACAAATGACTTATAAACAGAGCACTATGAAGTATTCTCCCGGGAAAGATACACCAAAATAAGGGTTTTTTTGATAGATAAAAAATAAAATTGTCAGGTGAAATCGCAACTTTAAGACATGATACATCATAAGTGACTTATATGACCTAATAAGTAGAGGAAATAAGCACAAAAAAGCCAAATAAATACCTTGGTTATATGGATCCTTTGAACGACAACTTTCGTCTTCAAAACTACGCCTGCTTATACTTCTCTCTGGTAAAATATAAAAGTCAAAGTTTCAATGCCGTATTATTCATTCAGAATACTAAGTAGTGGAAATTTAAGCGAAAACAAATGACTTATAAACAGAGCACTATGAAGTATTCTCCCGGGAAAGATACACTAAAATAAGGGTTTTTTTGATAGATAAAAAATAAAATTGTCAGGTTAATCGCAACTTTAAGACGTTAGAGATCATAAGTGACTTATATGACCTAATAAGTAGAGGAAATAAGCACAAAAAAAGCCAAATAAATACCTTGGTTATATGGATCCTTTGGACGACAACTTTCGTCTTCAAAACTACGCCTGCTTATACTTCTCTCTGGTAAAATATAAAAGTCAAAGTTTCAATGCCGTATTATTCATTCAGAATACTAAGTAGTGGAAATTTAAGCGAAAACAAATGACTTATAAACAGAGCACTATGAAGTATTCTCCGGAAAGATACACTAAAATAAGGGTTTTTTGATAGATAAAAATAAAATTGTCAGGTTAATCGCAACTTTAAGACGTTAGAGATCATAAGTGACTTATATGACCTAATAAGTAGAGGAAATAAGCACAAAAAGCCAAATAAATACCTTGGTTATATGGATCCTTTGACGACAACTTTCGTCTTCAAAACTACGCCTGCTTATACTTCTCTCTGGTAAAATATAAAAGTCAAAGTTTCAATGCCGTATTATTCATTCAGAATACTAAGTAGTGGAAATTTAAGCGAAAACAAATGACTTATAAACAGAGCGCTATGAAGTATTCTCCGGAAAGATACACTAAAATAAGGGTTTTTGATAGATAAAAATAAAATTGTCAGGTTAATCGCAACTTTAAGACGTTAGAGATCATAAGTGACTTATATGACCTAATAAGTAGAGGAAATAAGCACAAAAAAGCCAAATAAATACCTTGGTTATATGGATCCTTTGACGACAACTTTCGTCTTCAAAACTACGCCTGCTTATACTTCTCTCTGGTAAAATATAAAAGTCAAAGTTTCAATGCCGTATTATTCATTCAGAATACTAAGTAGTGGAAATTTAAGCGAAAACAAATGACTTATAAACAGAGCACTATGAAGTATTCTCCGGAAAGATACACTAAAATAAGGGTTTTTTGATAGATAAAAAATAAAATTGTCAGGTGAAATCGCAACTTTAAGACATGATAGATCATAAGTGACTTATATGACCTAATAAGTAGAGGAAATAAGCACAAAAAAAGCCAAATAAATACCTTGGTTATTTGGATCCTTTGGACGACAACTTTCGTCTTCAAAACTACGCCTGCTTATACTTCTCTCTGGTAAAATATAAAAGTCAAAGTTTCAATGCGGTATTATTCATTCAGAATACTAAGTAGTGGAAATTTAAGCGAAAACAAATGACTTATAAACAGAGCACTATGAAGTATTCTCCCGGGAAAGATACACTAAAATAAGGGTTTTTTTGATAGATAAAAAATAAAATTGTCAGTTGAAATCGCAACTTTAAGACATGATAGATCATAAGTGACTTATATGACCTAATAAGTAGAGGAAACAAGCACAAAAAAGCCAAATAAATACCTTGGTTATATGGATCCTTTGGACGACAACTTTCGTCTTCAAAACTACGCCTGCTTATACTTCTCTCTGGTAAAATATAAAAGTCAAAGTTTCAATGCCGTATTATTCATTCAGAATACTAAGTAGTGGAAATTTAAGCGAAAACAAATGACTTATAAACAGAGCACTATGAAGTATTCTCCCGGGAAAGATACACCAAAATAAGGGTTTTTTTGATAGATAAAAAATAAAATTGTCAGGTGAAATCGCAACTTTAAGACATGATACATCATAAGTGACTTATATGACCTAATAAGTAGAGGAAATAAGCACAAAAAAGCCAAATAAATACCTTGGTTATATGGATCCTTTGAACGACAACTTTCGTCTTCAAAACTACGCCTGCTTATACTTCTCTCTGGTAAAATATAAAAGTCAAAGTTTCAATGCCGTATTATTCATTCAGAATACTAAGTAGTGGAAATTTAAGCGAAAACAAATGACTTATAAACAGAGCACTATGAAGTATTCTCCGGAAAGATACACTAAAATAAGGGTTTTTGATAGATAAAAATAAAATTGTCAGGTTAATCGCAACTTTAAGACGTTAGAGATCATAAGTGACTTATATGACCTAATAAGTAGAGGAAATAAGCACAAAAAAAGCCAAATAAATACCTTGGTTATATGGATCCTTTGGACGACAACTTTCGTCTTCAAAACTACGCCTGCTTATACTTCTCTCTGGTAAAATATAAAAGTCAAAGTTTCAATGCCGTATTATTCATTCAGAATACTAAGTAGTGGAAATTTAAGCGAAAACAAATGACTTATAAACAGAGCACTATGAAGTATTCTCCCGGGAAAGATACACTAAAATAAGGGTTTTTTGATAGATAAAAATAAAATTGTCAGGTTAATCGCAACTTTAAGACGTTAGAGATCATAAGTGACTTATATGACCTAATAAGTAGAGGAAATAAGCACAAAAAAAGCCAAATAAATACCTTGGTTATATGGATCCTTTGGACGACAACTTTCGTCTTCAAAACTACGCCTGCTTATACTTCTCTCTGGTAAAATATAAAAGTCAAAGTTTCAATGCCGTATTATTCATTCAGAATACTAAGTAGTGGAAATTTAAGCGAAAACAAATGACTTATAAACAGAGCGCTATGAAGTATTCTCCCGGGAAAGATACACTAAAATAAGGGTTTTTTTGATAGATAAAAAATAAAATTGTCAGGTTAATCGCAACTTTAAGACGTTAGAGATCATAAGTGACTTATATGACCTAATAAGTAGAGGAAATAAGCACAAAAAAAGCCAAATAAATACCTTGGTTATATGGATCCTTTGACGACAACTTTCGTCTTCAAAACTACGCCTGCTTATACTTCTCTCTGGTAAAATATAAAAGTCAAAGTTTCAATGCCGTATTATTCATTCAGAATACTAAGTAGTGGAAATTTAAGCGAAAACAAATGACTTATAAACAGAGCACTATGAAGTATTCTCCCGGGAAAGATACACTAAAATAAGGGTTTTTTTGATAGATAAAAAATAAAATTGTCAGGTGAAATCGCAACTTTAAGACATGATAGATCATAAGTGACTTATATGACCTAATAAGTAGAGGAAATAAGCACAAAAAAAGCCAAATAAATACCTTGGTTATTTGGATCCTTTGGACGACAACTTTCGTCTTCAAAACTACGCCTGCTTATACTTCTCTCTGGTAAAATATAAAAGTCAAAGTTTCAATGCGGTATTATTCATTCAGAATACTAAGTAGTGGAAATTTAAGCGAAAACAAATGACTTATAAACAGAGCACTATGAAGTATTCTCCCGGGAAAGATACACTAAAATAAGGGTTTTTTTGATAGATAAAAAATAAAATTGTCAGGTTAATCGCAACTTTAAGACGTTAGAGATCATAAGTGACTTATATGACCTAATAAGTAGAGGAAATAAGCACAAAAAAAGCCAAATAAATACCTTGGTTATATGGATCCTTTGGACGACAACTTTCGTCTTCAAAACTACGCCTGCTTATACTTCTCTCTGGTAAAATATAAAAGTCAAAGTTTCAATGCCGTATTATTCATTCAGAATACTAAGTAGTGGAAATTTAAGCGAAAACAAATGACTTATAAACAGAGCACTATGAAGTATTCTCCCGGGAAAGATACACTAAAATAAGGGTTTTTTTGATAGATAAAAAATAAAATTGTCAGGTTAATCGCAACTTTAAGACGTTAGAGATCATAAGTGACTTATATGACCTAATAAGTAGAGGAAATAAGCACAAAAAAAGCCAAATAAATACCTTGGTTATATGGATCCTTTGACGACAACTTTCGTCTTCAAAACTACGCCTGCTTATACTTCTCTCTGGTAAAATATAAAAGTCAAAGTTTCAATGCCGTATTATTCATTCAGAATACTAAGTAGTGGAAATTTAAGCAAAAACAAATGACTTATAAACAGAGCGCTATGAAGTATTCTCCCGGGAAAGATACACTAAAATAAGGGTTTTTTTGATAGATAAAAAATAAAATTATCAGGTTAATCGCAACTTTAAGACGTTAGAGATCATAAGTGACTTATATGACCTAATAAGTAGAGGAAATAAGCACAAAAAAAGCCAAATAAATACCTTGGTTCAATGGATCCTTTGGACGACAACTTTCGTCTTCAAAACTACGCCTGCTTATACTTCTCTCTGGTAAAATATAAAAGTCAAAGTTTCAATGCCGTATTATTCATTCAGAATACTAAGTAGTGGAAATTTAAGCGAAAACAAATGACTTATAAACAGAGCACTATGAAGTAT
This sequence comes from Chrysaora quinquecirrha, assembly GCA_014526335.1. Lineage (NCBI taxonomy): Eukaryota > Metazoa > Cnidaria > Scyphozoa > Semaeostomeae > Pelagiidae > Chrysaora > Chrysaora quinquecirrha. The sequence continues at coordinate 1,849,427 of JACTAT010000012.1, forward strand.
TCTCCAGGGAAAGATACACTAAAATAAGGGCTTTTTTGATAGATAAAAAATAAAATTGTCAGGTTAATCGCAACTTTAAGACATGATAGATCATAAGTGACTTATATGACCTAATAAGTAGAGGAAATAAGCACAAAAAAAGCCAAATAAATACCTTGGTTATATGGATCCTTTGGACGACAACTTTCGTCTTCAAAACTACGCCTGCTTATACTTCTCTCTGGTAAAATATAAAAGTCAAAGTTTCAATGCCGTATTATTCATTCAGAATACTAAGTAGTGGAAATTTAAGCAAAAACAAATGACTTATAAACAGAGCGCTATGAAGTATTCTCCCGGGAAAGATACACTAAAATAAGGGTTTTTTTGATAGATAAAAAATAAAATTATCAGGTTAATCGCAACTTTAAGACGTTAGAGATCATAAGTGACTTATATGACCTAATAAGTAGAGGAAATAAGCACAAAAAAAGCCAAATAAATACCTTGGTTCAATGGATCCTTTGGACGACAACTTTCGTCTTCAAAACTACGCCTGCTTATACTTCTCTCTGGTAAAATATAAAAGTCAAAGTTTCAATGCCGTATTATTCATTCAGAATACTAAGTAGTGGAAATTTAAGCGAAAACAAATGACTTATAAACAGAGCACTATGAAGTATTCTCCAGGGAAAGATACACTAAAATAAGGGCTTTTTTGATAGATAAAAAATAAAATTGTCAGGTTAATCGCAACTTTAAGACATGATAGATCATAAGTGACTTATATGACCTAATAAGTAGAGGAAATAAGCACAAAAAAAGCCAAATAAATACCTTGGTTATATGGATCCTTTGGACGACAACTTTCGTCTTCAAAACTACGCCTGCTTATACTTCTCTCTGGTAAAATATAAAAGTCAAAGTTTCAATGCCGTATTATTCATTCAGAATACTAAGTAGTGGAAATTTAAGCGAAAACAAATGACTTATAAACAGAGCACTATGAAGTATTCTCCAGGGAGAGATACACTAAAATAAGGGCTTTTTTGATAGATAGAAAATAAAATTGTCAGGTTAATCGCAACTTTAAGACATGATAGATCATAAGTGACTTATATGACCTAATAAGTAGAGGAAATAAGCACAAAAAAAGCCAAATAAATACCTTGGTTATATGGATGCTTTGGCCAACTACTCTCTTCTCCATAAACATTCTCTTTTACACTTGGCTCTGGTAAGATTCAGAAAGAAAGTTTCAAGGCTGTTTATCTTTGGAATGAAAATATGAGGGATTGATTATTTTATCTTTTAAGGAAGTATTAAGAAGATTTATGATGAAAGAGTGACCTTAAAGTTAGCATTTTGTATATAGCCTTGCTCAGAAGGAATAATTGCAAAAGGTAATTTCAAATGATGCGAGGCTTTGGTTGTTGAGTTATCTTTATTTGCTACAGGAAGCCAGCAAGAAATGCATCACACAATATCAAGTAGGTTCAAAAACGTTCTGCTAAGATTTCTGAAGCTTTATTTCTAAAATTCAATTGTTCAACAAGATACAGCCAGGTTAAAAACGCTGAACTCTTAGACATTTTGTCAGATGGCTATTTGAAAATAGCACAAAATATTCTTATGAACTAAAAAATGATTTTAATGTGACTTTTATAGTAAGAAACTTTGGAAATGTAAATGGGGAAAGCACAGTGGCCTGCACCTATTTGTGAAATATGAAATTATCAAACAAGAATGGAGGGAATTGGAGTGGAATGAAAAAGGATGTAACCAATAAAGATTATGTGGTCAAGAGTGGCTAAATTGTTTAAAACTAATCTAAAACTGAATCTAAAAATATATTTACCTGGTGCTAGATTAACAGGTGTCTGCATTGCATCATCCATTAAGGTGACTGTAACTAGAAATAAATTGAACTCTATTTGTAATCTTATTTCATATAGAAATATAGGAATAGCAATATAAGTTCTACTCTAGATGAAAAATTAGGATGGGTGAAATAGAAATAGCAATTCTGGCAATTTGATCAGGTCTGCTAACTTGGGCTTTTTAATGGATGACAACAAAATTACCTACTCCAAGATAAAATCAATCAGTATAAATACATTTGCATCTGGTTATGGTATTAGGAACTGTGGTTTTTTCACAGAAAAAAAAAATCAAGGGACAAGTTGGAAATAGAGATGGGTATATAGGCTATTTTGTGGTGAAATTCTGGGATGAAAAGGAGAAAACATACGGGGAATTAGGGATTTATTAAGAAAACCTTTAGGGGATATGGGATATTCTGACACCTTCTAATAGGCCTCAAATATTCTACCTTATTCATTTAATTCAACTTGCCTCTGATATTTATAAATGAAGAATCTCTAATTAAATGGCTCTTTAGTACATTAATAATATCTTCCCATGCAGTATTTCTATTATTAAATTTTCCTTCTTAATGGTCATGGATCTATGTAAATAGTTTGACCTTTTACATATCCTTAGTCTGATCTTCAGAATTGCCATTGGAAAATTGAATTTTATTTTTGGAGTGTCTAGAGAGAACGCACCTTTGCCTTCCTCTTCTTCAACCCTCTCATCTATGAAGAAAATTTGTAAAGTTAGTTCATGGCCTATTAATAGTTACTCACTTTTTGAGTCTATGAAAATATTTATTAAAAAACATACAAGATGCTGTGGATAATAGGTTTTCAAAATATCACTTACATATAACAAATGATTCCATTCTCTTCAAATCTCCTGGAAGACAAACATTTTATGTCAATTTTTGTGATAGCTATGATTGGTTCTCATCAGAATTAGAATTTTTACAGTTTGCAGTATCAGAAATTTAAAGATGCAAATTCTGCCATGTGTCTTTTAAATTTGAACGCTATTTTAACGCTTTTTTTTTATTTATTTTACCTTTTTACATATTTGCCCTTTTATGTTTTTATTGTGTTGAGTTCTCAAAAGCCATGAATTCTTCTGTTTATACAAAAATATCATTGACAAGCATGCAAGAGAAATTCCTTTGGCTGTAGCTGTTAAATTTCAGACAGGAAAATATCTTTATTGAGAAACAGGCTACTATGAAATAGATTTTAAAACTCAACTTCAATCTACAGGCCAAATTAGGCATGTAGACATAAATTTTTTGAAAACAACTCTTAGAGAACAACTATGCTTAGGCCATCTGCCGATCTTTCTTTAAAATTACAACATAACTTATGAGAAGTAAAAGAAAAGTAAAAATGAACTTCCAATTAAATAACTTAGAGGATGTAAGGCTTAAACTTTTGCCTTCAATACCTACCAATCCTCCTTTCTATGAGGGGATAACCTATGATAGGCCTAATTACTGGGAAACAAAAATGCAAAGACAGACAATGTCAATTCAACAGCAATGGCACTGTATAAACTCAACTTAAGTGATCTAAATGAAAGCAACAGGCCAACATGAAGATTAATTAATGGTTTTTCATACTCACGACTCTCATAAGCAAGCAAATCTCATCTTTTGCGGAGCCGAAGGACTACAACACAACAGCAACAAAGATTTAGCCATCTTGAAAAAGTTGTTGTTCCCGCACGCGCATGCAGGTGAAAATAGTGCGCCCACTTGGATTGCGGAAATAGGGCATCATTAGTGGAATTAGGGCAAGCAGAAAGTGTAATTAGGTCACCCTTGGTGGAACTAGGGCACATGTGCCCTTTTTCCACTATAAAGAAAGTGGAGAAAAGGCAAAAATGTGGAAAAAGGGCACAAAAACGTGGAATTAGGTTTCAGCGATCTGGCTTATTAACTAACTAACTAACTAACACTAACTAGCTAACAACTATGTAGCTAGTTACCTAACTAAGTAGCTAACTAACAAAGTAACTTACTAGCTTACTTACTATCTTCTAAAGTAGCTAACGAACAAACTGACGAACTGACTTACAATATTCGAAAATAGCTAACTAACAAACTGACTAGCTTACAAGCTATGCTACTTAAGTAACAACTAAATAACTAACGGACTAACTAACTAACCAACTAAGTAAGTAACTACGTAACTAACTAGCGATAAGACTAACTAATAAAACAAACTAACTATTTAACTAACTAACAAACCAACAAATTACTTACCTTACAAACTAACAAACAAACTAAATTTAACTAACTAACTAATATGGTAACTGGCTTACTTACTAACTTACTATCTTCTAAAGTTAACTAGCTAAGTCACTAACATACAAGCTATGCTAACTAACTAACGATAATTTTTCAAGAACATTTTTAATTTAACATTTACTTTTTGATTTTTGTTTATAAAAGTCCAATTCCTTGAGCAATATATTTTTATTTTTATATGCGGAGACTAATATTGACACTATATTTTGAATCTAGTGTCAATTTCCATTCGAATGAGACCAAACAATACCATGTTTTGACAATTTTTTACTTTGGACATGACGCATCTTCCGCGGATCATAAAAAAATTTGCCCAACACTTGGAAGGGGCAAGTTTGGCTTTTTCGAGTCTTCTTTCACCATGTTACCAGAAAATAAAATAAAAACCCATATGTACTCAATGTCAAGGTCATCCTTGAAATTTGCATTTGGCCACTGGACTAATATGGTAGTTGACTTTGAATTCCTTATTTCCTTGCAGACAAATAGGAGGTGGAACATCCAACAAATTTCAACTGATAGCCTTTTTTATGTCCAGCAGTAAACCAGTCTCAACTGCTCCTGTTTTAAATGATAAAAGTAAGAAAGTAAATGCTGCCGAAAATATCCTCCCCCCCCCCCCAAAAAATGATGACCCTGAATTCGCATCTGACAATGAAGATGATAGTATCGACCCAATCTACAAAAAACCTACTGAAGTTTTATTAAAAGAATTACTGAGTCGAATAGTTAATCTCGAAAAAGAAAATAATAATAAGAAATCTGTAATCGTAAATCTGAAATCAAATCTTGATGACATAAATAAAGAATTAGTAAAACTAAGGAATGAAAACACTATCCTAAATGCCTCCCTAAAGTCTATAAAACAAAATGATGAAAAAGATCAAGATATTTTATCTGAGGTGAAAGACTTTTTCAAGGGGAATCTAGGCTTTTTAGGGGAATCGTTACTAAAACAGTCAAGCGATCACAAATCAAATTTCTCAGTTCTTCAAAAACATTTTTAATCACTAGAAAACAACTTCAACAAATTTATAGAAAAATATAATGATTCAATTTTCTGCGATAAAACAGGCGAACACCTATCACAAAGGCAAATCTCTAGCATCCAACAGGATGTACTTATTACACAGGAAAGTGTGGACAAATTAAACCTTAGCTTTGAATCTTTGCAAAATAAAGTCAACCACAAAATCAACCGCATGAGTCAAAAAATTAGAACAGCAGTGGCAAAACCGAAGTCTCCATCTTAGTCGGCACCTGTCGTCGAAGTCCCATCAACGTCTTTGCATGACTTCACCGTGTCTGGTGTTGAAAGAGAAAATACATCACCGCAAGACATTTCTAGATCAACCAAAACATTTAAGCCTGTCAACCTCACCCAAAAGAAATCCTTTTGATTGGTGATTCAATGTTCAAAGGAATAAAAACTAAACTATCATTCAATCTGCAAGAGCACAGGTGCTAATTGTTCCCCTCCAAATAGGAATTGGTTTACAAATGTATCATCATTTTGGATCAAAATTTTTGATTGATTCGTTGAATAGTCATTGATTTTTGTCGTCCTACAGCGAGGTGAAACAGTTCAAGTTGAGCACTGCAGATTGTTTAGAATGAGATGTATCTCCCTTGCTTGTGGGACAGTTTTCCCAATTGGTAGCAGACAATGTAGACCATAATACAAGAACCCTTGACGGAATGAACACGTTTCATGGCATGGTGATGATTCAAGAGATGGTCAATAGCGGCCTGAAACTTTTCAATAATAGGAATATATGCGTATAATTGCAATGCAGATGCAATGCATTGATAGAGATAAAAAAATGCCACTCGTAATTTCGTGCCAAGAATAAAAATTCTTTTGGCACCATTCATTTAACTAAGAGAGAAGGAAAGAGCAATAAACAGTGACAATGTGACATCTAGCAATAAGGACTGACCGGAGAATTGAAATGATATCAGCATCTCTCAGAAAGTATAATCTAATTTCTGTTGATGAATAAATAGAGAAATATTACAATTTCTGGAGAAGCAGACCAGGACGATCTGGCACTGCTACTGATTTGTGCTGCACATATCATGAAGACAAATGCAAAGTATGTAGAGAAACATGCTTAAAGAGGAACTGCGGTAGGACACCAAAATTCAGTGAAACATGTGGGGATGCGTATTGTTGGTCTATTGGTGAAAACAGATTTTTTGGAAGAGATAGGATGTACCATTCTTGCAGACTCATTAAGGCTTGTAGATTACTGTTTATTCAGCCATTCAAGCATTAAATTGAAGTGCTTCAAATTGAAAACTCATTGCAGATTTACAGGTTTAAAATTCTACTGATCATTTGAGATATAGCGGTTTTCATTTTCTGCAATCTGTCTTTATTTAATGTCTTACGTTGGCCAAAACAAAGTCATACACAAAAGGGTTGGAAATAGGATTTTCTTATGCAAGGCTTGTCTGGAAGTCAAGGCATCATATGTCCTGCAAAAGCCAACAGATATTATGTAGAAGGCCACTGGACACATGCAAATCACGTACAAACCTTTTCGGACATCATGTCTTCCAGAACTATTCTCAGGAGCCACTTTCAGCTTCTTATCAGACAGCAAATACGAGTAAATTGGAACAAATGTGAGAACAACAATGTTGAAAAAACTACGATATGGTGATTGATGATGATTTATTTTGTAAACATTAAGGCAATACCAGTGTAATTTGGTTCATTGTCTGGTTAGGAAGAATGAAAGAAGCTACTGATATGCATTTTAGAGCTCTGTGTCCATGATTTTGCTTCATTTTGGAGGTAGTGAAAGGAAGTTTGTTCTTATATGTGACCTGGTGGGTTTAAACAGGATCTTGTTGAAAAAGACTTCAGTAGACAATGCTCTATTGGTTGAGAGAAAGGAAAAGACTTATTATCTGCCTCATCAGATCTTTTAATTAGTGCAGCAAAGAGTACAAAAAAGACTTTCACCCAAGCATTCAGAACTTCATCAGAGCAAAAATTTAATTGATGGAGCTAGTGGGTTATGTGTAGGTGATGTAATAGCTGAAGTTGTTGAAGGGTTAGATGAAAGGAGATTGACAAAATAGCTGAAATATGTAGGAAATAATCAAATAGATGTGAATGGTGTAACAGACATTATGTACAGATATGTGCAATAAATGCTGATTATGAGGTTAAATGTAAACAAATATTAGTAAAGAAAACTAGGTAAGCATTCTGTTGTTCTTTAAAGTCAGTGCAGTGCAAGAGGGTTGGCCAAGCCAATAAAGTATTATTCTCTGGCTCTACGAACACTCTCTAGTTTGTCATGTATTTGCAGGAAAGGCATAACTTGTAAGTCATGTAATGTCAGGATTGTTGTGTGAAGTGTTCTACCACCCCCGATTTGTCATGTCTCTTGTTTACATGTCTCACCTGTGGTATATCTGTCTTGCAAACGTCTCCTTGTTTGTTTAATGTCCTGACAGTTTTTAGTAAACATTTTTTGCATTGTAGCATGTAAAGAATGTTGGGTGTGTTGCAGTCAAGTCTATGTTGGGTTCATATTTTTTGTTTTTATTTGAAAATGTAGACACAATAGTACTCTTGTTTATGTGGTAGTAAGTGATGCAGTCATGTGTCAAGTTACATTCATCACATTTTTGGCCTTATCTGTGCTTGAAATTTGTCTCTTTGCTCACACAAATAATCCCTTAGGTTATTTTGGTCTATGGCAGCTCAGTATAGGTGTCTGTCAAAAAGCTTCTTTACCAGTGTCAGATTTTTTTCATGTAGAAAATTTTTTGTTAGTATGTGACCCAGTTCTGACAGGCTAAAGTGGTATGTGACTACTGTCACAAAGGCAAATCTCTAGCATCCAACATCTACTGTCTTGATTTCTGTCATGACATGAAGGCTTGGAAGATTTCATTCTATTGTATGTCATGTATGATGTGTTTCCGCCCTTAGCCTCTGTGTGAGTAGTCGGTCTTTCTGTCTCTTGGATATTTTATCATCCGGACAAATACATTTTAGTCATAGGGCAAGAAGTCATATTCTCAAGAACAGGCTGAACACCTAATACTGATTAAAACCGACATAAAATTCAAAAAATAATTTTATCAATCATTCAAAATCAATTTAGGGGCGGTAGAGGGCCTAAAGCGCACTTGGTATTGTTGTTGTAATAACAAACCAAGGTCTTGCATGCCAAAAGTATGCACGGGGGCTGGGTCAGTCCCATGGGTCAGTCAAATCAAATCAAACTCGCTGTTGGACACGTGGTCAAGAGGCTGCTATTGCTAGACCAGACCAGAATGCAGAAAGGGCGCTGAATTATCAGCGCCGAATAGAAATAGTTACTAAATATGATAATCTGATAGCGATGTTGATGAGAAAAGAGACTTTTCTTGGGTTTTATAAAACAAGTGCACCAGACCATGTCCATGTGTAAGTAAACCAACGGGGGGCAGCGGGATATGGTAGGTTTATGTTCTTTTCAATAGCAAGGGTTTTTGTTTTTGCCGCCCTACGAAAATATTTCTGTGTACGGCCTTGGCTGGCTAGGACTGAGGGGCTGGGTAGGATACTGTAAAGTTGTTATACCCTGACCTCTGTTATTAAATAAATATTGCTTGCTTTCTGAACATAATTTGATGGGGTTGCAGAGAAATCCCATTGGCAGTATACCTTAAAAAATGCAATGTGATTCCCTCATCATTGCTACATTTACTCAAAGCGATTCCTACTATGATCTGATCAAAGGTTTGGTGCCCCCCAAGCCAGTTTAGAGCCATCAAACCACTGTGTTTAGTGCAGAAGATTGTTTTTTCTCAGTAGTGCTGACTCTGTAAGAGGAGTTTCAACAGCAATTAGCAATACAAATTTGAAATCTGCATGCAGCTGCGAGCAAGATTCACCCCGGCACATTAGTATTCAGATAAAAATGCACTCACTGAAAGGTTGGTCTGGCGTTATACATTTGTTTAAAGGTTGAACACAACAGAAATATGGAAAAACAGTTTAGTAGAAATACAAAATACAATCAGCTTTCCACCAGAAAGGAAACAATGCTAGGAACAAAAGGAAACAAGCCTTCAAATACTGTGAAGTGAAGGAATAAGGAAATGGATTCAAATATATATATCAAAGCCAAGTTTGTAAAATGTTTTAAATCTTCAATCACGCATCCTTGACCTTGCAGCCTGGCCTTTGCATCTCCTGGCAGCATTTCCAAGGTTTGCTTTGATACTTTAATAATTGAGAATTGAAAATGTTGCTCAAAACCAAGCAAGCATGACCTCAGGTAGTGCATATAAATGTTCCCAGTACTGGAACACTGTTTGCCATTTGGAGTGGTCCACTCTCTAGTCCCCTCTGTCTTCACAATTACCCAGTCAGAAGTCGTGAAAGCTCTCTTGCAGATTTGGCAAAAGAGCTGGTTCCTCGTTTTCTGCCCTTCTTTTCACTATTGTGGCTTTTTTAAACCAGCAGATGGAGGTTTGTAGTAGCAATCGCTCTGTAAAGGCATAAAAGCAAAAAATGCATCAAGGTGTTGTTGTTGCTGCCTCAACATACCCCATGGGTTCCACTTTGTTGGATCAACATAAAAACTTTCATAGCCTGGCGATAAATGATAAGGCCAATACCTCGAAGGGCTCTTGCAGTTTCAGTATTCAATTCATCAACAAATTGACTAAAGAATATGTTCACTTCTTTCACATCCTTTGATTTTTGGCCCTCATCAGATGAGAAATTTTTCTGCAGTCTGTGGCTACTTTCAAGGCCATTTGTATAAAATCAACCCTTGATGTCCAGGCTTGAACGAGCTGACATTACCAAATTTTCCTTAAATTTCTCTGATCTGTTTTTAAGAAACCATGAATGAAAGTCTGGCAATAAATAATCTCATACATTCTTAATGCTCATGAGCTTCACATCGAAATCTTGTTCATCAAATGCATTCAGACATGAGCCTTTCTATTGTGCGTCTGTTAGCACCCATTCTTCGCAAATGTCTTTCATCTGCTTTCTAGAGATGTTGCGTAAAATAAAGGTTCTCTGCATTTCTTAGCACATCCTTTAGTCCATTTGCAACAGCATTATCGAGATCATGTCCTATCTTCTTGATATTGAATAGGTCTGGGTTTTGAAATGTCATTTCCAAAGCAAAACACCTAAAATTAAAAGGAATATACTAATTGAAAGTTAAAATAAATGCAGTGCTTATTAAGTTTTAGTAGGGGGAAATATTCTTCACAATATTGTATTAAAAAATACAAGATGCACCAAAAAGGGTGAAATATCAACCTTTCCATCATTTCAAAAAGTTCTGATTCACTTTTATAATGTTTAGAAATCAGGTTCAGAAAGTCACATTTTCTATTCAGATTTCAAAGTTATTGACATAATTAAATTTGTTCCCAGGGGGGGGGGCACTTTCTAAGCAAGGATTGCTTCTTTAAAAGATTTTTGAACAGAGCCACAGACATCACAAAAGTTTTCACAAACATCACACTTTATTTGATAGTGTTGTGGAGAAATCAAAGCTGGCCTAATTTATAAACATCCACATGAGAAATCAGCTTCACTGCGGCTCCTGGTCATCATTTACAGGATTTTTGAATTTTGCAGCATGAATGATACTCTGATAGAGGTTGCTTTTATAAGCGAGATTTTACTGTACTATGCTTCCATAAATTGCATATCTGATGTTTGGATGGATCTTCCGAAGCTGACAAGTTGATGTCGGTGTTCTGGCTTTTCTATGAGGAATTTAAATTCATAAAACTACCAGCGCGGTACTATCAGTGCCAGCCAGAATATTCATAAATAGATATGTAAACTGAAACGGATGCAACCTGTAAAAACTACTGGTTATTGCAATCAATCACTCGGAACTTGTGTACAGTGGCCAATAAGTGCGCATGTAATGAAGGTGAAGGTGAAATGGTGTTTTAGCGCCAGTCGCTAGGATCTCAGTAGTAGGTTAACTAATGGAGACCTAGACCCTGGCTGTGACGCTACTGGGCTGGGCTTGAACCCTGGCACAGTAATTTCATAAACCAAACAACAATGCTGATAAACGGTCGACGACTATGAGCACCTATTGTTGCTATGAAAGACTGAAAATGCAGAAACTTTCGCTAAATTGGCAGAACAAACTTGAAGGTAAAGTTAGAGTTGTAAGTTGTTGCATTTTTCGAGTATGGTTTAAAATTCATGTTGATTTTGTTGTTTGATAATGCCAATTATGCAAAGGCTAAAATTAACTCATCAATTTGCTACTAAAAGCATTTAAAGCGTTTTAGCATATGACTTATTTCCACAAGTGCTCAACGTTTTGAAGTTATTAATTTCAGAACTCAAAGCTTCCACAAATAGCTATTTACCATTAAATACTACAAATGACAAAAAATACCTAAGGCAAATTAGTTTATTTCTTGTATAAGCCTTGTCATTCGGTCTGAGTTTATATTTGATTTACTAAGAGTGGTTAAAGACAGGTTAAAATGTGTTTGCCGCATGTTTTTCCATTTTGCATTCTTGTTCTTATAACTCCAACATTCAGTATCAGAAATTCTTAATGACTATGTAGAATTCTGAATTTATCAATTCATTGTGGGAATGTAGTGGAAAATCGCATGTTGATGGAGCTGAAGTTTATTTTATTAGAGGCGTTTCATGAAACAATGCAGAATAAAAAATAACATCAGGTCTATACAATCATAATTTCTACTTTAATTAAACTTGAATGAAAATAGAGTGTCATCTTCTCAAGGTCTATCTGGGGTAATGATGTACTCGATCCCTAGGTTAACCTAGGTAAAACCTAGGTTTTCTATCAAATAAGTCTTATTGATTGCCCTAGGAAAACCTAGGTTTAACCAAGATATTCCTGTCATCAGAAATATCAGCTGATGACATCCAAATATGGCATCCTTGAGCAGACCTAGGTTTTCCTTGAACTGTTTTTCATTCCATATACAGCTACGTTGTTCCAATTTAAAACCTAGGAAAACCTAGGTCTTCTCAAGGATTGGCTCAAGGAAAACCTAGGTTCATTTCTAGGTTTTCCTTGAGAGATACACCTAGGTTGACCTAGGAAAATCCTAGGTTATCCTTGAGACAATTTTGCCCGGGTAGGAGGCATATTCCTATCATGCATTGCGTGAAATAAGCGGCCGCCATCCTTTGCAGAATCATCTATTGTTTTTTTATCAACCATGGAAATTCTGATTTAAATACCTTTTGTGTCAAATAGCTTGCAGATGCATTCCTGCCCATAGCCTCACTGCCTTGCTGTACCCCACAAAAAATATGAACAAAACTTTTTCCAGGTCTACTTACGATTTAAGTATTAGAAATCCACTTGACGCACTCGAATTTCAATTCAATTCATAATGCTATTTTTAACCTATTTTTTATCTGAATTGAAGTGGAAGCAGTGAAAAGCCAGGGTGTCCTTCGCAGCCATAACAGGTGTCTGTTTCTGTTGCGTTTGCTCAGTTCTCCATTGTTTACCAGAATAACACAATAGCTAAGCGGGAAACATCATTTGTCCATCATTAACATAATAGGAAATCAATTTCAATTTCAGGAAATAACAGAGACAAGGATTCACACAGTACAGGAAATCAAACCTGTTTGCTGACGCTACAGCTTATCACTTGTCAGTTACATTTCTTTATTGACAAAATATTTTATTAATAATTCTTATTAATACAAAATCGATACTTTAATTTCTCTAGTCATTTTTTACGCTGAATAACTTTTTAGCCATGTGCATGCGCTGTGTCAAGCAGACCCTTCCACCTTTACGCCAACGCATTAAAGCATCTTCGTTCTGTGCCAGTACGCCAAAGAAGTAACGAAGGCCACGCTGGGTGTCTCCGGCGTAAGTTACATGAATTCCACCCTGGGTGGTTAATACTGTTTGTTAGCAACAAAGACAAATTTGCCATCACCAACCAATGAACAAGAACTGCGTGGAGAGGCTTAAAAATTCAAGAAGAAGACCATGTGCAGATGATACATCAGAAGTGACAGGGCAGTGAACATGGTCCAAAAAGGAAACCAGATCTTGACAATGTTCTGACAGAGAAGAGATCTGATCTTTACAATGTTCTTGACAATGTTCTGATCTTGATGGAGAGGAGCTCCGTGTTCTAAAAACAAAGCTTTTGAAGGTCCACAAGGGAAGCCCAAGAAGGATTATATTGCTCTCTTTGGCATGCTTGTATCCGCAGAATTGCGCAAACTTGGGCATAGAGAGCAGCGTGTTGCAAGATATCAAATAAAAAATTTGCTGTTTACAATGCAAATTTAGCAAGAAGATAAAGATAACAGTGCACGTTCACCCAACTTGTTAGCTTCTTTACAACAATCTGCTGCTTTCCATCAACCTAGCTCTTCTTTGAATTGCTGTGGCTTTATCCAGCCATCCTCTGCCTTCAACCTTCAAGCTCCTATATATGGTCCTGCATCACCCTATCCAGATACTTCTCTTAACCAATCCACTCTGAATGATATCTCTCATATCTCTCAAGAACATATATAACTATCAGACCTCAAACAATAATGCCCAAAAAAATTAGTAAAAAACAGATGAAGAATAGATTTCATTAATATAATGATAATACCTTATGTTATAACATGCTATAATTGTCTCTGAATATTATTTATTCTCCTTGGAATCACTCTTTTTCCCTAGTACTCCTCGCATGCTCTAACTGCCAAGAAACAGAGTCAATGTTCACATATCTTTGTATCTGCTGCCTAAATGTGGTTGCAGTTTTAGCCTATTGTGAGGCTCTAGCTCTAAAATTAATACTTTTAAAACATTCGCTGTCTGATGCCACTAACCTCCTCTATTCTTCATGCTGCAATTCCAAGTCCATGAAGCCTGTATGGTAATACATTTTATTATCTGTTTGGCGTAAATAAGTATGGAAGCAAATGGAAGCCAAGACAAAGCGAGTAAGGCTCTGTTTTGTTGCATGAATGAGACTACAAAATAACCTATAAGGAGCAACCAAAATTCCAAAGGCATTTTTTATTACTCTACTCGCTCTTGAAACTTGGTTATTATAAACCCGCTGTACCTCACAGAGCTTTCCAGGATATGGGCGCATCAACCATAATCTAAGGGGGTCAATCTCGTCACGAACAAGGTAGTAGAGCAATTCTAAGTCACACCCGGCTAGCTATTCAAAAAGCGAAATTAGAAGGGTCTCTTCATCAAATCGCTGTCCCATCTCAGAATTGAGCAGAATCCCACTGCCATTGTTGCTACTAATAACTGACCAAAATCTACCATAGTAAAACTATATTTAGCATAGATGAACAAAATGTTCATTCAACATTCACAGATATCTGTAGTGGAATTCACGATTGTTCAACCACAGTTCTTGAACAAGTCCATGAGATTTGTTTGATGACTTTTTTCTGAAAATTTCCCTCACGCAGAATCTTCATTTTTGGTATTGTAGTTCTTTCTGTTTTTTTTCATCTCTCTCTACGTTTGCAGAAGATATAGACAGTACCCATCATTGCCAGAAGTTTTTTTTATTTCTATGAACGGCCATTTCCTTGTGACAATTAAAAACTAGTTGCAAGTGAGTACATGTCTAAATTTAAGCCCCCTGTTGTCAAGAAATTTAGTTGGGTAATCGTTATTGGGGTAATTTGTGGTAAACCTCATCTCAGTACTAGGCTTTAGAATGCATCAAAGTTTTGTCAACTCAGTACCTGGTTTCTTATCTGGAACAGAATCTGTTTTTATTCTCTGCATGTCCTCAGAACCCAAGATTATGTGTACTGCCATATGATCTTCAGAATTTTCTTGATCACACAACTTCAAGGATCTCAGATGGCTACATGTTCTTTTCAATTCCTTGATTCATGGGTTAGGGAAGGAAGTTGGTGTTTTTTTCTCTGAACTGGTACAATAAACTTCAATTACAAAATCTTTAATTTAACATGGGGACAGTTTCAGCCTGTAAATATCCAATCATTTGTCATACATTTCTTTGATTATTATTCTCTCTCTGTGCACTGGCTTTAACTGTGCTAAAGTGCTACAATTGACACTACAGACGTTTTATTTAACTGATAGAAATTTGTATTCTCTTGAAGTGGAATGGGTCAAAGGCAAACTGAAGGTCCTACTAAATAGTTTTACCAAAGCAAAGAAACCTAGTGCCAGTGGGAGTTTCAGAAAAAAACCCAGTAAACGTGCTTCCTGGTTATTAGAGAAGTTTCAGTTTTTGGCACTACATTTTGCAACAAGACTCTCTATGTCAAACATAGATTTGGTGGGTATAAATATATATGTGCATATAACAAAGCTATAGCATATACAAAAAAGTATAATATATCTATACAATATATACATGCAATTGTAAATAACAAAATTTTTAATGAACTATCATAATGATCTGCCGTGGCACAGATCCAGCATTATTGAAATATGTTGTTAACATTTCTTGTTGGGCTTTTACATTTCTTGGCAGATTTTGAGTCAAGCTGCTCTGCACGCCAGGAGCATTTTATCATTTCTCCATACTATCGCAGAAACGTCATGATCTGCATATTCAGAATCTGCAGCAGATACGTATGATCCTTTGTTTTTGTCTACCAAGAAGTTGTGCAGACTGCAAGTAGCAAATATTACATTTCCTAATTTTTTCTGGAGAAATTTTATAGTGGTGAGAAAAACTCTCCATCTGTGAGCTA
This sequence comes from Chrysaora quinquecirrha, assembly GCA_014526335.1. NCBI lineage: Eukaryota > Metazoa > Cnidaria > Scyphozoa > Semaeostomeae > Pelagiidae > Chrysaora > Chrysaora quinquecirrha. The sequence goes on from JACTAT010000012.1 coordinate 1,865,302, forward strand.
GAATTCCAAAAGCATTCTGAACTACCTGTCTTGCACGTGATAATTTATAATTGAAAATGCGTTTTTGATATTCCAAATTTCGATGAGGGAATGGTTTTATCATGTTTCTTGATAAAAGAAAGGCATCATCACCAACCATATGGTAGTTGACTTTGAATTCCTTATTTCCTTGCAGACAAATAGGAGGTGGAACATCCCACAAATTTCAACTGATAGCCTTTTTTATGTCCAGCAGTAAACCAGTCTCAGCTGCTCCTGTTCTAAATGATACAAGTAAGAAAGTAAATGCTGCCGAAAATATCCCTCTCCCAAAAAATGATGACCCTGAATTTGCATCTGACAATGGAGATGATAGTATGGACCCAATCTACAAAAAATCTACTGAAGTTTTATTGAAAGAATTACTGAGTTGAATAGTTAATCTCGAAAAAGAAAATAATCATCAGAAATCTGTAATCTTAAATCTGAAATCAAATCTTGCTGACATAAATAAAAAATTAGTAGAACTAAGGAATGAAAAACCTATGCTAAATGCCTCCCTAAAATCTATAAAACAAAATGATGAAAAAGATCAAGATATTTAGAATTGTTACTAAAACAGTCAAGTGATCACAAATCAAATTTCTCGGTTCTTCAAAGAGATTTTTAATCACTAGAAAACAACTTCACAAATTTGTAGAAAAATACAATGATTCAATTTTCTACAATAAAACAGGCAAGCGCCTATCACAAAGGCAATTCTTTCTCACCTCCTCTCCGCATCGAGGCTCGCTGTGCGCAGCACAGCTAATTACGTTCTAACTAGAGATATATTCCTATTGGTTATTCCAACTCGCTCTTGACAGCAATCAATCAAAAAAAAAGTAATGAATACACGCCACGGCCCCATTTTCCTCAGTATTTTCCGAGCGTCATTTCAACTCGAACGAAATAAAACAGAAGACAGCGAATCATCATGGAGAACGAAGTGATCTTAGAAGAAGACGACACATCGTGCAAAGAGAAGAAAACGCAGACGACAAAATGCAAGTTCGTCACTCAGACGGAGTTCATTGATCTACAATCGTCCGTTGGGGAAATTCGGGCAGAAATGGCCAATTTGGTTCCTTTCTTGCACGATTCCCTTGGTCCGGCGAAGAAGAAAGCCTGCATTGGCGACACGACCGTTGCCGACTCAAATGGCAGTCAGGCTGCCACTTCTCAACCAGAAATTTTATCGTGTTCAACTGAGAATCAGTTTCTCACCACTAACGGCAATCAGTTTGCCTTGTCTTCACTTGGAGATCAGTTTTCCACTACTCAGAATCCTTCTGGATTGCTCGATGTGGGTATGCCTATGGCTTTAAACCCCGTATCGCCGGTAGCTCCCAGCACTTTTTCTGTGGAACCTGCCGAAGGCCAATTTGTTCCTACGTTCGATAACGTAGATTACAATTTTTCAAAATTTCTACCGCCGACAACTGCACAAGAGGTAGTGCAACTCCACTTCGTCGAAGACGAAGCAGTAGGCCCTAAAATTTCCGAGTCCTACGCAAAATATGTTGAGGACTGTTGCAGGAAACGAATCCTCAATACAGAGCTCAATAAATTCAAGGAGGCTATAAAAAGGCCAGAAAATTGCCCAGCACTCAGTGTGCCGACCATAAATCCAAATCTCTGGGCACAGTTGCCCAAAGATAGCAAAGAACATGATAAAAGGCTTCAGAATGCCCAAGCACTTCTGGCAAAGGGTTTGACTGGAATTGTTGAAGTCAAAGAGACTCTTCTCCAGTTAAATACTCATCCGGATAAGTTCCTGTCGCTTTTTAAAGGCTTAAATGATAAGCTTGATGCTTGTGTTGCCCTCCTGGGAACTGCATACCCGGAATCGTCCTATCGAAGAAGAGATCTTTTCAAGCCGGCCATAAATCCACGATTTCATTCCCTCTGCAGCTCTAAAACCCCCATTACAAACTTTTTGTTTGGGGATAACGTTTTAGAAGCTGTAAAAAGCATCCAATCTTCACAAAAAGTGACTAGATCTATAGCTCCACAACGTGGAAACTCTGCAACGCTTCCTCGGCCGTTATTTCGCAATCCTTCTCACTCCCAGCCAAATCGCCAGAGTCATTTAAACTACCGAGGCCAAACCAACAACTCTTGGCGTTCCAAGCAAGGCCAGAAACAGACGACCAATCAGTCTCAGAACAACCCATCATTCATGAAAAGGAACCAACAAAAGTGAATCAAGAACAACAGGTAACGGGAAAAACTAAATGTTTTCTTCATAACTGGCGTAAAATAACTTCAAATAAATTTGTACTCAGCCTTGTTCGTGGCATTCGTATCAATTTTACTGCCACTCCTTTCCAACTTCTCCCTCCAAAACCTATTCCGTTTTGTGAGAACGAAGTTACTTGCATCGATAGATACAGTTTGAGGTTTTTAAATGTGTTAGCGGTGTTGTGGAACAAAATCCTATCTTTGTTGAATTGGACCGACAGACTATTACTTATTCTCAGCATGGACGAATAAATTGAAGAATGCACCATCAGAGACGCTATAGCAGATATAAGAGAGAAAAGACACCGACCTGACAAGGAAAGCATTGCACGTTTTATAATCTCGAAACATGGCCTAACCATGGAAGCCATTCTCAACACCGTAGACAGAATGCTCGAAAAGGGTTCTATCACAAACAAAAAAACATCGAATGATGAAGATTCCTTTTATATAGCAAATGAAATCGTCAAAGGAAGCAACAAAGAGAAAACCGGCCAAATCTGCAATCCAGAGTCCCGAAAAAAGCGGTCTGCAATTCCAAGACTCCAGTGTCAACAGCAAGCAGAAAGAAGCTTCTATCGACACGACCACACCCAAAACACCCAAAAAAACCAATGAATCAATTTTGATAGGGGAGAGCAGCACAGATTTGAGTAATTGGGCCAATGCCGTCACCTCGATGATGGGAAACATAAGTTTGTTAAATAATCTTCTACAAGAAGAACGAAGAAAATCATCAAATTTACTTGAAGAAAATTACTATCTCAAAATGAAAATTCAAGCTATGGAAACCAAACTCGATACCATTGTGCTAGAGAAAAATGAAAACAATATGAGACAAGAGAATGAGTGCTCGATAATAAAAGAAATTAGACGCCAATCGATAAATGAAGCAGAACGACACACAGAAGCAACAAAAGATGATTCTTCTCGCACAAAGGCATCAAGAAAATCAAGTAAATCCCAAACAAGCAACAGAAACAAAAAGCAAATGAGTGAAAAAACAACACAGGGCAGAAAGCAATCAAACCAAAATACGGAGACAACACAGCGAGCTCAGGGCCAGGGGAAAAATCGAAATGCCAAGAAAAGCGAAGAGAAAAACTCAAAGTTTTAATTGCTGGAGATTCGCAACTCGAAGAATAAATGCCTCAGTGCTATCCAACAGCTATCGAGATGTTGACATCAAATTTAAACCTGGCATGAAAATCGAACAAACCACCAAAGCAGTTGGCAAAACCGAACATGATATCATCATTATTCACGCGGCCACCAACAACATCGCCTCAAAGACACCAGAGCAACTAAGCAAAGAGGTTGTAAACCAATTAAAACATGTGCAAGACAACAACCCAAAGGCACGGATCGTATTCTCCTCCGTCATAAGAAGAAAGGACGACTCATCACTGAACTCAAAGGTAACAAAGTTGAATAAATTACTTGAGGATGAAACTGCTCTGAATGGATTCGATATGATTGACAACAGCAACATTGTTTTTAGTAATCTATGGACAGACGGGCTTCATATAAACGATGGGGGGGGGTTCGTAAGTTATCTGGTAATTACAGTAAATTTATTAAATATTGTTAACAGCGAGTAGGCTCTGATAATAATAAAGATAAGTAAGAATCTGCGCTCGGGTAAGAAAAATGGTCTAAAAATAGCGTTTTTAAATATAGTTTCACTAAGAAAACACAGACATGAGCTGGGTATAATTCTTAGAGATAACGATATTGATATAATTGGCTTAAGTGAGACACGCCTAGATGGATCAGTGAAAGACCCGCATGTCAGCCTAAGCGGGTATAAAATTTACCGAAATGACCGGGATACTAACGGTGGGGGTGTGGCATTCTATGTAAAAGAGGGCTTGCCTGAACCTATTGTAAGGATAAAAAGTAACGAATTAGAACTTTTGGCACTTTAGTTTTCACCGGAATTTGGAAAACCTTTCTTTGTCGTGTGCTGGTACCGGCCCCCTACTTCAGGAGCAGATCAAGTCTCATTTGAAAACCTAAGAGAGACTCTGAAAGAACTGGACAAGGAAGAAAAGGAGACAATTCTAATTGGTGATACCAACTGCGATTTCAAAAACAATCAAAACACAAACACCATAAAGCTCAAACAAATCTATGCCGAGTTTCAATTCTCCCAATTAATTAATAAATTTACTAGGGTTGCTATCACACGTAATGAACAAAGCGAATGACGAATGACGAAAACGCTGATAGATCATTTTTCTACAACGAGCCCCAGGCGCATTTTAAGACTGATATTCTGCGAATTGGGATGGTCGATCACTATTTGGTGTATGGGGTACGAAAAGTCAATGCTTGGAGACTCAATAGAAATAAAAACCGAAAGTTGTTGAGACTCAAGCCTTGCTAACTATAATAAAACATCATTCATAAACGACCTACTCCAAATAGATTGGTCGAGCATCCTATCTCCCCTCGCAGAAAATCCCAATTCAATGGCTACCACTTTTCAGGAGATTTTTGAGTCACTCATTGATATACATGCCCCATTGAAAAAAAGAAGGGTTCGCAATGAAACCGCTCCCTGGCTAAATCCATCAATACGAAAACTGATGAGGGAGAGGGACTCGGCCAAGAAAATGGCCTTTAAATTTCCTGACAAGTGGCCAATATATAAGCAACTTAGAAATAAGGTAACAAAAGAGATAAAAGTTGCTATAGAGACACATTATTGTGGGTTGATTGACGAAAATAAGGGTAACCCCAAAATGATGTGGAAGACCATTAACAATGTGTTGGATAAATCTCAGAAGTCAACAACCCTCACGAGCTTAGACTTTGAGGGTAATAGACTTGTCAAAGAAGGTGATATAGCAGAGGCACTAAATCATCATTTTGTCACAGTTGGTCCCAAACTAGCAGATGAAATCGAGCAACGGATTAATGATGATCCTCTAATTCACGTAGCTAAGGAATCTAACGTTATGAAATTAAAGTGGTTATGACGCCAAAATTTTTATTGGCTTATTTTATGAAACAAACATCGCTGATAACGATGGTGTAGTTTGTTTTTTGATTTGCAAATTATTTTATTACAAAATGTGGGTTTTATTTCACCCACTCTGCATAAAAAGTGTCCCAAGAAAAACGCGGTCAGACCGCTGCGTCCCAGATCTCTGTGACGTAAAGTGTTTGTGTCGGATCTCAGCATCAACAGAGAAGCCTTAGAAGTTCCAGATTCCGAGGCTTGTTTACGCCCGTCAGCTGAGCAGAAGTTAAAAAATTTTAACTTCAACATCTGTAACAATGTTTTAATATACCAAAAAAGATTTTTCCTTATTTTTTTATTTTGTCTGTGCGGCGAGAGAAGCGTTTTCCCAACGACACTCCTCTCGAGTTCAGCAAAGGTAAGTGCCAAGCCATAATGTGATGAAAGCACGCTGAGGTTTCATTGTTCTTTCTGATGTTTTAATTGTTTTTCTGATCTGCATGAACTGTTTGAGTTCAATACTCAAATTACATTGACATTCAATCGAAGAAAAGTTCTGAATTTCAAGGAAATAAAGCAAAGCAGAACAGAATATCCTCTCCGCTGCTGCTCTTATAAAGTGCAGAACAGACATCATTTCACGCGAAAGTCTTAAATTCATTATTATGAAAACATTCTCTATTACTAAGAAAAATACTCAATTTTTTCGTTTTCTTTTCTAAGAAACCTCTTATAAGAAACCAATAAATAACTAAAAAGCCCTTCGCCTGAAGTCGAAGAAACTCTAAGGATGCCAAATAAAATCAAGATATAATTTTCAATATTGTTTTCAAATATTTATAAATACATAGTATTTCTCTAAAACTCTTCAAAGTCCTAATAAACGTTTAATGAAGATATAATTTCTCTATCTTCACCAAGAAAGACACCACAAAAGATCTTGCACGTGCAAATTTAACTATAAAGGTGCTTTCTAAGAGTAAATTATTGCAAAAACTTTTTTTACACAATGTCTTGCTTACAATTTAGGTTTGTTACCTATTTTGTTTTTATTTATAACATACCTTTCATTGACCACTCGTTTTTTGCGAGATCAAGATGTGCACCGACGGACGCTTGATTAATTTTAGACATAATTTTTTTTGAAGAAAGGATTTCCAGTTCTTATGTTAAATAAAGCTATAATTTTACTTGCGGTTTGTCCAGAAAATGAATACTTCCATATTCTGGGTCGAATAATAAATAAGTTGACTTCAGCCTACTCCACTACCGTTTCATCCTGGATTCACTGCACTGTCAGCTTCTTCATCAAAGTTTACGAAAATATCAGCTTCATATGGCCGCTACAGGCCTCAAAAATAGCCTAAAGCTTTCTTCTTGGTCATCTGCTTTTTATTTTGTTCCTAAAAGTGATAAATTGTTGTTCTCGTGCGATTTTCTTGTCAAAATATATTCCATTTCTTATTGCTCGCCTTTGCACTTCCTCGTCGACACAAACACTTTACGTCACTCGACCCAGGCCGCTAGGACACTTTTTTGGAGGGAAATTCGAGTTTTAAACCCCGATTACTAATGAACTAAGGATTTTCGAGACTTTTGGTTTCGATTTTCGTTATCAGCATACTCAAATTGACCATAATCAAGAAAAAAAATTTTGGCGTCATAACCACTTTAAAATATCGACAATGAGCAGGTTAATTTGACAATTTTCTTAGATCTCAAAAAAGCTTTTGACACCGTTGATCACAAGATCCTGCTCAGGAAACTAGAAGCATATGGAATCCAAGAACTAGCCGGAGACTGGTTCAAATCCTACCTTGAAAACAGACAACAATACTGCAAGCTCAACAGCTACGAATCACGGGCAAAGACAATCACTTGTGGTATCCCCAAGGTTCCTGTCTAGGCCCCCTTCTATTCATAGTCTACCTTAATGATTTTGAAAAATGTTTAAACGCATCAAAGGCTGGCATGTATGCCGATGATACTCATGTAACATTAGCATCCAAAAGTGTTGATGAGTTGGTTTTGAAAGCGCACGAAGAACTGTACAATATTTCGGAATGGATGAGACTAAATAAATTGAGTGCTAATCCTAAAAAAACAGAGTATATGTTTATAGGTCATCCAAATCGAACCAACAGGATTGCCGAGCAAGAGCCGCTCAAATTAAACAATTCAGAAATAAAAGAGTGAAAAAACAAAATCGTTGGGAGTAATTATCGATCAAGGGCTCAATTGGGATGACCAATTTAAGGCCGTCAAGGCAAAAATAGTCGGAGGCCTTGCCTCTTTAAAAAGCCTAAAAAACATCATTCCACAATCCCAACTAACCAACGTTTATCATGCCCTTATTGAAAGTCATATGAGATATGCAGATGTCATCTGGGGAGGTCTGTCTAACTCCAAAATGGAGTCACTACAGCGCCTACAAGACAGGGCAATTACAATAATCGACACTGCCAGAATAAAGGATCACTGGTCGAAAAAACTTTTAACGACTCAACAACTAGTAACGTTTGATCGATATGTTATGACATATAAAATCACAAATAGACTATGTCCAGAAAACCTTTGGAACAAATTCCAACGAAGATCGCATTACTCTAGTTACAATACCAGATTTTGCAATAATCTTCAAATTCCAAAGTATAATCTGGAGTACTCCAAAAGAGATTCTCTTACACAGCTCTAAAGGCTTGGAATGAAATCCCTATGAACATTAGGGAGCTTCCTACCTTACACCAATTCAAAAAACATTTAAAGGATTATTTGACGAGCTGAAACGTAACACAAACACGAGCCCTTGGAAGATCAGCTTAAACTTTTATCAATATAGGCCTGTATGTAAATTGTAAATTAGGAATCCTCATGAATATTTTTTTTTTGTTTTGCTATTATTGTATTATATATATTTCAGCTGAAAGGTTTTTCGTGTCAAAATAATTAAATATGAAAAATATGAAAATATGATACCGAAATTCAAACTCTCCTGCAAAAAGGTGCGATAGTTCCTGTCCATCCGATTAAGACCCAATTCATTTCAAATATTTTTACCCAACCTAAAAAGTCAGGGGGTTTACGAACTATCATAAATCTCAAAAAACTGAATAAGTTTGTTGAAAAGATTCATTTCAAAATGGAACACATTCTGACGATTTTACCTCTTATCAAGAGGAATTCGTTTATGACGTCTCTTGATTTAAAAGACGCTTATTTTTCACTGCCAATGGCAAAACAATATCGAAAATATCTTCGTTTTATGTGGAAGGATGAAATATATGAATATCAGTGTCTTTGCTTTGGCTTAAGCCTCGCTCCATTCTTTTTTACAAAAGTTATGAAGCCGATTTTTTCACAATTACGGCGAGAGAGCATTAACTGCACATACTACATTGACGATAGTTTGTATATCAACAATTCCGAAACAACTTTGCAAGAAGAGACAAGTCGAGCAATGGCTCTCCTTGAAAGCCTTGGCTTTACGGTAAATCGCGATAAATCGTCTTTCACCCCTGCGAAACGCATAAACCACCTTGGATTTGTAATCGATTCAGAAACTTACTCTGTCAGTTTACCTGACTATAAAGTTACGAAAAATGAGCTTGCTTGTTTGGAACTGATCGAACAACGTCACGTAACAATTCGCTCATTTGCCAAGGTTATCGGTTTACTTGTCCCTTCTATTCTTGCAGTTCGATATGCTCAGCTCCATACCCGCTACCTTGAAATTTACAAAACACAAAATCTACAACGCTTAGGTAACTATGATGAGAGGGTCTATCTGTCCTGCAAAATTCGCTCAGAACTTTGTTGGTGGAACAAAAATCTAAAGACCCACAATGGCCGTTCAATTGATGATATTCTAGGCCTTGACAAATGGCAATACGAAACATATACCGATGCCAGTGAGCTCGGTTGGGGAGCTACTCTTTTCCAAGGAGGTCAATTACTCCAGCAAACGGGTGGCCGTTGGTCACAACGAGAGAAAACAAAACATATAAATTTTCTCGACCTCCAATCGATACAATTTGCTTTATTTGCATTTCATGATTTCATCGCAGGACATAACGTTAGATTGCACTGCGATAATACAACAGCTATATCATACGTTAATAAGTTTGGTGGCTGTCATAGCCCTTCATTAAATTACTTGAGCCGTAAAATCTGGCTCTGGTGCATCGATAATCAAGTCTCCTTATTGTCCAGGAAATTTATCGATAATATTGAATGGAGTCTTGACATAACCATTTTTAATCGTCTTTGTACGCATTTTGGGCCACCACAGATCGATTTATTTGCTTCCCGCCTAAATAACAAGGTGCCAGAATTCTATTCATGGCGCCCCGATCCCTTCTGCATCGGAGTAAATGCATTTTCCCATTCCTGGGATAACAAATATGGCTATGCATTTCCACCATTCAATCAGATTAGCAAAGTTTTACACAAGCTAACTAATCATCTGTCTTGCATAATTGTTCTAATTTGTCCCTTTTGGCCGAGCCAACCATGGTTTCCAATGTTATCTTCTTACCTTGTAGATTATCCTATTTTACTACCGTCTTTTCCTTCCTTGCTCAGATGTCCAGGCAAACCCGAAATCAAGCATCCTCTTTTACCGAAAATGAAACTCGTGGCTTGCAAATTGTCAGCAAACAACTATCTTCATACCAATTTCCTCAAAAAACATTCCAAATCATGCTTGCAAGTTGGAAGAAAAACACGCAGAAAAACTACTCGTCAATCATTCGACAATGGCTTTCATTTTGCTGTGAAAAACACTTTAATTCCGATGAACCCTCTGTAGAATCAGTACTTAGTTTTTTAACTTTCCTCTTCCATCGTGGCATTGGCTACTCGCAAATAAATAAAGCACGTAGTGCGTTATCAGTTTTGTATCCGGATATCCAGATTGGAAAACATCCACTTATTTCACGTTTTGTTCATGGTGTGAGAAACTTACACTCACCTCAGTCTAAATATCCCCTTTTGTGGGACGCGAAAACTTTACTTCGACATCTTGCTGAGTGGACTATTTCTGCATCTTCGCCTTTGAAGGACATCACTCGAAAGCTTGCTACAACACTTGCTTGTGTTTCTGTTCAAAGAGTTCATACACTATCCTTGATTGATTGTAGATATATATTTTTCCACCAGAATGCGACTTATTTGTATATATATGCTGATTTAAAAGTTTCTCGTCAGAGACCTTGTTTTGTTATTACTCTTCCCTCAGCAACAGAGGAAGATTGTTTTCACACAGTCGACCTTCTAAAGTTATATATTGAAAAGACTGCTGAATTTCGCCAGAACGATTTCCATCAACTTTTTCTTAGCTGGCGCCCTCCTCATCGACCAGTATCTACTGACACATTGGCGCGCAGTGTTTTACATGACTCTGGGATAAATATTCGTATCTTTGGAGCACACAGTGTCAGGGGGGCTACTGCGTCATATGCTTTGCAAAATAATGTCTCGATTGACAACGTTTTACAAGCTGAAGATTGGTCTTGTTTACGTACTTTTAACAAACATTACAATCGCGTAAACAAGTTTTTGCCATCTACTGAACTCTCCAATTCAATTACGAGAACTCTTGCCGATACGTCAACGAACGATTGATGAATTTATTGACTCATGCATTCTTTTGATTTATTGACTTCGCTTGTTATCATTCTTGCGTATGTTTCTTGTTTATTGAATTATATTTGACAAACTCGTTGATAAACGATTTTACGTGGGTGTTGTCTACCAATGTCAAATATCGGATCTAGGTTTGCTTTCATTGCCTGGTGATGGTAATGGAAAAACGAGCTTTGAAGTCTCTAGTTAGAACGTAATTAGCTGTACTGCGCACAGCGATCCTCGATCCGGAGAGGAGGTGAGAAAGAATTCCTAATTGGAGGAGACTCGGCGAACTCCGATTTGAGTTCTTCGAGCCTCCTCGTAGCATCGAGATCGCTGTCACCCAACCGAACCCTCTTTTTCCATTACCTTCACAGGAATGACCTTCATGGCTCTTCTGTAAAATACTGAGGAAAATGGGGCCGTGGCGTGTATTCATTACTTTTTTTTTGATTGATTGCTGTCAAGAGCGAGTTGGAATAACCAATAGGAATATATCTCTAGTTAGAACGTAATTAGCTGTGCTGCTGGCGATCTCGATCTACTGAGGAGGCTCGAAGAACTCAAATCGGAGTTCGCCGAGTCTCCTCCAATTAGGAAATCTCTAGCATCCAACAGGATTACACAGGAATGTGTGGACAAATTAAACCTTAGCTTTGAGTGTTTGAAAATAAAGTCAGCCACAAAATAAACCAAGTGAGTCAAAAAAATTAGAAAGGCAGTGGCAAAACTGAAGTCTCCATCTCAGTCGGCACCTGTCGTCGAAGTCCCATCAATGACTTCGCATGACTTCACCGTGTCTGCTGTTGAAAGAGAAAATACATCACCGCAAGACAATTTTAGATCAACCAAAACATTTAAGACAGTCAATTTCACCCAAAAGAAAACCCTTTTGATTGGTGATTCAATGCTCAAAAGAATAAAAACTAAACTATCATTCAATCTGCAAGACCACGGGTGCTAATTGCTCCCCTCCAAATAGGAATTGGTGTACAAATGCATCATCATTTTGGATCAACATTTTTGATTGTTGAAGTTTGATTGTCATTGATTTTTGTCGTCCTACAGCGAGGTGAAACAGTTCGAGATGAGCACTGCAGATTGTTTAGAAAGAGATGTATCTCCCTTGCTTCTGGGACAGTTTTCCCAATTGGTAGCAGACAATGTACACCATAAAACAAGAACCCTTGACGGAATGAACACGTTTCATGGCATGGGGATGATTCAAGAGATGGTCAATAGCAGCCTGAAACTTTTCAATAATAGGAAAGTATGCGTATACTTGCGATGCAGATGCAATGCATTGATAGAGATAAAAAATGCCACTCGGAATTTCATGCCAAGAACAACAATTCTTTTGGCACCATTCATTTAACCCTTTACTTACCGCACATTGATCGGCCGGTTGAAAAAATTATTTTTTGACGAAAACATGTATAATTGAGGTCAAATAAGCATATAAACTTTGAAATTTAAATTTATCTCTAAAATTGAATGATTTTGAATTTGTTGCATATTTGCAACATTGGTAAGTAACGGTATGCAAAAGTGGAACTTTTTCACAAATATAAAATTTCTTTTCTTTCATACATAAAAGTTTTGAAACCAGAGATTCAATGCAAAAAACACCAATTGACACTATAAACAAGTGAAAATGATGAAAAAGATCATGTAATCCTAGAGTTATGAAAAATATATTTTAACAATAAAGATTTTTAGTCATTAGTCTCACACAATAAAGCAATGTTTATGGAAATAACTGTGGATACAAAGTACTGCGTGCAAAAAAACTAGAAGATAAATTGTTTTATAATGTCTTTTCATTTTATATGATAGTCCAAGAAACAATTGCTGTTGCTCTTCATGCAGAGGCAAACTTTACATTTGCTGCAAAAAACCTGAGAGTACCCAGTTTTGCAAAGTCTACATCTCCCTCTTTGTTCTTTTTCTGGCACTGGCCAATGGCCATGTTGATCGTATCGGGAAGATGAGTCTGGTTCCGGCACAGCTGGTTTTTTTCCTCGCCTCTCTAAATCTTCGCTCCTCCTTTTTTTTGGCCTTCCAGGTGTAGGCGTATTGTAGGCTTTGTTTCCTTTTATTAAGCCCTCAGAAATTTGCAATGAAAATTTCAACAGATTCAACTGCCTCCTCTTTGCAATCTTGGAGAGATCACAGTCACGGCGGTACAGCAGCCAAGCATTGACCTTGCAGATATCAACACAGTGCCAGAAAACTTTGATATACCATCGACGGGTTTTTACTGTTATTCGGTACAATGCGATGAGCATATCCGCAAGGTCAACGCCGCCCATGCCACCGTTGTATTCTTTTATTATGTTTGGGCATGGAATATCTTTCCTGCATTTCTCTTCTGGTATCCATCTACTGACAGTTTGCATTGGTTCAACACCAATGAAATTGGAGGCTAAATGGACAGCATTGTTGTCCATCCACTTAGCAATTATGACACCGGAGTTTAGGTCGGTCATGTAATCCAATGACCCCCGGCCTGACTTTTTCAAATCTTTGTTGGATTTCAACTTACATCCTTGAAGGCGATTTGCATGCATTGTTCCACATGCTAAAATACCCAATTGTTTTAGGTATATAAACAGATTGATTGTCGAAAACCAGTTATCAAAGAATAACTTATGATTGGCATGATTTGGCAAGAACTGGCACAATCTAGCAACAACCTGGGCAGACTTCTGAAGCTTTTGAAATTCATCTGTCATGGGACCAGCATCTGTTTTCCCTCCATATATATAAAAATCATATATGATACCAGAAGCACCAGCTCTGACCAGATTTTTAAACCCCCATTTGTTAGGTTTTTTTGGATTATACTGCCTTATTTTGCTGTAGCGAGTCTTTGATGGTATTATTTGCTCGTCTACCGAGTGGCATTGCTCTGGGGCAATCTTGAGGCATTGATTTCGAACTTTCTCAAGAATGGGCTTGATTTTAAACAGCTTGTCAGCTTCATTTGCATCCACCGTCATATTGTCCACAAAATGAAGATATGTCTTCAACTTTTGAAATCTTCCACGAGGCATTACATCTGCAACTGGAGAAAACCTCAATTCTTGTGACCAATACGAGCTGTAGGTTGGAAGCTGCACAACTCCCATTTTCATGTGCATACCAATAAGCTGTTCAATCTCATCTCTGTTTGTGTTCACAGAGGTACCAGATTTTTGAGTGCTGTACAAATTGGTCTGCTCTGCAACCAGATCTGTTATTTGATCAGTCCAAAGCTGTTTAAAATATTGCAGTGGAGACTTTTCTTCAATATTTTCAGGTGCTTCAAATTGAAAATCTGAAGATACATTTCCAATGTCCCTGTGTCTCCATCTAAAATTTCGCACAACCTTTTTCTGGTTAGCATTCTTTTCCTTGCCACTACTTTTAGTGATTTTTTCGCTACTTTCTCCTTTTTCTTCATCTTCTTCTTCTTCTTCTTCTTCTTCTTCTTCTTCATCTTCTCCTTCATCTTCTTCCATATCTTCTACATCAGCTGCCTCATCTATTCCATCTTCAGAACCACTATCCTCATCCTCTCTGACATTATCTTCCTGAACCATTCGTATCTCATCTTCATCGTCATCTTCACCTGAGCTGAATTCTCTAACTTCTGACTCATATCCATTCATCACATATTCCAATGCATCGTCTATATCGAGATGCCTTACACGTCCAGAAGCCATTTTCTACAAAGAAAGGCAAAGCTAAACTAAAAATCTGAAAATTAGGTTTTATTTTGAGAATGAACAAAAAAGTTCAATTGTTGGCAAATATTTTTTGCCAGAAAAAAAAAACATCAAAAAAAGATGTTGCTTATGAAATAGTTATGAAAAATTCATCATTAGACTCAAATGTAGTAGTATAATCGTACAAATAACCGAGTTTAGTTGCAAAATACCAACTTGCAAAAATTGGGCCTAAGTCATATTTTTATGACCACCGATTACCAATGCTGCAAATTTGCAACAAATAAATTCAGAGCAATTTTCGAAAAAACCTTACAGATTCTTCCAGCAAAAAGATATTCATTCAAAAATACTGTATTTCATTATTGTAAAAATAGAAACAGTCATTATTGCACAAAAAACAGAAAGCTAGATTATAATAGATACTTTTTGGCAGTTTAGGCCAAACTGACTTACCTCACAGTACTGAATCTGAAATTCACACCTCCTCCTCCTCACATGGCTTCTGAACTGACAGACAACGGAATTCTATTCAATGATAAGGCTTTCAAAAATGGTCACATGACTTGCAAGGATTGATTAAGAGGCAGAAGAAATATGGCCCACCAAACTATTTGTTGCAAATTTGCAACTCTGGTGAGTAAAGGGTCTCTCAGAAAGTATAATCTAATTTCTGTTCAAAAGGCCAGGGTAAAGACCCCCAGGAAAACTGCATATTATGGAAACCCCTTTGAAAATAAGACAATTTTCAAAAGGACCAGGTTCGGACCCCCTTGGAAAGTAGAGTGTTTTGCAAAAACCCCTTGGAAAACCAGTCAATTTTCAAAGAACCAGGTTTGGGCCCCCCAGGAAACAGAAAATTTTTGAAACCCCCCTGGAAAATCTGAAAATTTTTAAAAGGACAAAGCTCGGTTTATTCAAAGAAATACATGCGTTAACACCGAGCCCATGGTGATGCCGTTTTGCTTGAGCAGTCCCTGCTTTGTAATTCTGGGTGTAGTTGAATAAACAGGATAGGGAAACTGAAAAATTAGGAGGTGCGATGCTTAAAATGATTTCTCTCGCTTTCCTCATTGTCAGAGTGTTCCCTTTGCTCTTGTATAGTATATCGTCGATTAGTCTAGGATGCGCCTCTAAGCCCTCTTCGGCAAATAGACATTCCATAACGAAGGGAAGGTCAGGGTAGTCGTGAACCTTCAGCTTTCTCCCACGTCCGTCTGCTATTTGTTGAAGGTGTTTGGCCTTGCGGCTTTGCAAAATACGTTCATAAGCCCTAAAAAACGGAAAAAATAAATATTTCTGATTTCAATATGTCATACTGCCTAATTATTGAAAGTCTTAGTGTGCAGTCTATTTTCCTTAAAAATTATTCCGGGCAAGGACCTAATAAAAACCAACTTGCATGGTGTCGAATAGATGAATGAAAAAGCGTTCAGCATTGAAATCTTGCGACACTGCGATTAACTTGGTCCCAATGTTTTACGAGCCCGTTTATGAGGCAACTGTCATAACTGCGACTTATTATTAAAATCGTTCCAAATTTTCACCAAGTGGGTTAGTGATTTGAATAAGAAGGAATCGAACTCATGAGCACCATCTACCCTGGAATATTCAAGGGGGTCTTATTACAAGGGGTGACTACTGGAAAGAAGTGGAATTCAGTGAGTTTCTGCCTTAATAAAATTAGTAAAAAGGCTGTTGCTGTAATCAGTTGATTGGCGTAATTTTTATTGTGTTGTCTTTTTCAAACGCTGATTAACTTGGAATGCTAAGAATATATAGAAGTTGTAGAAATTGTTTACCTACCTTGTCTGTTGTTTGTTTGTCATATTGCTCCGAACAATCTGGGAGGTCAATTTAATATTCTTGAATACACCAAGTTCCCCGTCAAGCTTCATAGCAGATTGCCGCACTCCTTGTCTGCTTCTTCGTCCTTCCAAATGAGATGCGAACTGTATACTTGATAACTTAACTAGAAGGGCTCGTAGCACATCTTTGTCTCTTTTGGTGTCCATAAAATCTAACGCGTCCTTGTATGTTTTCCCAATCTTAGATTCGATAAGGTCATTCACCGAGCTCTGGCTGAAACTTGTTGATGCTATCGTCTCTGCTACATGGATTACATCCGATAAGCGATCCTCTACGATGTATGCTAACCCATTTATGTAAAATTGGCATAATGGCAAATATCTGGAACGAATAATGTAAAGAATGAAAGAAAAATAATACTTTTCGTTTCTTGATTGCCTTGGTGGTGGAATGGAAGGTCCTCAAACTTCATTCATGATCTAATTGGCAGAGTGGGTTAGAATATCGAAGGGTTGTTTGTGTCTATATGACAACGTTTGTCAAGAAACAACTGAAGTTAGGGGTTGTAGCGAATTGATTAGAAAATATCGACACAATATCGTCAATGCATACCCAAATAGGTGGCGGGTTCTTAATATGGGTGGGAGTCGCAAAATTTTCAAAAAAATTTGGGGGCGACAATTATGCACCTAAGAGTATCTTGCAAGCGACTCTCTACAATGTAAGCTAAAACTCTTTAATGGACAATTGGCCTAATGGCAAGGCAAATACCTTGAAAGTTTCTCGAATATTGCATAGGCTTTTTCTTTAGATAATGCAGTCTTGCTTTTAGACAGTTCACCCAGAATTCTTGTTTCAACAATCGGCTTTTCCTTCATCAAGTAGATGCCGGCGCGTTTGATTCCTGCAAGTAACGTTAAAACATGAGATACTTAATTATTCAAAGCAGTGGTTGAATCGAAAATTGCGATTCCAGAAAAGAAACATACAACAGTTTTAAGTGTTAACAACGTTTCCTTACATTTCACTTACTCAAATGAGCACAAGGGGTGTTCACTTGTTGGCCTATGAAGTAGGGATGCCAGTTCGAAATACCTCTCCATCAAGAGTGACATTCACAACAAGTTAGTCTTCAAGTGACAATTGTATGTTAAACTATACAAAAATATAACTATGAAATAAGGCTTCTTTCAAGCCCAGTGACATCGATGAATCACTGCAAATAGAATTCTCTATGAAAAACATAAAATAAAACAATCACAATGATGCAAAGAAAAGTAAAGCAAAACACACCTTGAAGCGTATCTTTCCGTGCACCATCAGGCATTCCCTGTAGCTGTACATCCAGTGATGCAATCGCCTCTTGCAAAGTTCCCCTAATATGACCACGCATTACTTTGCCACTGTCTCTTTCCTCTTGCCATTTTCTTCGATTCTCATCTCGAGCTGCATTGGACGAGAGGGTTCCTCCAATTTCCTTGAACCAAGATTTTGGCATGCACAAAGGAACGGCAGCTGAGCCACGCCGATCAACGTCTTCTGTGAAGTATGCTTGTAATGACGGCTGTGATCGCTCTGATTGGTGATCTTTTTTACGCATCACTGATGGGGGTGGCAGTGATTGTCTTTCCAGTGCATCCTTCTTTACAAGGGGTACGAAGTGGTTCACCTGAAATGCTACCGAATGGTCTTTCCAGCCTGCGGTGTTTGACCACAGTATTGCTAGGCCCTCTCTTTGAGGAGCCTCGATTCTTGGGTAGATAAGTGTATCATAAGCTGATTTGAAAATATAGTTTTCATCGGGGTAGAATGACCGAATGATTCTGCCAAGTACACTTGAAAGCCCAAAGAAATGCAAAAGAGATGTATAGCGATTGTTTTTGAAGTGAGCATGATTTCCAGCTTAAGTGCCTCCTGGAAATTAGTACCTTCCTCGAGGAGAGCATAGGATTCGCGACTGAAACAAAGGACTTCGTACAATGATTCACGAGTATACTCCCGAAAATTACCGGATCGAGACTTTATTTTAAGACTGTCAATATGAGGATGGTTTTCGTAGAATTCTAAATTGTTGTAAAGTTCAATGCAAGTCATCAGTCTCAACTGTGAAGACAATTCTTCTGAACCACACACTAATATACTAGCACTATTAAACAAACAATTTCCATCCCCTGATGAAGCCAGTGGCTGCAAACTACACGATGGAGGAAGGAGGGTATTTGCCACATTGTCTATTTGGTGATCTGAAAAATTTTCATGCAGTGGCTTGTTCCAGAACTCATCTATAGAATAAACAGCATTTAAATCTGCGATCGTTTGGGCGAAGTTAACTTCATCTTTTACCCACAATTCCAGTACACGAAGTTCATCAAGAGCATTCATACTTTCTGTCGCAGAAGATACGATTCTGTATAATGTAAAACTTCACACAACGTTTTATTTGGTTGTTGAATGTACAGACTTGTGACTGATTCCGATTTCAGATTTTCCATCAATTAAGTTACAGACGCAACGTGTAAAGTTTTATAATAGCCTGTAACAACTATTATGACGTACATTAATTCCGATAATAATCGGACCCATATATTTCAGACAAAATATTTTCGGACCAAAAATTTCGGACGATATTTTACCTATTTCGGACGATTTTCCATTCCGATTTCGGACGACAGAAAAGGCAACTTGTTTAGAAAATTTCTTTGTAAAATTAATAAAACTAACCGAATTTAAATAGACTTTATCACATCCCTTCCACTAATCGATTCTCGGGTAACTTAATGAGCATACCAGTGCTCAAACATTCGCTTTTGAAACTGATTTGCAAACGCGTCAACATTTAGGTCTAAGATTTAAAATGATTTATTGGATTTGGCGGAAAGAAAACATGAACAGGGTGATTTGTTGTGATGGTTTTTGCACTCCCACAGAAGTATGGCCTTTTAAGAACATTAAAAATCAAAAGAGCCTTATCCTCTGGAACAACATTTACTATAATAATAATAGGGGTGATTTTTGGTAAAATGCTTCAAACCAAGAAAAAAAAAGAAATCCGAGGCCTCCTTTCTTGTTTTTTCTCAAAGTAAGAGAAAAAATGGTGAAAATAAAATTTCGGACGTTTAAAATTTCAGACTACCTAAATTTTCGGACATTAATATTTTCGGACAAACAAATTGTCCGAAATTATAAGTGTCCGAAAATTTTCATGCGAAAATTTTCAATTGTACACGCTTTTTTTTTATAAGGAACCACTTTATAAGGAACCTACATGTAGAAGGCCCGAAAATTTAAAGAACTTACAGTATACTACTAAAGAGAAAATCATAAAGGAACTTTTGAATGTTGAATACTTTTATCACTGCAAATAATCAAGAATTAGAAAGCCGGTTCCATTCATTTGCAGTCGAAAATCACATAAATTGTACGTTAAGCATGTATCCAATGCTTCTTTGAGTAGTCTCGAGCTTTGCTCACATGCAAATGTCTCTCTTTTATTGTTAAGACCACTGTTTGTGCAGTTAAAATTAAGGAACTATTAAGGAACTTTTGGAACTACAATTGCCTCAAAAGAGGCCCAAAAATAAGGAACTTTAAGAACTAGGCCTTGAGGTAGGTTCCTTATAAAAAAAAGCGTGTAGCCAGAAAATAGACTTCTAGAATTCTAAATGGCATAGTTGAAATTATTTGTTTGAAAATTGTCGGCTCTCTCTTTACCTTTCAATGATGGATAATTGGTGATAATGACTCTCGTTGAAGATTCTATTTTTGAATCAAAGTCTGAATAAAATGACTCAATCACCTTTTTATAAAGGCGCCGGCCATTTATACGTCATATCCAGACTAGTTTGTTGCGAGAATCAGAATGGAGGGGAAATATCAAGTCTTTTCTTTTAATATCGAAAAAGCGTTTGTTTCCCACAACAAACCGAATACAGTCCAACATGTGGTGTTTCGTCACACTGTCACACCACATACACGCTTTTTTTTTTATAAGGAACCACTTTATAAGGAACCTACATGTAGAAGGCCCGAAAATTTAAAGAACTTATACTACTAAAGAGAAAATCATTAAGGAACTTTTGAATGTTGAATACTTTTATCACTGCAAATAATCAAGAATTAGAAAGCCGGTTCCATTCATTTGCAGTCGAAAATCACATAAATTATACGTTAAGCATGTATCCAATGTTTCTTTGAGTAGTCTCGAGCTTTGCTCACATGCAAATGTCTCTCTTTTATTTTTAAGACCACTATATGTGCAGTTAAAATTAAGGAACTATTAAGGAACTTTTTGAACTACAATTGCCTCAAAAGAGGCCCAAAAATATGGAACTTTAAGAACTAGGCCTTGAGGTAGGTTCCTTATGAAAAAAAAAGCGTGTAAGTCCATCAGCAGATAGAATCCGACAGAGTGCTGAATTTATGGATTGAAATATTTTCTTAAGGCCCGGTTACACGTTTTTTCATTAGAAACCTGGCTCAGGGCCTAGTTCTAAAAGTTTCTTAATTGTTTGTCAAATGTTAGTCCTAAAAGTTTCTTAACAGTTTCTTGATTAAATGGAAATAAATTGCTGTAAAAACGAAAAAAACCTTCTGTGGGATTCAGTGTTGCTGACAGGTGCGAGAAATCGCATGGAATTAGCCACACTGGTGCGAGAAATCGCACAGGAATGCTTGAGAACTAATTACTACCTCCACAAATGTGAAATTAGTATGTTGGAAAACTGACACAAAAATTTATGAAGTTTCTTAACTCCTTCCTCGTAGTTCTAAAAATTGCTTAACTTTTTTGGGTGTCTAGTTCCTCGTCTAGTTCTAGGTTTCTTATAAAAAAAAACGTGTACACTACTTTATTTTTTCGACTGCAAATGAAAGGAAAAGGCTTTCTAATTCTTGCAGTATTTTTGATTGTATGCAGTGATAAAACCAACACTGACAAGTTCCTTAGTGATTATCTCTTTAGTAGTATAAGTTCTTTAATGTATTCTCAAGAAACTGGCCGGTCAGCATACCAGCCTTTGTTGCATGAGCTAGGAACCAAATTTACGGGCGGTGATTCCGATTTGCAATGCAAATTTCGGCCGGTACACCTTTCAACGATGACCGGAATGGTCGACTGCAAAAATCAAATAATGAACAACTCATAAACTCAAAAAACAATACAAAGAGGGATAGGGAGGGAGGGAGAAATTGTATGAACAAAAAAACGTTAGCTTATCGGTGGTCGAATTCGAATGAAACTCTCTTAGAGAATACATGGCTAAAATACATGCAGGGATTTCCTGGAGATCTGCCAGATTCATAGGGATTTCTAGACAGTTAGACTTCTCACAGGAAACCTCAAAGACGCTTAAGGCGAGCGGCACGTTTAGGGTTATACAAATATAGCCTTACTCATCTCTTAACATCCGTTGACCTGGAAGGCATCCAGCATTATGCCTTTACCGAAAACAAGGGAATTAGAGAAGAAAAAAAAACATCGCAAGGCCCTCTGCTCATTCAAACTCTAAACAGCCTACTTCTTATCATAATTATAACAGTTTCTTTCACCATTAACGTTGCTTAAATTGGAACATTTAACCATCATTTAATGTATTCTCAAGAAACTGGCCGGTCAGCATACCAGCCTTTGTTACATGAGCTAGGAACCAAATTTACGGGCGGTGATTCCGATTTGCAATGCAAATTTCGGCCACAGAACACGAAGTGTGACCCCAACGAAGTCACCAACCGTATACATAACAATAGGACCCCTGGCAATTTCTCCCAGCCCTAAAAACCTAGAAAATGGCAGAACAGGAACTTAATGCAAAATCCATAAAGGCAAACTCATAAGAACCAATATATCAAGGGACCACAGCTGACTTCACCAGGGAGCCAACAGCCTCCTTGTAAAGAAAATAAAAGCCAACATGACAGTGGGTAAAAGACCACACCTGCCACAAAGACGGCATAAACTCGGTGATAACCATTTGTGCTTATACCGAAACACTACACATGCCTATACCGAGGCGATAATTTTTGTGCTTATACCGAAGCACTACACATGCCTATACCGAGGCGATATTTTTCGTGCTTATACCGAAGTACTACCATTTGCCTATACCGAGGCGATAAATTTTGTGCTTATACCGAAGCACCACCATTTGCCTATACCGAGACAATAAATTTTGTGCTTATACCGAAGCACTACCGCATGCCTATACCGAGGCAATAAATTTTTTGTGCTTATACTGAAGCACTACCGCATGCCTATACCGAGGCAATAAGTGTTGTGCTTATACCAGATGCGCTATAACATGCCTACTATGTAGACCTAAGCAATATCATTATGATAATTTCTTGTTTCTGATTTTGTTTTCTGTTGTTTTGTATTTGTTTCTTGGGCTTATACCAAAACACTGTCCCTTGCCTATCCCGAGGCAACACTTATGTATAGAATAACTTTGTCTTATATTTAATAACCGTACATAACCTATGCTTTGATACGTGTCCTACCTAACCTACCTATTTCCGTGGCGAGGAATTCGCCCCCTGTTTGCAGATTTTGGAGGTGCGAAAACCATAAAATTAATAATCATCCTAACACTCTTAACATAGTTACAAAAGTAGCTAAGATCGTAACAAACAAACAGACAGTTGGACGAGAAACGAAAACGAGGGGGACCTGTCGACAGGAGGCAGATGTAACAGGGGATACAAATAAAGTAAAAACAGGAAAATCTAAAGAACTTCATCCAAATGGACTCGAGATAAAAGCTAACTACTCTAACTACTAACTATGTTACCCAGTACAAGTGGAATAAAGAAAACACTGATCATAAGAAGATAACAAATTATTGTATGTTCAAGTCGATGCTGCTCCCAAGGCGATCGAGGCTTTAATAAGTTGGCTTTGTGGTAACTTTATATACACTTTATATGCTTCGCTTGACCAACGGCCTAGAGCTTTTATTAAATAATCTGGGAAACCCAGAGATGCCGCAGTAGTAGCTGCTCCGACACGAAAGCTATGTAATGTGAATGTCTGAGGCCAACCACATTTCTTCAGCACACTCTGCAACCGATTATTCAGAGTACTTTTCGCCAAGGCAGACCCATTGCCCCAAACAAACAGGGGACCTTTTGCATCACCTCTCAAATGTAAATAGTACAGTAACGCTGTAACAGGTCATAGTACGGATCAAGATCGTGCTAAGACTACAGTACAACCCTTTCCAAACTGGTCTGTTTTTGAGAATTTTAGGTTAAGGAAAACTTGGCCTGGGCTTGGATGCTTATCAATCGTAACATCATCAATAGCTAAGTGTCTAGAGGTAATAAAGCCCTCAGGAGGAACTGTAAACTCTGATGATCTGAGAAAACCAAAGAGAGCTGTCAAACATGCAGCCCAGAACATAACCTCATCGAACTGATCCAAGTTCAATTGGAGCTTTATTAGTTGAAGAACCAAAAATGTAATAGGCATTTTTTGCTGTTTCGGCGTAGCTTGAAGTCGGCGGAGGCCTCGTGTTGCTAGAGGAAGACGCAAGCAGCCCTCCAGAGGGTCCTTAAATCCGTGGCGAAGTTGAAGAGCCCTTACTGCAGATAAATACACTTTAACTGAAGATGCCTTGCAGGATTTGCTTAAATTTGCAAGAAAACGTAGGAGAGTCAATTTAGATATGGGTAAAGGAGAACCCTGCCTGTCAACAAAGCCATTTTTATTGCAGAATCAACAAATTGTTTTTGTGCGGAGGCATAAGTCTTTTGTGTGTTTTGCGATAGTGCATTGCTTAAGAGCGACTGCCATTCATTGTCCAAGGTGGAAACAGTAGCTGATGAAGGTACTCTTTGGGAATTATTTGAGGCACTGTAGCCGCATTTTGGGCAGCATTGAAGAACCTCTGAAAATCAAAACGAGAGAGGGCATCAGCTAGTACATTTTTTGCCCCTGGGACATGAACTGCAGTAAATGTAAAATCTTGAATGATAGCCAATATAGATAGCTCTCTTAACAGGAAGGCCAGGTGCCTATCTTTGCAAGTTCCATTTTGGAGACAAGGACTACTGCCATATTATCACAGCGAAAGGCAACACGTTTCTGTTGCCAACACCTGCCCAAGAGCTTTGCTGCTAAAACTATGGGGACCAGTTCTTTTATAGCAATGTTCATAGACTCGGTACCGGGAGGCCATTCATTTGCAAACCACTCATTTTGGAAGATTGCGGCATAGCCCTTGCTGCCTGCTGCATCGGAAGCAACATTGATATCTGGGGCTCGGGACCAAGTGCGGTAAAGGAAAAGGCTACGGCCATTCCATTGGGTCAGATGAGAGTTCCACCAGGCTATATCATCTCTCTCCCAGACTGACAAATAAACGCTATTATGAAGTTCCTTGACTGAACTGGCCCTGTCTATCAAGCGCCTTAAGAATGGGCTGCCTAACACAACAGCCTGGCAGCAGTGTTGCAAACTGCCTATTAAGGACAATAACTCACGCTTAGTACCATAGCGATGTTGAGACCAATAGCGGAGATTATCTTTGATTTTGTTAATTTTTTCAGTTGGCAAATATAACTCGAGGGTCTCAGAATTTAGCACAAACCACAAGACTGTTATTTCCGTTGAAGGGCCCTCGGTCTTTTCCTTGGCTAATGGGACACCAAGTTTTTCACATAGCGAAAAGCAGCTGCTCAGCATTTCATCACATTCGGGTGACTCTGGCTTCCCCAGATTTATGAAATCATCCAAGTAATGTTGGATCTTAGCTTCATTCCCAGTATCTATAAAAATTGACTCTAAAACATCCCCAAACCTTGTAAATATTTGGGGGGCTGATCTCAATCCAAAGGGTAAGGCAAGGTCCATGTAAAAGTTATTTCTCCAGTTCATTCCCAGAAAATGTCTATCCTCTGCGCGCAGTGGGAGCAAGCGGTAGGAGTACATTTTGCCATGAGGGTCCCTTTTCCAAGAACCATCACCTTAGCTATGGCTTCTGGAATGCCAGCATATGAAACTTCTGCCTTTTCATCTGGGATAAAGTGATTTACACTCTCTTTTAAGGGGTATGAGAGATCCGTTATCAAACGCCAAGTAATTTAAGTTCCTTGTTTATTTACCTCTTTTGAGACGATTGTAGTTCCAAAAGTTCCTTAATGGTTCCTTGATTTTAACTGCACATACAGTTTAATGACTACTGTACAGAGACATTTGCATGTAAGTAAAGTTCGAAACTACTCAAGCCAAACATTTGATATATGTACAAAGTATAATGTATGTGATTCTCGAGTTCAAATGAATGCAACGGGTTTTCTAATTCTTGATTGTTTGCAGTGATAAAAATATTCAACAATGAAAAGTTCCTTAGTGATTTTCTCTTTAGTAGTATAAATTCTTTAAATTTTTGGGCCTTCTAGATGTAGGTTCCTTATAAAGTGGGTCCTTATAAAGAAAAGCGTGTATTCGTAAAAATGGGTCAGAAACTTCTATGTTTTTCTACAGTACACAAGTAAGAGTAACAGATTTCATCCGTGATCATCGCTCGTTGCCTACCCAAAAGCGGGAACAGAGGGGTCCAGACCCCGAAACTTTTCTAGAATATGGTCCTGGAGATTTGTCCCAAAATTTTGTAAAACTCATTAGGGGGGCAAGGTGCAAAAAGGGCGTTCCCACATTTGCAAGAATTTGAAGGGTGTTGTCTGAAAAATTTTTACCCGCAATTCTTCTGCTTTTACTTCTAATTCGGCTTTCATCAATGCAAAGTTTTTGACCAACTGACCAATATGTCTTTGCCTTGTCTCGTAAGTAAATTGCTCCGGAATAGATGTTCTGCAATGGGTGGTAACTTTCACAGTCTCGAGATGGTAGTATAGATGGTTTCACCACTCAGAAATGCAGGCCACCAACAGCTGTCTTACTACAACACCGAGTTTAGAAGTGTCCGCAAACAAAGTAGAGTTTTTAACAACCTTTGCAAAATGTATGTGCTGGTAAATGGCTATACTCTTTGGCGCAATAGCAATCAACTCACGCAAGGACTGTCTAAAGATGCAATATCACAAAGTCAGTTCAGATTTGCTGTAATCCGTGTTTGGTATGTGATGTACCCCAACAAATGGGCGTACTGAAGTTTTGCACTATCCTGCAAACATGCAGACAAAACACAGAATATCTTTTAAATGCCCTAAGTGTTCAAGTGCTGGTCTCCAACTCGTCCTATGCTCATCAACAACTCAAAGACAGTGCTGGAATGATTATCACATCCAAAGAGAATTCGACCTGCAGAGCAGCCAATCTCAGGAATCTGTAGAGTGATTATGGCAGCAAGCAGCAGTAAGTAGAAAGAGACAATGTCAATGAAATTTGAAACCCCCAGAATTAGATTCAGCTTACAAAACGTTTACTTCAAGTGATTAATTCTTTTCATTAGCTTATTCTGAGATTTCATTGCACATTGAGTCAGTAAGCTCGAGAAACAGTAGCTGGTTTGAATTTGTTTAGCGTCCTTCTCTTCGGATAAGTAGCGATTCTTCGTTTCTGGATTGGCCTTTAGCGTACATGTATATTACGTAATTTAGCTGTAATTTTTTTGTCATAGTGCAGAGCAGTGGAATTTAAATGTTAATGGATGTTAAACTAATAGACGTAACTAGTTTCCATATAATCTTTACGATCATTTGGACCGCTGTGAACAAAACCAGCAATCCCATCGGTCTTACGGAAACATGTGTAAATAAATGAAGCTATCCCAATGATCAGGGTACCTCAAATAGTAATGTGCTTTGCTCAGGCGATCCTGGATCATTGGGGTTGCTGCAGTTGTATGGCAGCGACTCAAGCGATCGTAACAACTATAATGGAACCCCAGCTTCAACCAATGAATAGGTTTGATAAATCTCTCACCCTACTTAATTTTGAGTTGATACAGTGAGGAGGAAGAATAAATAATAATGAAGCTTTCAGTAGCGGATGAGAGATATCGCCATGTTTCCCTGATACAACATGCAACGGATTTTCTGCAATTATTTTTTGTGTTAAGAGGCAGTTCTTCCGGTTGCAGATGTTTGGCTTCCTTAATTTTGAGTTGATATAGTGAGGAGGAAGAATAAGTAATAATGAAGCTTTCAGTAGCGGATAAGAGATATCACCATGTTTCCCTGATATAACATGCAACGGACTTTCTGCAATTATTGTTCCTCTCGTTGTTTTTCACCACTTTCTGCCTAGATGTACAAGATATACAAAATATATACTCACTTAAACTAAAAATTGTAAATATGTTATGATAATTGATGAACGAAATATCTTATTTTGCTTTTAGAGTAAGAAAATTCTACAATGAAGATCCCACAAAGCCCATATTTGCATCAGGATGAAAGATGCCAATTTCTACAAGAGAGGCTGTGTAGCTCCTGGTGAACGGGAAAGAAGGTTTGAATACGTGTCAAAAAACCCCTTTGTTAAAATAATGTTGAGCACGTTGTTGACCTGTCCAAACTTAATGATTGGAGAGATATCAAGACTGACTTGACAGGTGGTATGAAGAGACATTCAACCAAAACACTCCACTTCAAATTCAGGGATGGAAGTGTCATTTCTGCCCAAGCTTGCAACTTTCCACACATAGCAAATAGATTCATACATAGCCATAACATTATCACCGTAAAAGATGTAGCGAAGTTGAGCACATTTCATTTATAGTGGAAGGAACAAAGATAAACAGCACAGAAAAAAGCAACAACAAGATCACTATTGTTTGCCAATATTTTGTCCTGCCATGCAGGACTTCTTCAGGGCTAATGAGAATGAAATCTACCCAATATTACAAATCAATCGAATATGTACAGATTTTGAATTAGTTTGGTTGATTATGATTGGTTGACGTGAAAGTGAGGTTAAAAATCATTGATGAAAATGTATGTTTGGTATGGATGAACAGGGATGCGAGAGGAGAGAGATAGTTGTGGACAAAAGAATATGAGAATAGGCAGCTTATAATAATGTGTGAAAACTTAAAGAAGTAGCAGGATAAGATATGTAATTAGTAGATGGTAGCTTGAACAAAGAGAGAAAAAGTAGTTATAATAAAATAGCTAGAATATTTTCAGCATATTTTTAGAATATTGGCCAATCGTTGCTTGCTCATCAATTATTTGAAGATGGGTATTGTAATAAGATACTAAGATCAAAGTTTTTGGTTTCTTTTTGTGCATCTGCTCTTTTGTATTCTCATATTTGTAGGTATATTCATCTACATAAATATTCAGTCAGGATGGCATCGAAAGAAATTCAAGAGACTTTGTCTTTTTCTGATAACCAACTCGAATCAATCAAACAAACAGTTTTACAAAGTGTTTTTGAAGTTTTACCAACAATTATCAATGCAATAACACCAAAGATCATAGAATCAGCAGAAAAGATCATAATGGAAAAAATAGAAGAAACCTTGCCATCAGCTTCTGGATTTACTAACCATGCCTTGAGTAACATAAAAGAAAAAGCCCGTTTTTTCGAAAACAAAAATAAAGGTAAGCTCAATTATACTTTAAAGCGTTGAAGTGACATGTTCTGGCAATTAACCCGTGCAAATCAGTTCCTTCATTTATACTCTGGCTGTCTTAACAAAGAAACACCATTTATTCCGAGAAAATTTCATGAGCAGAAGTCTTCAGATCTTTCAGAAGCTGAAAATTCAGTATACCGTAAATTGGAAATTGAAAAAATTAAATCTGAGATTGAAGTCCTGAACATTAGGCCTGCAGAACAAGAAGAAAATGTGAAAAAATTAGATGCAGAAATTTATTACCTTTTTGAATCAAGCATCAACAAAAATGAAGTCGTTAAGGAATTAAAACAAACCTGGCTTAAGAAAACGAATGATGAAGAAAAGGTGATCAATAATAAATGGCAAAAGAGAATTAAAGAGACCAAGGATATGTTTGATAAAGAGAAGTCTGGTAACCAAATTGAACCCCATACCGAAAGACATAATTTGAACAACAAGCAAAGTAACAATGACAGAAGAATCAACAACCGAAATAACAACAACAGCAACAACAACAACAACAACAGAAATGAAGTACGCAACCAAGCTCAAAGCCAAACGACAGGTAGCCAACAACGTCTTGCCTCTACACGCCCAAGAAATCCAACTTCATCCTTTCATTCAAGTTTCAACAATCCCAATCATCAGTCTCAACATCCAAAAAACTGCAATCGCCATCAACTTCCTCAACCACCACGTCTGTATCCTCTAAGCTCATCAGCCTTTCCTCCTTCCCCCTGGCTAAGCAACACATTTCCCTACTAACTAAAGGACCAAAGTTCACACCAGTTACTCAAAGCCCAAAAAATAATTTCAAAAGTGATATCAAAGATTTTACAAGGAAAATTAAAATACGAGAAGTTTTCTGGGATAAATATGATAACGACGAATCAATTAAAAGAAATAAATCAAACAGACAAATCTACACTCAAAACCAGGAATTAAATAATATATGCAATTTGATTGAATTACTAGAGCCAAATAAAATAAACACTTGTGATAATTTAACAGCAGATGAACGAAATGCACTTACAGAACTTTCTACGAATCAAGACATTGTGATAAAAAAAGCAGATAAAAGTGGTAACTTTGTTATTATGAACAAATCATATTATCATGATACTTTAGTCTTAAATGGCCATCTCAAAACAGATACATATAAACAAGTGCAACCAAATGAAGATAAAAAAGTAATGAACAATTTGAAAAAACATGTAGTAAACAACGAATCATCACTTACCAAAAAAGAATGTGATTTCATTACTAACTTTCGAGGTTAAGTTTATTTTGGAAAATAATAATTTCATGTTCGACGAAATATTATACAAACAAGTAAAAGTCACTGCAATGGGAACAAAATTTGCTCCATCTTACGCATGCCTTAACCGTTGGATTCTTAGAAGAAACAAAGTTATTCCCTGAAATTCTACCAAAATATTTTTCATCAGAAATTTGTAAATATATAGAATCAAACTATTTTCGCTATATGGACGATGGCTTTATTGCCTTGCCGAAAGAAATCGACCCAGAAAGTTTCCGACAAGCCCTAAATGATTATAATGTACTGAATAACAGGTTCGCTCGATTCACTTGTTAAAACTATTTTTTATTGATAATCTACTTTCTAGGTCCCTAATAATAAAATTTGGACAGGGTTTGAATTTTTTAGACCATTATTTCCATTCCCTTGGGCCTAAATCCGTTTTCTTTCTTTTTGGCTGGGGGGTTCAATAAGCCTTCTTATATAATTTGGCTGTAACTCAGTAAATTCTTAATAAATCATTAGAAGACCTTGTGGCCCAAATCAATCTGATAAAAAGAAAAAGAAATAAATTAAAAAATCAAGATTCTGGATCGTTATGACGTCATTATGACGTCATTATGACATCATCTCCTTTGGATAGCTTCTCAAAGCTGATATGATATAATATGTTTGTATGAAATAATAATAATAATCAAACAAGAAATAAAGGCGTAGTACCAACCCACGCTGAACGCTACTCAACGCATTATAGGTATACAGTACGGTGTATAGAATTGATGCAGGGTTGTATAGCATAATGATAAGATATTCAACCATACCAGCCCCCTTCAGACTCATCAGCTAATCTCCCTTAAAGAGCATTTCAGGGCTATGACTAGTATGCTCCGTTCATTTAAGGGCAGGGCCGTCGCTTGAACTCTCAAGCAGGAGGTGTGCCGAACGTAAATTTTCTGACAAAAATGGGTGTGGCCTACCTGCTGCGGTGCGTCTAAGGGCCCGCTCTCGAGGACATTGAAACTTTTAGGAAATGGAGGGGCACAAGCACTCCGTTTTTGTGAAACTAACTCTCCGTAGTCAAGCAGCAAATGTTGGAGAAATACAGGCACTTAGTAGCCAGCCAGTATATTCCAATAATTGCAGCCCACAGCAGGCTTGAGCTTAATTGTGTGAATTTATGCTGTCCCGTAATGTACTGATTTTCTAAACCTATCGAATGGGAAGAGCGAAACACGTCTGTTTCTGCGCACAGATACTGCCATATTCGTGCAACACCGTTGCAATTTCTCAAACAGGTTGCACGCCCACCGCTGTACTCATGGTATCCCACTGCCGTACTGAACATCCACCGCTGTACTCATGATATCCCTCCACTGTACTGAACATCCACCGCTGTACTCATGATATCCCTCCGCTGTACTCATGTGATCCCACCGCTGTACTGAACATCCACCGCCGTACTGATGGTATCCCTCCGCTGTACTGATGGTATCCTTCCACACAACTCATGGTATCCCTCCGCTGTACTGAACATCCACCGCTGTACTCATGATATCCCTCCACTGTACTGAACATCCACCGCTGTACTCATGATATCCCTCCGCTGTACTCATGTGATCCTACCGCTGTACTGAACATCCACCGCCGTACTGATGGTATCCCTCCGCTGTACTGATGGTATCCTTCCACACAACTCATGGTATCCCTCCGCTGTACTGAATATCCACCGCTGTACTCAAGTCATCCCTCCACTGTACTGAACAACCACCGCTGTACTGAACACCCACCCCTGTACTTATGGTATCCCTCCGCTGTACTGATGGTATCCCTCCACGCAACTCATGTTATCCCACCGCTGTACTGAACATCCACCGCTGTACTCATGGTATCCCACCGCTGTACTGAACATCCACCGCTGTACTCATGGTATCCCTCCGCCGTACTGATTATATCCCTCCGCTGTACTGATGTTATCCCTCCGCTGTACTGCACAACCACCGCTGTACTGCACAACCACCGCTGTACTGCACATACGTTATCCGGGGTGATCTAGAGTCGCTGTAATAACCATTTTGGGACCTTTAAATTACAATTTTCTGAGCCATTCTCCAGTTTGCCAATCCAATAGAGATCGACTTCAAAGATGACAATGACTGATTAGAATGATCGTGGGATATTCCGACCCCATAAGCATTAGAGCTATTAGACTATTAACGAATGGAGGTATGGAGGTATACATACAGTAGACTGCCGTGTCGTTAATAATCAGTTATGAAGCAATGAAGTAAAGGCTGAACGCTGAAGTAGTGCTAATTGTGAAGACCCAAAGACGTCAGCTAATTCATGCGAAGGTTAACAAAGAGGACATCGTAGTTCTAAGCGATTTAACTTTATTGATACGTCATTTTTGCATAGATAATTGTTCCTTTAACTGACTTTCAAATGCTACGTGGTAATGTAGCTAAAACAAGATTTTGTTATCGTTCTGTTATAATATGATGCGATGCACTTGCGGATGTTCCAATGAGGTTATTGCTTACGAGAAAAACATTTTGGCCCTCAATTTTCTCAGTTGCCGACAACGCAACTGCCGACAAGTTGCCGACAGGCTTGAAGCCAGGGGGGTGCCGCATCCCACCCCCGCACCCCCCATAACGACGCCCCTGTTTAAGGGCGCTCCCATGTTCCTGCCTCCAAGAACACGGTCTGAGGAGATTGGTAGTATATAAGAGCCAGTGTATATAAAGAGGGTATTCTGAAAGTTTATGAGTTTGCACAGTATGTAGAGGTCATGTGTATATGATGCGTCACAAGTCGAAAGGCCGTGTGCTCAAACGTATTTATCAGGCTTTAAATGATGATACAAACTGTATAAATCTATGATATGTGTATCAGGGTTACAGGTATTATTGTGTATGCCATTTGAATAGCCACCGAAGTGGGTTATTCTTCTGTGTGATATATTTCATCAGGGAGAGGATCTCCCTCATCAGGTGTACAAGTTGTTTATGAAATTATGGATGCGGCGAGCTACAGTTTGCGCAGCATATTCATCGAGCGTTGCAAATAGAAAGGAAAAAATTATAATTTTATCACCATACTGTATACCTATAATACGTTGAGTGGCGTTTAGCGTGGGTCGGCACTACGCCCTCATTTCTTGTTTGATTATTATTATTAGTTCATGCAAGCATCATTATCTTTTTCTTGGTGAGAGCTTTCGAATGATGTGTCATTTATCTATATTTACTAACATTACCAAAATTTAATATCTATGACGTCATAATGACTTTATAGCTCCATAAAGGTAGATTCGCTGTAAAACAGTTTACTTTTAGATCTGACATGCAATTTTCATCTAAGTCTCTTAAAAGTAAATTTAGTGCCGCTGTCACGTCATTGGCATTTGTATGAAAACACCACTAATGGGTCTAGAGCTTGCTGCGTCCTACTGCTCTAAAAAGTTTCAAGTCTCGATGTCTCTCCTGGCAAGAATTATAAAGGGGGTTACAGTAGAACAAGAGTTCAAAAAGCCCGGTAGTAATAGAGTTAATATAGAATACTATCCCTTATAATTTGGCTAAAAGAATCGTTGTTTTTGTTTCTGATGATGATCTTGTTGAACAACGCTTAGATGAACTTAGAAATCAAAGTTCAAAGATCAAAGTTTTTGGTTTCTTTTTGTGCATCCGCTCTTTTGTATTCTTATATTCGTACGTATATTCATCTACATAAAAGTAATATGATAGATGTCTTACATAAAGTAATGCAAAGTAATTTGTTAGAAATATGCACAAAAAATTTCTCTTTCCCAAGCATACAGAAGCATACACGTTTCAGGACCACAACTGAAAATTTCTTAACTGACCGCTAACTTTGAGTACTCAAAAATGCTGATAAAATGCAATTTTATCACAGTTAATTGCACGAGGAGCGTGTGTTGCTTTTCCCGTAAAAATTGGACGGGATTCAAGCGAATTCTTATGGGATTGTTTAAGGATTACATTATTGATGAATTTAGTGTGTTTGTAGGAGATGCTGGAATTCAACTCTGGTTTGTATAGATTCTTTATTCTCTGATGCCAACTAGGTATTTGTGGTATGTCTTTGGATGTGCAGTTTATCATGAGAAATCTTTTTGGGAATGAGGAAAAGCAAAGCTTTATCAACATAATTCAACACTCCAGCTTTACATAATCAATACGTTTTTGGAAAGCTAGTGGAAAAGCAGAATGAATCATGTCGGCCATTTTCTGACCATTTAGTGCTCCAGAATATTGCTCACATAGAACAACACCATTGTGATATCATATTCCAACCATGAAATTTACACTAACTGCACCCTCTTTGCTCCCTTTTGCTGTGCAACCACGTTTCAAGCCCTCGCTTCTCTTCCTCTATTCCCGTGCCTTTGGTGTTCTTGCCTGATCAAGTGGATTGGTTTTGTAAACAAACCCCTTGCCATCCAAATAAAAGATGTGAGTCTTCTCCCAGTTTATGCCTGCGCACTTTCGGACAAAATTTCACTCTTTCCTTCCAGTCTTGCTGCGTCATCAGCCCTTCTGTTATTTATTTTATTTGATTTGCTGCTGCTATTGTTGTTGTTGTTGCTGTTCTTTTCTTGGTAAATAACAGACATAAATTATGAGACAAATGTGCGAGAAAATGAAATCTTTTCATCTGCCACCCTTCCCCATTTTCAATGTTGGAGACACAGCAAGAGTGTGGCAAGTCTACTCATGTTACCAATTCTTCAACATTGAATAAGGAGAGGGGGACGTGGTTTTACGTTTGATTTGTCTCAAAATATTTTGTCCATGATTGTAGAAGAATATGGTCCTGGAGATTTGTCCCAAAATTTTGTAAAACTCATTAGGGGGGCAAGGTGCAAAAAGGGCGTTCCCCGCATTTGCAAGAATTTGAAGGGTGTTGTCTGAAAAATTTTTCCCCACAATTCTTCTGCTTTTACTTCCAATTCGGCTTTCATCAATGCAAAGTTTTTGACCAACTGACCAATATGTCTTTGCCTTGTCTCGTAAGTAAATTGCTCCGGAATAGATGTTCTGCAATGGGTGGTAACTTTCACAGTCTCGAGATGGTAGTATAGATGGTTTCACCACTCAGAAATGCAGGTCACCAACAGCTGTCTTACTACAACACCGAGTTTAGAAGTGTCCGCAAACAAAGTAGAGTTTTTAACAACCTTTGCAAAATGTATGTGCTGGTAAATGGCTATACTCTTTGGTGCAATAGCAATCAACTCACGCAAGGACTGTCTAAAGATGCAATATCACAAAGTCAGTTCAGATTTGCTGTAATCCGTGTTTGGTATGTGATGTACCCCAACAAATGGGCGTACTGAAGTTTTGCACTATCCTGCAAACATGCAGACAAAACACAGAATATCTTTTAAATGCCCTAAGTGTTCAAGTGCTGGTCTCCAACTCGTCCTATGCTCATCAACAACTCAAAGACAGTGCTGGAATGATTATCACATCCAAAGAGAATTCGACCTGCAGAGCAGCCAATCTCAGGAATCTGTAGAGTGATTATGGCAGCAAGCAGCAGTAAGTAAAAAGAGATAATGTCAATGAAATTTGAAACCCCCAGAATTAGATTCAGCTTACAAAACGTTTACTTCAAGTGATTAATTCTTTTCATTAGCTTATTCTGAGATTTCATTGCACATTGAGTCAGTAAGCTCGAGAAACAGTAGCTGGTTTGAATTTGTTTAGCGTCCTTCTCTTCGGATAAGTAGCGATTCTTCGTTTCTGGATTGGCCTTTAGCGTACATGTATATTACGTAATTTAGCTGTAATTTTTTTGTCATAGTGCAGAGCAGTGGAATTTAAATGTTAATGGATGTTAAACTAATAGACGTAACTAGTTTCCATATAATCTTTACCATCATTTGGACCGCTGTGAACAAAACCAGCAATCCCATCGGTCTTACGAAAACATGTGTAAATGAATGAAGCTATCCCAATGATCAGGGTACCTCAAATAGTAATGTGCTTTGCTCAGGCGATCCTGGATCATTGGGGTTGCTGCAGTCGTATGGCAGCGACTCAAGCGATTGTAACGACTATAATGGAACCCCAGCTTCAACCAATAAATAGGTTTGATTAATCTCTCACCCTAAAACTGGAAATTTGCAAAGTTAAGTTCAGATTCTGATTCAGCACCCAAAATTACGCATTTCTACCAAATTTCAGCAAAATCGCACAACTATTAATTTTCTGCCCCCATTTACCTAATTTGCCCCCATTTAACCCCCAAAACTGAAAATTTTGCAAAATTAAGTTGAGATTCGAATTCAGCACCCCTACATTTGCATTTCTACCAAATTTCAGCAAAATTACACAACTTTTATTTTTCTGCCCCCATTTACCTGATTTGCCCTTATTTAGCCCCCAAAACTGAAAATTTTGCAAAATTAAGTTCAAATTTGAATTAAGCACCCCAAATTACCCATTTCTACCAAATTTCAGCAAAATTGCATACCTTTTATTTTGCTGCCCCCATTTACCTTATTTCCCTCTATTTAACCCCCAAAACTGAAAATTTTGCAAAATTAAGTTCAGATTCGAATTCAGCACCTCAAATTACGCATTTCTACCAAATTTCAGCAAAATCACACAATGTTTATTTTCTGCCCCCATTTACCTAATATGCCCCTATTGAATCCCCAAAAA
Source organism: Chrysaora quinquecirrha (assembly GCA_014526335.1). Classification (NCBI taxonomy): domain Eukaryota; kingdom Metazoa; phylum Cnidaria; class Scyphozoa; order Semaeostomeae; family Pelagiidae; genus Chrysaora; species Chrysaora quinquecirrha. The sequence continues at coordinate 1,902,156 of JACTAT010000012.1, forward strand.
ACTGATAATTTTGGAAAATTGAGTTCTCGAATCCAGCCCCCAAATAACCCATTTCGCACAATTTTCATTTTTCACCCAATTTTTACTCTGGTGGGACGAAGTGGCACACAAAGATGGAAAGGGTTAATCCTCCAAGCAGAAGGACGCTACGAGACTACAAGAATGTCATTAAGCCAAAAGCAGGGTTCAATGCCGAGATAGTAAATGAGCTTATAAACAAAACTTCATGAATAATAGGTGTTCAAAGATACATTGGTTTGTAATTTGATGAGATAAGGTTCAACAAAATTTGGATTGCGTTAAGCATACATGAGAACTTATTGGATTCACATGCATTCTCTGCTGGATGGGAAGGAAGACCCAGAAGTTGTCCACAGAAGTTTCAATTTGTTTGCACCAGAAGAACCCTTTATATGGGTTTTCGCAGATGCCCCACATTTGATAACAACAACCAGAAATTCCCTTTTCCATTCAGTTAAATACAATATGTATTCATTTTCTTGCATCATAGTTTAGCACGTTTTGCATTTACATTATACAGTATAATCCAGTTATAATATATTTGCTTATAACAAACTCACAGGGAAAGTGTAACATAAAATTGTCCTTAGAGCCAATGAACAACCCGAAACACCCTTATTATACCAAACTTTGCTTGTAATATAACAAATACTTAGGTCCCTGCCAGTATGTTATAACATGATTATGCTGTGTTCAACTTGCCCTCTACTGTGTTCAACCTGATACATGGAAGGCTTAACTCAAATTATTTGTGTAAGCTTGCAGTATAACCTTTTTATAACATTTTTTCAGTATAACATTTTTCAGTCAGAGTTTGCTTCATAAATTGCAATTTTTTTCATTTCCGTATTTATTTAGTCCCAAATAAAAACCATCACACTCTAACTAATGTTTTGAATTTTATTATACTCAACAATGAATCTTCACCTTAAATTAAATGTTTTAATACAATTCTATTAGCTATGTTTTGCCTATCATGAAACCTTTCATAACTTCAACCCTGGGTGATGGCAAATGAACCAGAGACACGATGGAAGACAAATTGTATAGAGCCATTTTTTCAGAATTTTCTATGATGAGTTAAATTGTGGTTTAAAGATTGCTCCAAAACTGACACAAGAACGTGCTCAACTGACCCCATACTCACTAATGAATGTCAGACTGGCTGCTCAGACACTTAGCAGCACTGTGGCAAACATTTTACAACAATATTATCCAGAGGAGACAAATGGAACAGCACAGTTATGCGAGCACATGAAAAAGATTTTCAACTGCTTGAATGTTCGTGATCGGATGGAAGGAGTGAAGAAGCACAAACCATTTCTTTTACCATACCTTAATGTTGAAGATGAGAGATTTGAATGGCTTCAACACAGTATTTGTCAGATTGGAAGCACAGTGTGCAAAATCGTCCAGGAGACTTTAATCAAGCCAGCAGAGACAGAAAGAATGTTTTTCTCTTGACCAACTTATGTAGGGATCTTGATGACATATCATTCAGCCATTGAAGCAACAAAATTTCTTCTTTGTAGTGGAATGGAATTTGTTTTGACCGAATTTGCTTTGACCTGACAGAAATTCAATGAAGATGTGGTTGAAGAATATTTCAGAAGACAAAGAAGCTTCGGAAGAAGGAATGGCAATCCTTCAATGTATCAATTTGGATACAACGCAAACACTATCAGAATGCAAGGAAGTTTTGCTCCTGTTACAGGAAATACAAAGGGAGCACACAAGCAAAAGCGGAAAGTGTCATGTTTCATGGTTGATGACACGCCATTAAAGAGATGTTAATAGAATTTACAAAGAATTTATCAAAACTGTTTTACCTAAAAGTCCAACGTTTTTACAGCAGTTGTATATAAAGTTCACTCTATTATAGGTTTGTCCATTGCTCTTTTTATATCTTTCCACAGGGCTTTGTCTTTCTTCTTCTTTGAAAAGAACTTATGTTTGTTTGTTATATCTCTTGCATAAGAAAAACTTCTAAGCCGTAAATATAATTTGAACATGTTTTCCAACAATTTTTTTTTACTTCCAAATTGATAACCACTCCAGAGTCATCAATAAGCCCAATTAATAGACTACGAATGTCAGTACTTTGCAATAGACTACTTTTGATCTTGTGTGTGTCAATTTTGAAGATATTACCAGCAGAGGTATCAAATTTAAACATTACTTCAGCATGCTGAAATATTTTTTGAACTTCAATTCTGACTGCAGTCAATCCACCTCTACTTTGTGTCTGTATTAATCTCTAGAATATGTCTGTATTAATCTCCTCCTCTACAAAGTTTTGCAGTGTCCATATAATTGTCTGGTTTATTTCACTTTTGTAATTTGGGCTATTTCTAGCCTTTTTCAAAAATGTATCAGCAGAGGTATCAAATTTAAACATTACTTTAGCATGCTGAAATATTTTTTGAACCTCAATTCTGACTGCAGTCAATCCACCTCTACTTTGTGCCTGTATTAATCTCTAGAATGTGTCTGTATTAATCTCCTGTTCTACAAAGTTTTGCAGTGTCCATATAATTGTCTGGTTTATTTCACTTTTCTAATTTGGGCTATTTCTAGCCTTTTTCAAAAATTTGTGCACAACATACCCTGACAAATACTACAAGCCATCCAACTCTTTGTCACTCATATCCTAAGTTCTACCCTGGACAATCTGCTGTGGTCTTTTGAAGAAACAAAGCATTTTGTCTGCTAACTTTTTCAACAAAAAAGAAGAGCAAGGCTGCTGCATGTCAAGAACAAATACGTCAGCAAACTGTATTACTTTGCCGTAAAATGCAGAAAAGAATTTTTTGCCATTGCCATTCTCTGTCAAAACTGTGTAGCATTTTATCATCTCATCATTTAATGGTACACCCATACGAAATTGGTGCTGAAAAATTGCTTTCCGCAAAGATTTTGGTTAATAGTCATTGTGTAAGATATCATTTTGCGAAGCTTTAATAAAATTCGTTATCTTGGTCGCATCAATTTTGCCAGTAATTTTGGAAGCAATTTTGGAAGCAAAGCTATCATTGCCATGTTTCTTTGTGATACAACACATTAGGCCCTCTGAGTTATTTTCGGAAGATGTGAGTTCGTCCACAGTTGTAGCTATGTCATCGTTAAACATTTCGTCTAGCATTTCTTCCGATAATGTTACTCCCACCATATTTTTGGTCAGGTACGACCAACTTCTCTCGATGGGGTTGAACCTAGAATGCCCAGGTGCATAACACTGTACAACTTATGTGTCAAGCTGAGTGTTCATCCAGAGAAATCCTAATGAGAGAAAGTTGATTATACCTTTAACTGACTAATCTGGCCCACCGTCGGCAATCAACACAACATTCTTTACGTCTTTAGCTTTTCTTTCCTGCTCAATTAGAGTTATGAGGTTGTTCATGTGCATCATGTTCGTGCTTTCAATCAGTCTACTAGGAAATATATTTACAGAACAAGGCCATTGGATTTTGCTTCGATTGATCTTGTCGTAGCAAATTTCTAATTTTTGCGAAAGCTTTTTTTCGTATCTTTCACCTTCAGACATCGACCTCTTAAGTTGTATTTCAAATCCTCGTTGCGGTGACAAAGAACGACTTCTCTTCAATTTCTTTCGCAAAATCTGATAACCAGCTGGTACAAGTTTGCAGTTGTTAGTTGGGAAGTCGTGGTCATTATAATTTAGTGAGTCTTCAGTCATGTAGAAAGTTCATAGTTGACAACGCCGACTTGTTGCAGGGATCCCAACCTCTACTTTATTCTTATTGTCCTAGGATAACACCAGTGTATTTTCATGACATAAAGTTGCCATTTCATTCACAAGGTTAATTTGAGAACAAGTGTAGTGAAAATAGTCGTGTACCTTTTTCTCATAACTGTTGCGCTTTGGTGGTACACGGGCATGGATTAAGCCTTTGAATAGCCTTCCGTTCGACGTATTTCTCCTTGGTGGTCTCATGAGTCAATGAATGGTATTTCTGCTTACATCAATGCCAAGAGTTCATCTTCACGTGTCTGCAGATGTCCTTCAGTGTTACACCTTTAGTATACATTGTCGAATCTCTCTGTCTCAGATGGGCTGGCCTGTTATGTAATTTTATTGCTTTTGGATTCTTGACAGTGGCCTAGGAAAAATTTACTTATTAAAAAGAACATATTGATAATTATTGGCCCTGCCACCATATTTTTTGCAGTTGGACCTGTGTAAACAAAACGCTTAACAAAATTTGATTGTGGCCTGTCATGTAAATCTATTGCTTTTGGATTCTTGACAGTGGCCTAGGAAAGATTTGCTTATCATCAAGAACATATTGATAATTATTGGCCCTGCCACCGTATTTTTGGCAGTTGGACCTGTGTAAACAAAACGCTCAAAAAAATTGCTGTAGCCTTTCATTTATTTCTAACTATAGGCAATTTTTTATGCCTCTAAGACGGGAATAATGTTTTTTATATTTGAATTTACCTGTGATTAATTTTGTCATTTATTTGACTCCTAGCCCCAAAACGAAATGAATGATTTACTCAAACGGTTAGAAGCAGTGGAAAAAGGGCAGCCCACATCAGTTGAGGCGTTCAAGAAAGAAATAGTCCAATATGCCCTACACCGATATCACAATTTTGATAAGTACCAAGCTTTGGATAAAGAGGAACGGTTAAAGATAATCGCCCAAGAACAGCGGGACGCTAAAGCTACGTATTACGCCACAGTTTATTCCACCTTGTTGGAAAGAATCAACTGCTAATCTGAACAATTTAAGCGTTATATCTTGGCTCTTTTGGGAGACAAAGATTATGAAAAAATTCTAGATGCAATTGGCAAAGTTGATAAATCCTACGCCGCCAGCTCTATTGCATCTCGTGGCCGGCCAGGAGCATCTTTGGCTCCTTATCCCTGGCGAAGTACTTATCAGCAGCCTCACATGGATTCATATTCTCGGCAAGCTCAAGGTCCAAGAACTCGCAGAAGATACTGCTTGTTTTGTAATTCTCAAACTCATTCTTTTGCAAGATGTTTTAGGCGTCCAAACGTTGGAAGTACACAACCTTCGGGCTTTACTAAAAATCCACAATAAACGATTATTTGTGTTCAAACAAAGGGTGTTTATTTTTCTAGTTGCTTTTGTGGAAACCTTTGTGTTGCATTTATACGCGTGACTTGTTTTGCGTTACATATTGAGTTGTGGAGAGATGTAACTAACAATGATTCATTAACAGGTGAACATACACTTGAAAATTTGAATTTCTTTATCATAATGGTTTGATTGTTTCTATCTTTTTGTGCACCTGATTAGGTTATTTGTAGTTATTTTTTCAAATTGAGCAATAACACTCAAAATGGATAACGTCGTGTATGTGAAGTTTGTTATTTACTTCTCATTATCTACTTTCTCATTTACTGAAACAAGTTTGGGAAAATAACGGAGCTAATTTTTTCATACTTTGCTTTATGTGGTTACTGTTGTCTTTTTCTTACTTTTTTCTCAACATTTCTTTTCTCCCTGTCACGGTCACTTGGGGGCTTATCTAAAGGCCTTAATACGCAGCTAATAGCTGTTGTTCTGAGTGGCTGGGTCTGGATCTACCTTTTTTCTTTTTCTACCTCATCAAATTCATTTTCTGTCTTTCTAGCCTACAAGACGGAATGCATCCTTCAAGACGACTCGAGAGTTTGCTGTTTTCTGAGCATAATAATACTATAGCGTGATGTAATTTTCAAGGTCAACCCGCTGATCCAGCCATTCAGCATTCGTTAAATGTTATTCTCAATGTCCGGAAATGGAAGTTAAAACTTTCTGCTAAAGATTTGGCTTTTTGTGATCCAGATTCCTTTGTGCCCGGTAACCTTCATCGTCATTTTCAAACATGGGATTTCATAACAAAAGGATATTTCAAACGAGATGAAATCCTCCGCAATATTTCCAATGGTGTCTCGGTTTTTGATTTCTTTACACATTTCAAAGGTTCCTTTCAAGGAAAGGATTACAACTCTTCTATTCCTCCAGAGGCTATTTTTCCTAATAGCAAGTCATGCGACGCTTTTCAGGATTTCATTTCCGATTCAATTCTTGATAGGGTTGCCAATGGTTCTTTGTCATTTTGGGGCAAAAAAGGAGCATGCAGCCCTCCTCATCTCATAATGCCGCTGACAGTGGAGCCGACAAAGCCCCGCATGTGCCATGAGGAAAGTTTTCTAAATTTATGGATGAAATACCCAAAAGTTACGTTCGACTCTATTACAGATTTACCTCGTTATGTGGAGCCCTTCCATTTCCAAGCCAAACTGGACGACAAATCCGGCTACGACCATATTAAACTTACGTCAAATAGCAGGAAGTTTTTCGGACTTTGCTGGAAAGGTTATTATTTTGTATACAATATGCTACCTTTCGGTTGGAGTCGGAGTGCGTATATATATCACTCCACGGGTCTTGCTGCATCTCATTTTATTAGAAGTCAAGGTGTTCCGATTACTCAATTCATTGATGATCGGCATATTGGACAGCTTCGTTTACATCAATCCTGTTCATCCACATGGTCTAATTTTGAATTGGCGGAAGCTTCAGTTTTTCATTGCTTCTCTTGTGTTAATTCACTGTGGGTATTTTATCGGTATTTCAAAGTCAATTTTACAGCCTATACAGCGGATAATTTTCTTAAGTTTTATCTCTGACTCCGTCCAACAGTCATTTGAGCGACCACGTGAAAAAGCAATATCTTTTTCTTTGGCTGTCCCGGCAGCAAGACTTTATACTCGGAAAGTCAATGCTGCTATTGGCAGAGGCATCAGATCTTCGAAGCCGGTCCCTGTTTCAGATGGCCTTTCCACTGAAATTTACCATTGGCGATTTTTGGACAGTTGGACAGGTTCTCTTCCCTGGAAGTCAGAGAAACATGTTGCTATAACTACGTATTCTGACGCCTCCAACTCTGGTTGGGGTGGAATAGTCCATTTGCCAGCTGGTCGCAAGTCAACACGTGATTATTGGTCGACAGAGGATAAAGACGCTCCTATTGCTATCTGGGAAGCCAAAGCACTTTTTCATACCTTGTCCGCTTTTGCATCGGAGCTTGTAAATACCCGTATTGATGCCTACGTTGATAGCACTAACTTGTACCATTTCTGGATCAACAAAGGAGGAAAAAACAATTCTTTAACTAACGAGATTAAGCAACTGTTCAGCTTGAGGCTGCGTCTCAACGTTAGTCCTCCATTACGTCCCTTCCAATCTCCAATCTGCAGATTTCCTATCAAGATTAACTTCTGATCTAGATTGTTGCCTAAGTGCTTCTACTTGGAGTTTAGTTGATAGGGCGTTTGGGCCTCATACTTTCGACCTCATGGCCCTCTTTTCCAACGTAAGGAAATCAAGATCGGGTGCTAATCTTTTGTTTTATACACCAGCGCCTTGCCAGTATTCAAGTGGAGTGAATGTTTTTGCACAACAACTCTGTAACCGACAACATACACCATCCAGCAAAATATAAGTACTATTAATTTCATTGTTTCCATAATAATTGTATGTCACATCACAGCAAAAAGGTTGTCCATTGCATGAATTCATACAGCTTTTCTGTGGCAAGTTTCCCAAAATGGTGCACATGAAAAAACTGACGTTGTTAGTTACCTTTATTAGTGCTTTCTCCATAATGCACTTCTTCTATTACCTCCTTAGTCAAGCTGACTGAAGTCGTAGCTGCAGGACACAAAAGAAGTGGAAAGGAAATCTTAATGTATTTATTTAAAAGCACTTTTTTATTGCATAAGTCTTGCAGCAGGATTGCTGCGCTTATCTTCATATACAGACTGTGGGACAGGGGACTAACTTTAGACATTAAATGTTGTGACGGTGAAAAATCGAATTGCAATATAAGTTGTAGGACATTGATAAGCCAGTGGAATTGCAGCAAATCAAGTGCTACATTCTGATTGGCTCCAAGTCTGCTGCACAAGCGGAAACACACCCGATGCTTAGAATCTTGTCTGTAGATGATCAGGCTAGAAGTTTTGCACAACATTACACATTGGCAGAATTGGAAGATTTTGGAATTGATTGTGTCTACAATCCAATGCTTTCTAGACAAAACAGCTTCTTTGTCTGTTCTTGACTGCAAAATCTGTTCTTATTTCGAGGAGTTAAGCAGATAGACATGTAGGCTACTCTATCCACCTAGTCTATTATAGGCCATATAAACCTGCAGAATAAGGTGGCCCTACTGGATAATGTTTAGTTTTTTAAACCAGGTAAACTTAAAGTGCCAGCAATAATACGCTAAGCAAGAATAGGATACTTTTGTCTGTGTTGTTTTCTGCAGCACTTTCGCTACTGGTTTTCTTGGTGGTCTTTTTGACACCAGTAGTGATGTTTGATGGCAATGCTGGAAGGTACAGAAATTTGAAATGTTTGGTAGTACATTATTCATGCTTTGTAAAACAAGCCACTGCAATGTCGAAAATGTCAGAAAAACACATTTCCCTGTCTAGTCTAGAAATGAGTTGAGTTTTGAATTTTTAGTAGGTATTGTACCAGCACACAGGGGACTCAAAATGCCCCTTGATGTTACTGATGCTGATGCTACAATTGAGATCAATTACTTGTCATTGTAAATAGAATAAATTGTTGTTCACCAAGAGCTACCTTAACAGTAGCAGAGCAAACAAAAGAACATGTCTAAGCCCAAGATCTTTAACTAGATCAGTGAGACACATGATGTTAACAAAAATTGATGTGAAGGATTTGACATTTAATTATACCATAGCATAATTATCTACAGTGCTGAAACGAAGTCAAGAATCTTTAGATACCTTATAGTTCTATAACACGGAAATAGTTCTTTTCTTCTGTGGGATATTCTACCTTGACTATCAGGAGAAGCTATTGCTATATTGGTTGGGTCTTGATAATGGTCCTAAAGCTCCCCTTCTCTAGCCTTTTTAATGCAATAGTCTAATCCCTGCAAAAAGAACACAGCTTTAACAAAAGCTTGCTAAGAAATATTTATCATCCCCAAACAAACAACTGCATGCAACTGCACCTTTCCAAAATATGGAGCCTGTATATTGATTAGTGGAACAAAAATAACATCACATGTGAAAAACCACCAGAATCATCACATGGGTGTGAGCCACCTCATAAATTGCAAAGTGATGTTGAATTAAGAGAATTAACCTAGAAATTGGCTACTTCCCCACTATTAACTTGGTCTCTGTCCCTGATTTCTCAATATGGGGTGTATTTGGATTTGTACTGGCTCTGCACATAATCATCATAAAAAAATTTAAACAACCTATTCCATATTGGTCTAACCATTTTAAAAGCACTTCGCTTTGGGGTCATTTTGTTGTACTGGGCTTTTGTAATTGGTGATATCATCTCCTGTAAGCAAATCAAAATATAACATTAGATTCCAGAATTGGTTTTTTTATATTGGAAGAAAAAGACATGGAAATATTTAGAACTAATGGTTTGCAAAAAACTGCTAACCTCCATATCTTTCTTTATGGCAGCTTCAAGTTCACCAGGGCCGAATTTCTCTTCTCCTCTGACATGCATAACACTGGCCTCTTTGTCATTGTTGACTCCAAATATTGTCGCCATATCACCTACAAATGGAACCTGACATAAGATCTTTTTTGACAACACTAAACCAATTCTGGCTGGTGTTTGATGAGCTTATTTGATAATTAAAAATAAATTCATAGTTAAATTCATATGTTATGGCAACAATCTGGAATGGCCCATGCAAGTACATCTCTTATCATCCTCGACTAAACTTTGGATTAAAGAAATATGAGCATCATAGTTGCAGAAGGTTACACATACCTTCTTTTATCCAGTCTTGCAATTCTTTGCATAGCATGCGAACTGGAATCTTGTGAGCTAGTAAAAAATTTTTCCAACTTTAATTCTACTAAATGAATGTGCTATGAGAATAATGCATTTAGAGTAAGGGAGAAATACTGAATATCAATTTTTGGATATCTGATATTTGAATATCTTTGACTATAACGGAAACTGGATACTTCCAACTTTGCTTCTTTTTATGAATTCTCGTGTCAAAGACATTTCAAGGAGCTGTATCTAGGGTCTCTTATGCATATGATTTATGCATAGCAACCTCTTTTTTGAAGCGTTTCCTTTCCACGTTTGGATTGGTCATCCAAAGTACACTACTCTGTTATTGCAAATGGCACTATTATTCACATAGCTTTGTCTGCTACATCATGCAATTCGTTTTCTAGCAACTGTGGAGTGGAAAAAGTTGTTTTTATGTTTGTTTCCTTCCAACATTTGTCTCATTTGCTTATGTACAGTGCCTTTGGTAGTACATTATTCATGCTTTGTAAAGCAAGCCACTGCAATGTCGAAAATTTCAGAAAAACACATTTCCCTGTCTAGTCTAGAAATGAGTTAAGTTTTGAATTTTTAGTACGTACTGTACCAGCACACGGGGGACTCAAAATGCCCCTTGATGTTACTGATGCTGATGCTACAATTGAGATCAATTACTTGTCATTGTAAATAGCATAAATTTTTGTTCACCAAGGGCTACCTTAACAGTAACAGAGCAAACAAAAGAACATCTCTAAGCCCAAGATCTTCAACTAGATCAGTGAGACACATGATGTTAACAAAAATTGATGTGAAGGATTTGACATTTATGCCTGTCAACCTCAACCAAAAGAAAACCCTTTTGATTGGTGATTCAATGTTCAAAGGAATAAAACTAAACTATCATTCAATCTGCAAGACCACAGGTGCTAATTGCTCCCCTCCAAATAGGAATTGGTGTACAAATGCATCATCATTTTGGATCAAAATTTTTGATTGATTCGTTGAATAGTCATTGATTTTTGTCGTCCTACAGCGAGGTGCAACAGTTCAAGATGAGCACTGCAGATTGTCTAGAAAGAGATGTATCTCCCTTGCTTGTGGGACATTTCCCAATTGGTAGCAGACAATGTAGACCCTAATACAAGAACCCTTGACGGAATGAACACGTTTCATGGCATGGGGATGATTCAAGAGATGGTCAATAGCAGCCTGGAACTTTTCAATAATAGGAATATATGTGTATACTTGCGATGCAGATGCAATGCATTGATAGAGATCAAAAATGCCACTCCGAATTTCTTGCCAAGAATAACAATTCTTTTGGCACCATTCATTTAACTAAGAGAGAAGGAAAGAGCAATCTACAGTGACAACGTCAGACATCTAGCAATAAGGACTGACTGGAGTATTGAAATGATATCAGCGTCTCTCAGAAGGTATAATCCAATTTCTGTTGATGAATAAATAGAGAAATATTACAATTTCTGGAGAAGCAGACCAGGGTGATCTGGCACTGCTACAAATTTGTGCTGCACATATCATGAAGACAAATGCAAAGTATGTAGAGAAACATGCTTAAAGAGGAACTGCGGTAGGACGCCAAAATTGAGTGAAACATGTAGGGATGTGTATTGTTGGTCTATTGGTGAATACAGATTTTTTGGAAGAGATAAGATGTACCATTCATGCAAACTCATTAAGGCTTGTAGATTACTGTTTATTCAGCCATTCAAGCATTACATTGAAGTGCTTCAAATTGAAAACGCATTGCAGATTTACAGGTTTAAAATTCTACTGATCATTTGAGATATAGCAGTTTTCAGTTTTCTGCAATCTGTCTTTATTTAATGTCTTACGTTGGCCAAAACAAAACCATACACAACAGGGTTGGCAATAGGATTTTCTTATGCCTGGCTTGTCTGGAAGTCAAGGCATCATTTGTCCTGCAAAAGCCAACAGATATTATGTAGAAGGCCACTGGACACAGGCAAATCACGTACAAACCTTTCGGGTGTCATGTCTTTCAGAACTATTCTCAGGAGCCACTTTCAGCTTCTTATCAGCCAGCAAATACGAGTAAATTTGAACAAATGTGAGAACAACAATGTTGAAAAAACTACGATATTGTGATGGATGATGATTAATTTTGTAAACATTAAGGCAATGCCAGTGTAATTTGGTTCATTGTCTGGTTAGGAAGGAATGAAAGAAGCTACTTATATGCATTTTAGAGCTCTGTGTCCATGATTTTCTTCATTTTGGAGGTAGTGGAAGGAAGATTGTTCTTATATGTGACTTGGTGGGTTTAAACAGGGTCTTGTTGAAAAGGACTTCAGTACACAATGCTCTATTGGTTGAGAGAAAAGGAAAAGACTTACCATCTGCCTCATCAGATCTTTTAATTAGTTCAGCAAAGAGTACAAAAAGACTGACACAGTAATGCTGCAAAGGAATGGAAATATGAAGCACAGAAGACTAAATTAAAATATTAGTATTTCACCCAAGCATTCAGAACTTCATCAGAGCAAAAATTCAATTGATGAAGCCTAGTGGGTTATGTGTAGGTGCTGTGATAGCTGAAGTTGTTGAAGGGTTACATGAAAGGAGATTGACAAAATAGCTGAAATATGTAGGAAATAAATGAAATAGATGTGAATGGTGTAACAAACATTATGTACAGATATGTGCAATAAATGCTGATTATGAGGTTAAATGTAAACAAATATTAGTAAAGAAAACTAGGTAAGCATTCTGTTGTTCTGTAAAGTCAGTGCAGTGCAAGAGGGTTGGCCAAGCCAATAAAGTATTATTCTCTGGCTCTACGAACACTCTCTAGTTTGTCATGTATTTGCAGGAAAGGCATACCTTGTAAGTCATGTAATGTCAGGATTGTTGTGTGAAGTGTTCTACCACCCCCGATTTGTTATGTCTCTTGTTTACATGTCTCACCTGTGGTATATCTGTCTTGCAAACGCCTCCTTGTTTGTTTAATGTTCTGACAGTTTTTAGTAAACATTTTTTGCATTGTAGCATGTAAAGAATGTTGGGTGTATTGCAGTCAAGTCTATGTTGGGTTCATATTTTTTGTTTTTATTTGAAAAAGTAGACACAGTAGTACTCTTGTTTATGTGGTAATAAGTGATGCAGTAATGTGTCGAGTTACATTCATCACGTTTTTGGCCTTATGCTTGAAATTTGTCTCTTTGCTCACACAAATAATCCCTTAGGTTATTTTGGTCTATGGCAGCTCAGTATAGGTGGCTGTCAAAAAGCTTCTTTACCAGTGTCAGATTTTTTTTAATGTACAAAATTTTGTGTTAGTATGTGACCCAGTTGTGACAGGCTAAAGTGGTATGTGTCCTGTCATTCTGCTGCTTTTCTACTGTCTTGATTTCTGTCATGACATGAAGGCTTGGAAGATTTCATTCTATTGTATGTCATGTATGATGTGTTTTCGCCCTAAGCCTCTGCGTGAGTAGTCCGTCTGTTTGTCTCTTGGATGTTTTATCATCCGGACAAATACATTTTAGTCATAGGGCAAGAAGTCATTTCTAAAAGCCTGAACACCCCAAGATCAGGCTGAACAACCCTAGAACACCAAAAGAACAAGCTGTAAAACTCTCAAGAACAGGCTGAACACCTAATACTGATTAAAACTGACATAAGGTTCAAAAATAATTTTATCAATCATTCAAAATCAATTTAGGGGCGGTAGAGGGCCTAAAGCGCACTTGGTATTGTTGCTGTAATAACAAACTAAGGTCTTGAAGGTCAAAAGTATGCACGGGGGCTGAGTCAGTCCCATGGGTCAGTCAAATCAAATCAAACTCGCTCTTGGACACGTGGCCAAGAGGCTGCTATTGCTAGACCAGGCCAGAATGCAGAAAGGGCGCTGAATTATCAGCGCCAAATAGAAATAGTTACTAAATATGATAATCTGATAGCAATGTTGATGAGAAAAGAGACTTTTCTTGGGTTTTATAAAACAAGTGCACCAGACCATGTCCATGTGTAAGTAAACCAAGGGGGGCAGTGGGGATATGGTAGGTTTATGTTCTTTTCAATAACAAGGGTTTTTGTTTTTGCTGCCCTACAAAAATATTTCTGTGTACAGCCTTGGCTGGCTAGTACTGAGGGGCTGAGTAGGATACTGTAAAGTTGTTATACCCTGACTTCTGTTATTAAATAAATATTGCTTGCTTTCTGAACATAATTTGATGGGGTTGCAGAGAAATCCCATTGGCAGTATACCTTAAAAATGCGATGTGATTCCCTCATCATTGCTACATTTACTCAAAGCCATTCCTACTATGATCTGATCAAAGGTTTGGTCCCCCCTAGCCAGTTTAGAGCCTTCAAACCACTGTGTTTAGTGCAGAAGATTGTTTTTTCTCAGTAGCGCTGATTCTGTAAGAGGAGTTTCAACAGCAATTAGCATTAAAAATTTGAAATCTGCATGCAGCTGCAAGCAATATGCACCCCAGCACATTAGTATTTAGATAAAAATGCAATCACTGAATGGTTGGTCTGGCGTTATACATTTGTTTAAGGGTTCAACACAACAGAAAAGTGGAAAAACAGTTTAGTAGAAATACAAAATACAATCAGCTTTCCACCAGAAAGGAAACAATGCTAGGAACAAAACGAAACAAGCCTTCAAATACTGTGAAGTGAAGGAATAAGGAATTGAATATACAAATCCAAGCGAAGTTTCTAAAAAGTTTCAAATCTTCAATCATGCATCCTTGACCTTGCAGCCTGGCCTTTGCATCTCCTGGCAGCATTTCCAAGGTTTGCTTTGATACTTTAATAATTCAGAGTTGAAAATTTTGCTCAAAATCAAGCAAGCATGACCTCAGGTAGTGCATATAAATATTCCCAGTACTGGAACGCTGTTTGCCATTTGAAGTGGTCCACTCTCTAGTTTTATAAATCGTGTTTTATAAATCCCCTCTGTCTTCACAACTACCCAGTCAGAAGTCGTGAAAGCTCTCTTGCAGATTTGGTCGCTTTACCAAGACAGGACAATTTTATTATCAGAGCGATGCATGAGCTGGAAACTTTTGAAATTTTGTGGTCAGGATTAATGGATCAAGCTTTGATGCATCATTTCCTTTCTTCACTTTTGGAATCACTGTCCATGTTGACTTATCTTTCTCTTTACCTTTGTCTTTCTCATCACTATCAATCTTAGCCAACTTGATAAGTGTCACTTTATCTTTCGGCCTTACAGGTGGGGCCATTAACCTATCAAGAAAAAGAGCTGGTTCCTCCTTTTCTGCCCTTCTTTTAACTATTGTGGCTTTTTTTAAACCAGCAGATGGAGGTTTGTAGCTGCAATCGCTCTGTAAAGGCATAAAAGCAAAAAATGCATCAAGGTGTTGTTGCTGCCTCAACATACCCAATGGGTTCCACTTTGTTGGATCAACATAAAAACTTTTATAGCCTGGCGATAAATGATAACGGCCAATATCTTGAAGGGCTCTTGCAGTTTCAGTATTCAATTCATCAACAAATTGACTAAAGAATATGTTCACTTCTTTCACATCCTTTGGTTTTTGGCCCTCATCAGATGAGAACTTTTTCTGCAGTCTGTGGCTACTTTCATGGCCATTTGTATAAAATCAACCCTTGATGTTCAGGCTTGAACGAGCTGACATTACCAAATTTTCCTTAAATTTCTCTGATCTTTTTTTAAGAAACCATGAATGAAAGTCTGGCAATAAATCATCTCATACATTCTTAATGCTCATGAGCTTCACATCAAAATCTTCTTCATCAAATACATTCAGACATGATCCTTTCTATTGTGCGTCTGTTAGCACCCATTCTTTGCAAATGTCTTTCATCTGCTTTCTAGAGATGTTACGAAAATAAAGGTTCTCTGCATTTCTTAGCACATGCTTTAGTCCATTTGCAACAGCATTATCGAGATCATGTCCTATCTTCTTCATATTGAATAGGTCTGGGTTTTGAAATATCATTTCCAAAGCAAAACACCTAAAATTAAAAGGAATATACTAATTGAAAGTTAAAATAAATGCAGTGCTTATTAAGTTTTAGTAGGGGGAAATATTCTTCACAATATTGTATTAAAAAATACAAGATGCACCAAAAAGGGCGAAATGCCAACCTTTCCATCATTTCAAAAAGTTCTGATTCACTTTTATAATGTTTAGAAATCAGGTTCAGAAAGTTACATTTTCTATTGAGATTTCAAAGTTATTGACCTAATTAAATTTGTTCCCGGGGGGGGGGGCACTTTCTAAACAAGGATTGCTTCTTGAAAAGATTTTTGAACAGAGTCACAGATATCACAAAATTTTTCACAAACATCACACTGTATTTGATTGTGTTGTGGAGAAATCAAAGCTGGCCTAATTTATAAACATCCACATGAGAAATCAGCTTCACTGTGGCTCCTGGTCATCATTTACAGGATTTTTGAATTTTGCAGCATGAATGATACTCTGATAGAGGTTGCTTTTATAAGCGAGTTTTTACTGTACTATGTTTCCATAAATTGCATATCTGATGTTTGGATGGATCTTCCGAAGCTGAAAAGTCGATGTTGATGTTCTGGCTTTTCTATCAGGAATTTAAATTCATAAAACTACCAGTGCGGTACTATCAGTGCAAGCCAGAATATTCATAAATAGATATGTAAACTGAAACGGATGCAACCTGTAAAAACTACTGGTTATTGCAATCAATCACTCGGAACTTGTGTACGGTGGCCAATAAGTGCACATGTAATGAAGGTGAAGGTGAAATGGTGTTTTTTAGCGCCAGTCGCTAGGATCTCAGTAGTAGATTAACTAATGGAGACCTCGACCCTGGCTGTGACGCTACCGTGGCTGGGCTCCAACGCTGGCCACACCGAGCTCTTGACACCACAGGTCAGCTGAAATACACTACGACGCCACAGCACCTTCAATTCCAAATTATTGTTATCAGTAATTCCGAAACGTCACAATGAATTCCAAAACTTAACACACGATTCCCAAACGTAACACCGAATTCCCAAAAGAATTCCCAAACTTCATGCAGAATTCCCAAACTTCATACTGAATTCCCAAATGGAGATGGAGAAGCTTTGATGATAGACAGCGTGCAAAGCTATAATCAAAGATCAAGGACCAAACCATTGCATGTACTGCATCTCGTGGAACATTTAAATTATGCTTTTTGCGGATTGTGTTTTGCATTGCCCTGATTCCACTTTGGACGTTATTAATGCAAGTATTCATGATCTAGACCAAAGATTGCGTGTTTTTTTTATTTTATAGAGATGTCTTCGTTTTACAGATTTTGCCCATTTTTCTTTAAAACGAAGACATTGACTTTAGTCATCCCAACGAGCTTGGTTAGTTGTGATATTTGGTTTATAGGGTGCTCTGGACGTTATTAATGCAAGTATTCATGATCTAGACCAAAGATTGCGTGTTTTTTTGATTTTATAGAGATGTCTTCGTTTTACAGATTTTGGCCATTTTCTTTAAAACGAAGACATTGACTTTAGTCATCCCAACGAGCTTGGTTAGTTGTGATATTTGGTTTATAGGGTGCTCTGGACGTTATTAATGCAAGTATTCATGATCTAGACCAAAGATTGCGTGTTTTTTTGATTTTATAGAGATGTCTTCGTTTTACAGATTTTGGCCATTTTTCTTTAAAACGAAGACATTGACTTTAGTCATCCCAACGAGCTTGGTTAGTTGTGATATTTGGTTTATAGGGTGCTCTGGACGTTATTAATGCAAGTATTCATGATCTAGACCAAAGATTGCGTGTTTTTTTGATTTTATAGAGATGTCTTCGTTTTACAGATTTTGGCCATTTTTCTTTAAAACGAAGACATTGACTTTAGTCATCCCTGCGGTTTATTCAATTTGTTTTGCTTGTTGTCTTGATCGTTGATCATGTTTCGTATAAGCGTATTTCATTGTATTCGATTTGGTTATTGTCTTTGGTCTTCTGTCTTCGTTTTGTTGTTCTTCGTTCTTCGGTTTTCGTTTTGTAGACTCCCGGAAGGAAGTTGGTGTTTCTTTCTCTGAACTGACAAAATAAACTTCAATTACAAAATCTTTAATTTAACATAGTGACATTTTCAGCCTGTAAATATCCAATCGTTTGTCAATTGTTCAATACATTTCTTTGATTATTCTTCTCTTTCTGTGCACTGGCTTTAACTGTGCTACAGTGCTACAATAGACACTACAGACTTTTTATTTAACTGATAGAAATTTGTTTCAGAAGTTTCAGAAAAACCCCAGTAAACGTGCTTCCTGGCTGTTAGAGAAGTTGTAGTTTTTGGCACTACATGTTGCAACAAGACTCTCTATGTCAAACATAGATTTGGTGGGTATATATTGAAAAAAAGGGAACAAATATATATGTGTATGTAACAAAGCTATAGCATATGCAAAATAAATATGATATATATAAACAATATATACATGCAATTGTAAATAACAAATTTTTTAATGAACTATCATATTATTCTGCCATGGCACAGATCCAGCATTATTGAAATATGTCGTTAACATTTCTTGTTGGGCTTTTACATTTCTTGGCAGATTTTGAGTCAAGCTGCTCCGCACGCCTAGGAGTATTTTATCATTTCTCCATACTCTCGCAGAAACCTTTTGATCTGCACATTCAGAATCTGCAGCAGATGTGTATGAGCCTTTGTTTTTGTCTACCAAGAAGTTGTGCAGACAGCAAGTAGCGAATATTACATTTCCTAATTTTTTCTGAAGAAATTTTATAGTGGTGAGAAAAACTCTCCATCTGTGAGCTAGAATTCCAAAAGCATTCTCAACTACCTTTCTTGCACGTGATAATCTATAATTGAAAATGCGTTTTTGATATTCCAAATTTCGATGAGGGAACAGTTTTATCGTGTTTCTTGATAAAAGAAAGGCATCATCACCAACCATATGGTAGTTGACTTTGAATTCCTTATTTCCTTGCAGACAAATAGGAGGTGGAACATCCAACAAATTTCAACTGATAGCCTTTTTTTATGTCCAGCAGTAAACCAGTCTCAACTTCTCCTGTTTTAAATGATACAAGTAAGAAAGTAAATGCTACCAAAAATATCCCTCTCCCAAAAAATGATGACCCTGAATTCGCATCTGACAATGAAGATGATAGTATCGACCCAATCTACAAAAAATCTACTGAAGTTTTATTAAAAGAATTACCGAGTCGAATAGTTACTCTCGAGAAAGAAAATAATAATAAGAAATCTGTAATCGTAAATCTCAAATCAAATCTTGCTGACATAAATAAAGAATTAGTAAAACTAAGGAATGAAAACACTATGCTAAATGCCTCCCTAAAGTCTATAAAACAAAATGATGAAAAAGATCAAGATATTTTATCTAAGGTAAAAGACTTTTTCAAGGGGAATTTAGAATCGTTACTAAAACATTCGAGCGATCACAAATCAAATTTCTCAGTTCTTCAAAGAGATTTTTAATTACTAGAAAACAACTTCAACAAATTTGTAGAAAAATACAATGATTCGATTTTCTGCGATAAAACAGGCGAACGCCTATCACAAAGACAAATCTCTAGCATCCAACAGGATGTAGTTATTACACAGGAAAGTGTGGACAAATTAAACCTTAGCTTTGAATCTTTGCAAAATAAAGTCAACCACAATATCAACCACATGAGTCAAAAAATTAGAACGGCAGTGGCAAAACCAAAGTCTCCATCTCAGTCGGCACCTGTCTTCGAAGTTCCATCAACGTCTTTGCATGACTAAACCGTGTCTGGTGTTGAAAGAGAAAATACATCACAGCAAGACAATTCTAGATCAACCAAAACATTTAAGCCTGTCAACCTCAACCAAAAGAAAACCCTTTTGATTGGTGATTCAATGTTCAAAGGAATAAAAACTAAACTATCATTCAATCTGCAAGACCACAGGTGCTAATTGCTCCCCTCCAAATAGGAATTGGTGTACAAATGCATCATCATTTTGGATCAAAATTTTTGATTGATTCGTTGAATAGTCATTGATTTTTGTCGTCCTACAGCGAGGTGAAACAGTTCAAGATGAGCACTGCAGATTGTTTAGAAAGAGATGTATCTCCCTTGCTTCTGGGACAGTTTTCCCAATTGGTAGCAGACAATGTAGACCATAATACAAGAAACCTTGACGGAATGAACACGTTTCATGGCATGGGGATGATTCAAGAGATGGTCAATAGCGACCTGAAACTTTTAAATAATAAGAATATATGCGTATACTTGCGATGCAGATGCAATGCATTGATAGAGATAAAAAATGCCACTCGGAATTTTGTGCCAAGAATAACAATTCTTTTGGCACCATTCATTTAACTAAGAGAGAAGGAAAGAGCAATAAACAGTGACAATGTCACACATCTAGCAATAAGGACTGACCAGAGTATTGAAATGATATCAGCGTCACTCAGAAAGTATAATCGAATTTCTGTTGATGAATAAATAGAGAAATATTACAATTTCTAGAGAAGCAGACCAGGACGATGTGGCACTGCTACTGATTTGTGCTGCACATATCATGAAGACAAATGCAAAGTATGTAGAGAAACATGCTTAAAGAAGAACTGCGGTAGGACACCAAAATTCAGTGAAACATGTAGGGATGCGTATTGTTGGTCTATTGGTGAATACAGATTTTTTGGAAGAAATAGGATGCACCATTCTTGCAGACTCATTAAGGCTTGTAGATTACTGTTTATTCAGCCATTCAAGCATTACATTGAAGTGCTTCAAATTGAAAACTCATTGCAGATTTACAGGTTTAAAATTCTACTGATCATTTGAGATATTGCGGTTTTCATTTTTCTGCAATCTGTCTTTAATTAATGTCTTACGTTGGCCAAAACAAAGCCATACACAAAAGGGTTGGCAATAGGATTTTCTTATGCAAGGCTTGTCTGGAAGTCAAGGCATCATATGTCCTGCAAAAGCCAACAGATATTATGTAGAAGGCCACTGGACACATGCAAATCACGAACAAACCTTTTCGGGTGTCATGTCTTTCAGAACTATTCTCAGGAGCCACTTTCAGCTTCTTATCAGACAGCAAATACGAGTAAATTGGAACAAATGTGAGAACAACAATCTTGAAAAAACTACGATATGGTGATTGATGATGATTGATTTTGTAAACATTAAGGCAATGCCAGTGTAATTTGGTTCATTGTCTGGTTAGGAAGAATGAAAGAAGCTACTGATATGCATTTTAGAGCTCTGTGTCAATCATTTTGCTTCATTTTAGAGGTAGTGGAAGGAATTTTGTTCTTATATGTGACTTGGTGGGTTTAAACAGGATCTTGTTGAAAAGGACTTCAGTAGACAATGCTCTATTGGTTGAGAGAAAAGGAAAAGACTTACCATCTGCCTCATCAGGTCTTTTAATTAGTGCAGCAAAGAGTACAAAAAAGAATGACACAGTAATGCTGCAAAGGAATAGAAATATGAAGCACAGAAGACTAATTTAAAATGTTAGTATTTCACCCAAGCATTCAGAACTTCACCAGAGCAGAAATTTAATTGATGGAGCCTAGTGGGTTATGTGTAGGTGATGTAATAGCTGAAGTTGCTGAAGGGTTAGATGAAACGAGATTAACAAAATAGCTGAAATATGTAGGAAATAAATGAAATAGATGTGAATGGTGTAACAGACATTATGTACAGATATGTGCAATAAATGCTGATTATGAGGTTAAATGTAAACAAATATTTTGTAAAGAAAACTAGGTAAGTCAGTGCAGTGCAAAAGGGTTGGCCAAGCCAATAAAGTATTATTCTCTGGCTCTACGAATACTCTCTAGTTTGTCATGTATTTGAAGGAAAGGCGTAACTTGTAAGTCATGTAATGTCAGGATTGTTGTGTTAAGTGTTCTACCACCCCCGATTTGTCATGTCTCTTGTTTACATGTCTCACCTGTGGTATATCTGTCTTGCAAACGTCTCCTTGTTTGTTTAATGTCCTGACAGTTTTTAGTAAACATTTTTGCATTGTAGCATGTAAAGAATGTTGGGTGTGTTGCAGTCAAGTCTATGTTGGGTTCATATTTTTTGTTTTTATTTGAAATTGAGACACAGTAGTACTCTTGTTTATGTAGTAGTAAGTGATGCAGTCATGTGTCAAGTTACATTCATCACATTTTTGGCCTTATCTGTGCTTGAAATTTGCCTGTTTGCTCACACAAATAATCCCTTAGGTTATTTTGGTCTATGGCAGCTCAGTATAGATGGCTGTCAAAAAGCTTCTTTACCAGTGTCAGATTTTTTTCATGTAGAAAATTTTTTGTTAGTATGTGACCCAGTTGTGACAGGCTAAAGTGGTAAGTGACCACAAAAGGTGCCCTGTCATTCTGTTGCTTTTCTACTGTCTTGATTTCTGTCAAGACATGAAGGCTTGGAAGATTTCATTCTATTGTATGTCATGTATGATGTGTCCGCCCTTAGCCTCTGTGTGAGTAGTCCGTCTGTTTGTCTCTTGGATGTTTTATCATCCGGACAAATACATTTTAGTCATAGGGCAAGAAGTCATTTCTAAAAGATTGAACACCCCAAGATCAGGCTGAACAACCCAAGAACACCCAAAGAAGAAGCCGTAAAACTCTCAAGAACAGGCTGAACACCTAATACTGATTAAAACTGAGATAAGATTCAAAAATAATTTTATCAATCATTCAAAATCAATTTAGGGGCAGTAGAGGGCCCAAAGCGCACTTGGTATTGTTGTTGTAATAACAAACTAAGGTCTTGTGTGCCAAAAGTATGCACAGGGGCTGGGTCAGTCCCACGGGTCAGTCAAATCAAATCAATCTCGCTCTTGGACACATGGCCAAGAGGCTGCTATTGCTAGACCAGGCCAGAATGCAGAAAGGGCGCTGAATTATCAGGGCCGAATAGAAATAGTTACTAGATATTTCTTTTTTTTATATGCCATTAAAAATTTACAAAACGAATTACAGATTACACTACCTAAGAATCGAACCTCTTGTGACAATAGTAATATTCTATCCTTGCCGCCTTGACCGAAAAGTCAACAAAATCGAGACATTTACGAATTGGATTTGGCCGCAGCGCCTCAAGATAGACTTGCCTCATAAGTCCCTAACTTAGGCTAACATTGAATTGAATTGACAAGGATTTGACTCCTTCAAACAACAATGGCGATTGTCTTTAGGCCAATGCTGCAATCTGATTGGGACGCCAATTTTTGGCCCCGCTTGCCAGTTTCGGAGCTCTAACGACATAAGACCCACACTGAGCCACTGTAGAAGACAACAACAGCAACATCGAGTGAAGTAGTGGAGCTTGCGTAATGAGTCTACTGGTGTCGTTAGCATACGTTTTTTGCGGTGCAGCCCCAGTGAGCACCTTAATACCTCTCAAAGGGTATTTCAGCAACTACTGCAGAAATTACCAATTACCCTAATAGCAGGTATTTCTAGATAATAAAATGTATTTTTGTTGCTATATTCCACTCCCATAGGTCATTGGGGATTAATTATTACATCTCAACTAGATATTTCCCCTTCATCTACGCCCTTCGCATGTTGATAAATCCCAACTACACACAACGCTGCGAGTAACACTACAACAAGGTAAACGCACTAAAGTCGACGATTGACAAGCGTACTGTCATTTTTTCTCAACTATACAGTACATTCGATATGAGCAGGAGAATTAAAACAAGACAAACTGCCTCAACACAGAGTGGCTGTTCATCTTCGACTGATGATACGACACAGACCGAGAACTGGAGCGCAACATACAAGCGGGACTCTAGGCCATCCATTACTACATACGAGCATCAACTGTGCATCTATCTGCCATCAAAAGAGGGGACATTGACATGGCTAAAAGACGAGAAACTCATCGCACCTTCACAATGCTGTCCAGTTTGCAACAACGCCATGCAATGGAAATGCTGTCAGGATCACCTTGATAGGTTCCGTTGGGAGTGCAGAGCTACAATAGACGGTAAAAGGCATAAGTCAGTGACAAGCATCAGACGTGGAAGCTGGTTTGCCCAGTCGAATCTCTCTATGAGTGAGATAATAAAGTTTACTTACTGGTGGTCCTTTGGCATGACACAAGACCAGATTCGAGTGCAACTCGGCCTTAGTTCTCGAACTGTTGTCGATTGGTTCATGTTCTGCAGGGAGACTTGCTCGGTTGTTATTTATGACAAGCGGCAGATGTTGGGTGGCGAAGGCAAAATCGTTGAGATTGATGAGAGCAAAGTTGGGAAGAGAAAGTATCATCGTGGCCACTATGTAGAGGGACAGTGGGTATTTGGAGGCATCAAACAGGACTCGCGAAAATCATTTATTGTCTGCGTACCAGATAGAAGCGAGGCTACTCTTGTAGCAGAACTGAGAAAATGGGTACTCCCTGGCACTACTATCCATAGCGACTGCTGGAAAGGCTACATCAATCTCAGCCAATACAGCTATAATCATGACACTGTGAACCACTCGATAGAGTATGTAACAACTGAGGGTATTCATACCAACACTATTGAGGGGCATTGGAGACAGCTGAAGTGTCATTTGCCATCCCATGGACGAAAAAAAGAACATTATGACTCTTATATAGCAGAGTTTCTTTGGCGTTACATCCTTCGTGATGAAGACTTGTTTCTTGCATTCCTAAATGACATTAAAAAGGTCTAGATCCTGGGAACTATGAGAAGTAGCAAAGTAAATCATAGTACCTAGATAATGAAATCCACCCGAATAGTAACACAAAACCCTCTGTATGTAATCTTCATTCGATATTATACTGTAAAACATGTTTCTTATTCCTAATCACTAGTTTCCTCATAACGACTGGTTTGCACTTCCAACATATTTTCCCTCTGTGTTTATGTGAGAGCAGCGTAGCGTAGTGGTTAGCACTTGCGCCATTTGGGCTCAAGGTCTGTGGTTCAAATCCAGACAAGGGAGCACAAATTTACAAGGTGTAAAAACCTTGCTCTCTGTGACACCGCACCAAGGTGTAAAATTGGTACCTTAGTGATGAAGGCCTAAAACCCTCGTAGCGCCGACTGTATGGCTGCACGCGAGTCGATATATACTCCCCAGGAGTATAGCAAAAAATTGGAAAAATAAAAACAAGGCCTGAGCTAAGGGGGTAAATACTTGTAAAGCGCTGCTGAATATGTCCAGTGATAGATAACGGCGCTATATAAAAGCCATGACCTTTACCTTTATTTCCGAACATGAGCCTGGATTTGGCCCAGATGAACAAATTAAGAAAAAGGTGAGGCTGGCCTTTTAAAAAGCAACAAGAATATAACCTGAATATCTTAGTAAAACACTCAGACTGAATGTTAAAATGAGGCAAACAAAGAAATAGACAACAATGCTGCAACATCCTCCATCGCTATTTTCCAGCGACAATGGCAAATCTAGGCAGATCATTATTTTCGTGTCTAATTGAGCCAGAATGAAAGCTCCTACTATCACAATACTGTATCCCTAATTACAACCAAACACCACTAATTGAAAAAACAAAAAATACATTTTGCTCTGTTGATGCCGTTTTTGGCTTTTCCCTGTGAATGTTCTACTTTCTGTACCTTTTGCCTGCCTTCTTTTTTATTATAAATTATTTTATTTGATGGTTTTAACTTAGCTGCCATACCTAACACTGTATGTAGGTAGTGCATTTGCTTTATGAATCAATTACAGGATATTGCATTTGACTTCAATGTTACCTAGAAAAAATGCAATAACACTCCTCCTTCACTTTAGTATGACGTTACTATTTAGCTGGGCGGGTTCCTCTTTTTTCGCCACCCTTATAGATATGTCAAAAACTGTATGACATTCCAAAAGTCGATTTCGTGCCCCGGGGGGAGGGGAACTCCCATATGTATGGGTACGGATGTGCCATTTTTTGAGGTACCTTTTCAACGGTGCCAAATGCATTTCGAGGTATCAAATTTGCCAAAATTACAAACTTGGAGGGGGCCAATTATTGCTACGATGATCAGTTTTGATAAAGTCAAAATAACTGCGAAATAAAGTTTAGCTGTATGATTCTAAAAAAAGACTTTTAAGGATTTCTATGTATTATATTCATATTTTTTTGTCAACTTTGGGGTATACTTTGAAGAAATGTCATAAATTTTGGGGTCAAATTTCTATGACGAAAATAGCACACCCCCGTCACTGATCTATGGCAGTTACCCCCCAGGCTTCGTGCATAATAGCTCCCTGTTATACACATTGCAAATCTCGTTTCGGTATCCAATTAGTCACGTGACATGTTGCTAGCCATGCATCTTGTTGTACATTCTTTTCGCCAGGTTGCATCTGCTAAACAAACAACCCCTTCACTTCACAAGTGTCCCTGCCATGCAGCTCCATATCATTTTATACCAACAAGAGACCACATTTCAGCAAATACCCTACCATTCCTGCTTTCTTACAATATTCGGTACCAGGGGAGAAACGCCCCCCTCCAAAGCACAGACGAGATACGGTTTAGTCTTATAGGATATAGTAACACTACATTTGCTCTTAAAATCATGAAAAATTATGGCACACCAAAAATTCAGGTCTTCTTATAGAAGTTTTTTACGAAGATGCATACTTCACCACCATTAATATACGTTCTCCTTCTTCCATGCAGCTTTCCCATGGCGGACACAAATGGCAAGTTCCTGCAAAAATATGCTCGCTCTGTGGAACAAGTCCTCAGTCGTCTAAGGCGTCGAGAGCGATCAGTTTACAATGCTAAAGAGAGCCTCAGCGCTGTACAATGGCAGATCAATAAGACCAGAGAGGAGCTTGGGGTCCTGTCGAATACGTTGCTGACAGACACGCACGCTTTACTCAAAGACTATGAGAGGCAAATCAACGTCCTGAGAGCACTTAACGATGCTGACGAGAATGCACTTTTCCTGGATGCACCATTGTTGCCTCAAGAAGCACTACAAATGGATGAACAAAACACCAATACAGTGGCTCAATCTACAACAACCAAACAGACTATCGAAATTGAGGACTAAATACCTAAAACTTGACTTTTCTTATGTACTAACCGAAATGTAATTTAGAGTATTCATTCTCTGGTTCTCCTTGTAGATTACCTTCGCGACACGCGCAGCCTATAAGAGAACTCGTACCAACGCTGTACATATGAAAACAGAGATGTGAATACTGTATCATAAGTTTCCAACATTGAATACCGCTTTCGGTCCAGCGACAATTCACTCCGTCATTGTTTGGCATTGCGATCCTATGCTTATACAGTACCCATATCTCTACAACATCCTCTTCATCTAACCCTTGCCCCATCTCCATCGCTTTTATCGAGTGTCACATGCCCCTTAGCCACCTCACACCTCACCCTAGGTTATCTCTCCCATAATACGTGAAATATTTCACTGCTCAAGGGCTGTACCACTTCTAAAAATGGCGTACGACATTATAAATCACTTTTTTTTCGTCTTCAGATTAAACGATTTGTTGAGATTTACATAGAATTATATGGGTTTACTCTATTTGTCTAGGTCTTCCCAACTCCCCTTTACAAAAAGGGGTTGTATGGTGATTCATCGTGAAGGTCTACGACGTTTATGAAGTGGTACAGCTATACCTATAAAATTACAATGGCACGCACCTGAAATCTAGGCATTCCAGCATCTACCTTGCCGACCACCTCTTGTCCTCCATTCTCCCAACATGTTTCTTCAACTGGATATAACAAAATGCGTTCTCCACATCCAAATGAAAGATTCATATTTGCGTCAGCACTACAAATCCAATAACAATATTCGTTGCCAGTAATTCCCTAAACAACCACACCATCAAAATTCACCAATCATATTCCACAAACCATCAGACGCATTGTCCACTTCTCCATCAATGTCCTTCAACAACTCAGGACGCATTGTCAACATCTCTATTACTGCCATCAACTCGATCAAAAGATGCACACAATGGTTTATTAAGCTCATTGCACAGATACAAAGCTGGTTTCCTTCTGTCATCCAGCGTGAAACAAACTCTCGCCCATCTAAATCTGCCCATTCAAAATTTACAGACACTTTGTCTTCCCTATGGAAAAGGGGCGTGCTGTATTTTGCTTTAACAACAGAAAAAATAATAAGATAAAATACTCTGATTTATAGCGCCAGGTCGTTTCAACGACTTCTCATGTTTCCTACATAACTTAACCAATCACAGGCTACCAGTTGAAACCGGTAGGTTGACTAAGATTGATTACGAATTGCGAAAATGTAATATGTGCTCCTCAAACGAAGTCGGAGGTGAATATCATAAAAATGTACTGCTTTTTCTGATATACGAAACAAGTACATACCAAGTTATTTCTGTTCTCATCCATCATTACATAAGTTCCAAAGTCTAATGAAACCTACAAATAACCCAAAATTGACAGGAAATTGCGCAACATTTATTCGCGCAATCTCAAATTATAGAAAAACAAACCAAAACGTTCTGTAAATCAAATTCCACTTCTTATTGTTAGCTACTGTTTGTGTTTTGTTGCTTTGTTATTACTTTAGTTTTTGTTTCATTTTATTGGAAATTCTTATTTGCCACTAGTTAGTGTGTACAATTTCCTATAATTTTGATTGTATATTTGAATGACATACCTCGGCTGGAGGTATGTTTTAATTGATTATGATGATGATGATGATGATTGTGCCTTATTCGTATGTCAGCCTCGCTTACCCTTTTTACCACTACCGCATTCAGCGCCACTGGCAAATGGCTCCGGCCATCTCCTGCTTCCTTCAGAAGAAATGGTGCAAAATTTCACAAATCCTTTCCCTACCCTGGAAATTGCTTTATGTCCCCCACTAAACTTATAACATAACATTCTTGAAACTTATAACATCCTGGAAACTTTTCCAAATTCAAAAAACCATACATAAATTCATTTGTCTTCACAAGTGTTTATTAAAAGATGGGAAAACCTGCTGCCCAACAACAAACAGTTCCCGTTTATTAAATGACGGGGAACACCATTAACACTGCAAGCCTTTACTTCCAACAAAAGATGAAAAGATAGAAAGGCTACCCGTTATGTTTCCCCTCAACTCAACGAATATTGTCCCTTCATTAAAGGATGAAAACAAAGCCTTTACCCCCAACAAACATTGCCCGTTCATCAAAAGATAGATAAGATACCCATTACCCCTCAACGAATATTGCCCGTTTATTAAAGGATGGAAACAAAGCCTTTACCCCAAACAAACTTTGCCCGTTTATCAAAACATAGATAAGATACCCCTTACCCCTCAACGAATATTGCCCGTTTATTAAAGGATGGAAACAAAGCCTTTACCCCCAATAAACATTGCCCCTTTATCAACAGATAGAGAAGATACCCATCACCCCTCAACAAATATTGCCCGTTCATTAAAGGATGAAAACAAAGCCTTTACCCCCAACAAACATTGGCCATTCATCAAAAGATAGATAAGATACCCATTACCCCTGAACGAATATTGGCCGTTCATTAAATTGTAGAAACAAAGCCTTTACCCCAAACAAACATTCTCCGGTTATTAAAAGATAGATAAGACACCCGTTACCCCTCAACGGATATTGTCCGTTAATTGAAATATAAATAAGACACCAGCTACCCCTCAAGGGATATTGTCCGTTTATTGAAGGATGGAAACAAAGCTTTTACCCCAACAAATATTGCCCGTTTAGTAAAAGGTGGAAAGAATACCCCTTAGCCCTCAATGCATATTGTCCGTTTAAAAGAATGGGAGCAAAGCCTTTACTCTTAACAAACATTGTCCGTTTATTGGAACTTGGAAAAGGCTGTAGGTTTTAGGTTGTAGGCTGGTAAAATAGCATAGCTACAGAGCTGTAGGCTGTTGGTTGTAGGCTGGCAAAAAAACATAGCTACATAGCTATGCTGTGGTTGTGTGGTTGTTGGCTGTAGGTTGCAGGTCGTAGGTTCGCAAAATAACATAAGGTACATACATATGCTGCAGGCTGTAGGTCGTAGGTTGGCAAAATGACATAGCTATATAGCTATGCTTTTCGTTGTGTGGTTGTTGGTTGTAAGTTGTAGGTCGTAGGTTGGCAAAATAACATAACTACATGCATGCTGTGGCTTGTAGGCTACAGGTTGGCAAAATAACAGAGCTACACAGGTATGCTGTAGCTTGTAGGTTGTTGGTTCTAGGTTGGCAAAATAGCATATCTACAGAGCTGTAGGTTGTTGGTTGTAGGCTGGCAAAAAAACATAGCTACAGAGCTATGCTGCGGTTGTAGGCTGTAGGTTGTAGGTCGTAGGTTCGTAAAATAACATAGGTACATAGCTATGCTGTGGTTGTAGGCTGTAGGTTGTAGGCTGTAGGTCGTAGGTTCGCAAAATAATATAGGTACATACATATGCTGTAGGCTGTAGGTCGTAGGTTGGCAAAATAACATAGCTACATAGCTATGCTGTGGTTGTAGGCTGTACGTTGTAGGCTGTAGGTCGTAGGTTCACAAAATAATATAGGTACATACACATGCTGTAGGCTGTAGGTCGTAGGTTGGCAAAATAACATAGCTACATAGCTATGCTGTTGTTGTAGGCTGTAGGCTGTAGGTTCATAAAATAACATAGGTACATAGCTATGCTGTGGTTTTAGGCTGTAGGTTGTAGGTTGTAGGTTGATAAATAACATAGCTTCAAAGCAATACTGTGTGCTGAAAAACTTACAATCTGTTAACAACAAAAGACAGACTTATTTAATATATTGGTTAAAATAATGCAGTTATTATATTATACAAAGATTCAAAGTAGTGGGGCTTGCATTTGGTTAACCTGAAATTAATTTAGACAAAACAGAAGACTTAAGAAATTCTTGTGTTTTGGAAAATTAAGGTTCAGATAATCAAGGCTTGGATAATCAAGATTCGGATAATCAAGGATGTACTGTATTGTGCAAATAATAAGAAACTTGCAGGTCTCCATGATCTTTAAAATTAGAAATTTGGGCTCGAGAAGCAAACTTTTTTTACATCTATTCTTCGTCAGTTAAGTGTCATCTGACCGAGAGAGTAGAGTCTGCGCAACAATGAACGAAAGCTTTACTGGCCTCTTTTTCAAACTAACCAAAGCAGTAAATCTTTTGTTTGTCTTGTTTATTAACGAATCAGCTCTGGTTGGCAAAAAAATGCCAACCAGAGCTGGTTGGTCAAATGCTAACTTATTTGTTTTATCTACCGCCGTTCTGCATGTGAGTTACTAGAGAATTTATAGCGCGGTAGGCGGGAAAGTATCTCACTCTGTTCTCTAACAAAATAGCGTGTGCATCTGCTTTTGCTGCGAGAAATATTCCCGGAAATGAAGATAGATTTCGTGAAGCTCTTGTATATGTGAAACATTATTTCGATGTGGAACAGCTGTTTGAAGAACAGCAAAAGGCCCTTTGCGGCTTCTTCAAGGGCAAAGACGTGTACTTTAGTGCACCAACAGGGTATGGAAAATCATTGGGTTTTCAAGCTATTCCCTTAGTAGCTGACTTCTTGTTGGGGAGATGAACTTGAGTAAGTCCGGGAGAATGTTTCTTGATGCATAGGGGCGTGCGCAGAAACTATTTCCAGCGGCGGCAAATTTACAGCTCTAAACAGAAGGAATGGCGGACAAAACAAACTTTAGTAGGGAGCGGTGTGAAGAGAAATCAAGAAGAGCACTGAGTTGTTATGAACATTATGCAAGCATCCCCAAGCATCTAGAATGATGAGAGTCAAAGACTGGCTGTTTTGATGGTAAATGAATCCTGGTAAAATCAGAGGAAATCTGAACGTGAATAGAACATACGGTATATGTCGGACAATGCCAAAATATAGCGTTTGAACTTTGATACACAATGAAGCCAAGAAGAAAGCGTTTGAACTTGGATACACTATATAGGCCTAAAAAGAGTTGGCTTATAGAAATGTTTTGGATTTGATTTTGTTGATTTGAAATTATTAAGAGACCAAGTGCTATTTAAGTAGCCTTGCTTTCTTTTCTGTGTATGTCTAAATGTCTATATGTCCAAATTGTGTGGCTAGATATTTCTATTATCCTTCTCACTACTTTCCCCTGACCAAAACCTTCAAAAGTTTCTTCACAACTCTTATAGTCAAATAGCTCAATAGATTTTTGTGACAAATGTCCTTTCTTTTCAGAATCACTGAGATGAAATTCAGACTGTTTTATGCTATGACATGATGGTTTCTTACCTAAGTCTAAAACAACATTAAAGCCCTCCACATACTAAAGTTGACAAGTTAGAAAATGTGTTAACCTTTCTACACCGTGTATAAAAGTGGATTTAAACATTATTTCCAACAAATTCTAACAAATGAACATTGGCAAGGGTGTTTTGCAAAGTTGCCTGAATTCCAAAATTATTCCACAAGGTCCTTGAGATTTGACTGACTTTTAAATCTTTAGCATCGGAAAATGAAATACCAGACCAATTCAAAACTGTCATTAAGTCCTTACTACATTTTAGTCATACTTCATTGGACAATATCTCATGCAATGGTGAAATACGTTTGTACTCTTTCATCTTATTTCTTGCAGCAATTGAAATGAGTCTATTAAAGTTTCTGTCAACAAATAAGTCATTCTGCAAGTCTCTTGGAAACAATGTCATTTTTCAAGATAATGATCAACAGCTTCTTGGGAAAAGTTTGACCAAGAGACAGAAGAGAAGCATAATCAAGATAATTCAATGTAGAAACCAAGATCCTTGAGTGGTCTTGGAAAAGAATTAGCCAGTCATTTAGAGGTTCTCTAGACTGGAGGATTTGATTAGTTGCTGCAGAGTTTATCAAACCCATAAAGTTTTCACATTCCTCATTATTTTTTAAGCCAAAAGATTTACGCAAGCTATAATAATATTGATGCGATTCCTTCCAATGCTGGGTGCAAATTGAAAGCATTGAGGGGTCATGTGAAATTTAAACTATTGTGAACCTTTCCTTCAGGTTAATCATGAGACACCAGGTGAAAAAGCAATTTATTGATACAAGAGGCGTTGTTTCAGCAGATGATGTTGCAGACGATGATACCAGCGGTAGAGAAACCAGCTGTACAAAAGGCTTTCGTTCTGGGGTTGGCTCCATCGAATCAGCACTCACAGGCTTTGCCCTCCCAGTTTGACCTTTTGCACGGTACCCAATGGTATACTCCCGAAGGCGATCCATTGCCGATCCTGTCTGAATGTTCTTCTTCGGAAGCAAGAATTCGTCAATGTACCGAATGTGCTTAGGCTCACTAGAAGAGGCAAGCTGATAATGCGTCATGTCATGGAATTTCCCAAAACCAACCTTTGCTTCGCCAGGATCCCCACTTGACACTGTCTTTACTTCAGCAGCTTTCTGTTCTACCAGCTCATTGTGCATTTTAACAAACGGTGGGAACATCTTGGCATACTTAGAGAGATACTGCACGTATACTGGTAGCGTTGCAGCTCGAATCTGCCAAGAACAGCTTTCATGTCACTGGTATCAGCATCAGAAAATTCAGCAAGCAACTTTCTCTTTGCCATCTCATGAACCTTCACTGGCGACAGAACACAAAGACTCTCTCTTCTACCAACTTTTTGATATGCCTTCTTGCAGGCGATGGCTTCTGGTGAGGCTTTCCTTACCAACTCTCCGTCTTTGGTGATACGGAATGTAACTTGCCTTGGTGATGCCATTATATATCTGTGAAGGGGGAGTACAATGTGAGAAATAAGGGAATAAGGGAGAACAATAGTTTAAACCTATCCATTATTTCCGTGCACAAAATAATATTTGCAAAAGTATGACCAAGGCAGCCCCCACCCACCATTATATGCTGTATATATGTTGAAGGCGGGACTCATATAAACAATATAAACTTATTGATTAAAGGTTTTCATAGAATTGAACGTGAATGCCATACGTCAAAATTACATTCCAAATGTGATGACCGTGCTCTTGAAAACTGCATTCATTGTTAAGACATCGATGCAAACATTATTGACCCATATTATATGATGCTAAATTTATTTAACTCTTAATCTCAAAAAAGGAAGGGTAAGACATCTAAAATGAAGGCTGATAAACTAAAGAACAATTCAATGCAAGAAATAAACGTGCTCTTTCCAAACTAAACGCAGCAGAGCGTTGTGAGAAAACAAGAGTGCATTAATGGAACAACTATTATAAAACACATACCTTATAAGACACGTGAAACTCTAACAAAACCAAGGAGGAAGACAACTATATACAAGCCGGGAATGTGAACCTATAAAACAAGAAAAACAGTATTAAGGATATATTTTTGCAAAATCGCACTTTTGGAAAGAAACCTCCTTTCACAATGCAGAAATAATGGAGGGAATAAGTGGAATCTTTACTGTGCTATACATACCTTCGGGAGATAAGGAAACTTATTGAAACGAACAACGACTGACTGCTATGTACAACCCGGAAATTCAAACCTAAAAAATAATTAAGACACTCATAAGGCTCTATAGGGAAGCATTTTTACGAAAGAAAACTCCTTTCAAACAGCAGGAATAATGGAGAGAGTAAGAGGAATACTTTCTATACCATACATACCTTCCGGTGATAATGGAAACTTGAGTTTAACAGACTAATATTACTGTTAATAAACACGGAATTCGAACCTAAAAAGCGAAAAGACTAAAGCTTTACGGACTCGCATTTTTATGGAAGATTTTACAAACAGAAATAAAAAATCCTTCTGTCTCACAGGAAAAAGAAACGAAGAGAATAAGATGTACTTGCACTATGCTATACATACCTTGCAGTGATAATGAACCAAGAAATCCAATGGAACAAAGAAAAGTAAGGAAACTATTTACAACTGGGAAATGCGAACCTAAATAGTAAAAAAAGAAATTTATAAGTTTAAACCCTTTAAAAATCAAATAGTCTCCGAAGATAACTCTTTCGAGAGGCTGTGGGTGTATTTCAGAGAATAGAGTAGTTCTTAAGTATTTTCAACGTACCTTCCTACGAAAATGAACCAAAAATGTGAATAGCACGGTGAATAACACGCACACGGAATGCGAACCTAAATGATGAAAAAGACACTTTTAAGGATAGAGCTTTACAAACACTTTTATAAAAGATAACTCTTTTGAGGGAGTAAGAATATACTGCACAATTATCTAGATTTTCCACCTACCTTCCGTCTATAACAAAGGAGTGAATGCCAATAAATACCACGGATAACACGGATAGCGAACCTAAATAACGAAAAAGACACCAATTAGGAAAAAGCAATACATACAATTTTTTAAACAAAACACTTTTTAGAGAGTAAGCATATAGACACATTAGATAAAGGTATATAAAGTACTTTCTACCTACCTCCCAAGTTAAGGGAACCAAAGAAGTGCTACGAGGCAGTAGAATGACAATAATCCAAGATAAAAATCTATAGATTATCAAACTGAAAAATAAAGAAAACAGTATTTTTGAGAAAACTCCATAGATTCCAGAAGGATTTTTGGGTATGGGGATTATTTAGTACATACCCAGACACTGGGGGACACTGCAAACGTTAGATTGAAGTGAATCAATTCAGTGCCAGTACATGAAGTAGCTATAAGATTTGTACGACTGCTAAGCAAAGTCAGTTGTAAATATTGTTCAATAGCTTACAAACTTTACCAGAAGTTAAGGGAAAGATACAATATACAATGGTAAACATATGAGGCAGCTATGGCTACATTGATACTATTTAGGAAATGTTCTTGGTTGATTTAGGCCAACAAACATACATGGCCTAAATGCATATTTCTCATGGCCTAAATTTACAGCTTCTTCCTGCTTTCCTGTCATTTATATCAAACAGAGAACAGATATAAAACTATTCATCACAAAATCATAATGCACAAGTGTTGGTTAATCATGCTGGAAAGATGTTGCTGACAAAGTTTATTGATTAAAACTACATACATTAATGAAATCATAATAAGACTGTTTATATGGCAGAACAGTTGATATACAATACTACTGAATGTACTAAGTGTCGCTTGGCATGCTTCCCCTTACTAGTTTACAACCAGAAAATTACTGCTTATTTATTGCAGAACTTTACATTTCTATTCTACATTTGGTTAATTAGGACATGGTTTCCTTAAAAAATTAAGAACCCACATACATCATTGCTTGCCAGGAACATAAATAACCCTCTGATTTTGTGTATAGATACCTTTTTTAAACCATAACCTCTGACTAAGTTTATCAATAAATTTTTTTGAAATTTAAAGTAATTGACAATTTGATGAAATGCATTTTATCTCTGTTTTTCCCTACCTTGCTCTTTATTAATATTTCATTATTACAATGCAGAATTTCACATCATTTTATTTACACATATATATTTTCATTTACATATAAATATATATACTATTTCTAATATACTAAATATAGCAGGGCAGGGGACATGTAAAAACATAAACCAAGAAAATAAAAACCCATGCTGGAGAGAACAATAGGGGGAAAAAATAAATGAGGGGCAAAACGATGGGCAGGGGGTAAAAAGAAACACAGCAAAAATAAAAACCCATGCAGTAAAGAATAGGGGGAAAATATAAACCAGGGGCAAAACAATGGACAGGGGGTTAAAACAAAAAAGGGGGGCATATATATTGGGGGTAAAAAGGTGTGCAGGGGGTAAAAACAAAAACTCAGAAGCTGAGAACCTATGCTGAAGAGAAAAACAGGAGGGGAAATATAAATAAAAGGGAGTATAAACAGATGGAGTTTTCTTAGTTTGAATTAAAAATACTGGGAGACATTTCACAACAAAATAAAATGTAATAAAACTCTAGGCTAATTAGGATTCATTACAGGAAATACACATATGCTGTACTTTATTTAATTATCCACATTTCGTGATCTCTGTAATTTCACAATTTCCTAAACCCATTTACTCAATATTGCTGATCGCCAACCATCTCAAAGAAATCTAACTTAGGCCATTGCCCTTCTTTCAGAAAGCCTTCGATATCTGAAGGTATTTTAACTTATTTGTTGCCCAGATCTGTTGTGGCCTAAGGTGTTATTTACATGCCTATATTTCGGTTATTTACATGCCTATAAGTCTGATATTTCCCTGACAAAGGGTGTCTTACTAGCAGCCTAAGTTCTACCAAAGAATGTAGTTAGCGTTAGGCTCTATCCAACAACAAATTTTATCTACTCCTATGGCTAAAATATATAAATAAAACTTACCTCATATGAAGAACAAGACTTGCTTGATTATCCAAAAATGAAAACCTTGAGATCTTCGAAGCACCAGACACAGAAAAATACTCTGACTTCACGAAGTGAGCTGTGAGCAAATTGCCGCCATTCGATCACGAACACGCAAATGTAACGAATGACCCTTTGGCTAAAAGACGGACTACTTAATGCCACCAGCGTACCATTCGCCTGAGCCAATCAAATCACTCAATCCGTAGCGTATCGTTCGTTTTTAACCAATCAGAGACCGAGAATAGAGAATGATACATTGGCATTGCGAATGATACGTTCAGCTTAACCCGGCACCCAGCGCAAGGGCCCCCGGCTAATCTTGTACCATTGTCTACCCCTGAGCGGCATTCCGGAAAAAGCCCCTGCCTCCTGGTTGCTATGGAAGCGGAAGAGACGCTGTTTACCGGCGTTTGCACCGCCTACCCCTCCCAAGAAGTGGATGCATCCAACCTGTCTCTCAATCGGTGGATGCTTCCATGTGGTCCATGAATCCGTGCATGATGGAAATCATCTGGTGCATCCAAGGATTGATATTCGACAAATGCGGAAGCCCAATATCAATGGATTGGATGATGTAAATCAAGCGGTTGATGTCAAAACCAGTGGATGCAACCAGTTGTTGTCGGAAAACAGTGGAATCATACCAGTTGTTGTGCGTGATCAGCTGACGCAGTTGAATAGTAACAACTTGAGACGGAGAAATGGATGATTCCTGTTACACGCTCTTTCCTAGGTCAAAGCTTTCCCACGCCAAGGTCAAGGAGAGATCAAACAATCGGCGGGACAAAGCATGTAATTGGCATTAAAAGCGGCATGTCTCTGGTGTCTGTCCCTATTCAATTTATCCACGGGAGGTCGCGTGACTTGTAATTGAAGTGAAGTGCTATTGATTTATTGAGATTGCTCGTCTAGACTATCACTTTCGTGATGATGTATCTCATTGATATAATTTCAATAAGCAATATAAGCTTATTGTAGAAAGAGTTTGCCCTTGAAAGACCGGACCATTGCAGATAAGAATGAGGAGGAAACGAAAGAAATCAAACTGAAAGTCAATGGATGAAGTTAATATTATAGCTAAATAAAACCAAATAGAAGTAATAACTTAAGTAACTTAATAAAAACACTAACTCGGTGACTACTTCAATAACGCTAATTTAAGGCACATTTGTGTTTTAAATACTTTATTGTATACTTTATCGAATTTCATAAATGTTCTTTTCTTTGCTCTTTGCACTTAAATGAATGTCCTTTTCTATATAAAAGTACAATCTATAAATACTTATCACTTGTCTACAATTGCACGTTCTTTTTTCTATAAGAAACCTAGCTGAAAGGTTGGTATTTTTGAAGTATGTAGCTGGAAACAGGAAACGAGGGAAGACTAGAGGTGAAACAGTCGAAATGTCCGAAAATATCGTCAATCTGTGAATCTAGGTTTCTTGTTAACTGGTTTCTTATAGAAAAGAAAACGTGTAAAGCTTACACAGTTACGCAGATCTAAACAAGAGGCTGTTCAGGAATAAGGTACAAAAGCAGTGGCTTGATGAACGTCGTCCGAAAGTGAATTTGTCGAAAATATTCAGTAAAACTCACTCTTTTGTGCATTATTATAAACAGCCTCTTGTTTAAACAGAACAAAAGCTTACCGACACTTACCACTATCGCCAACTGGAACCAAACGCCTAGAGAGGTCAACACATGCCGTCTAAAACTGCACTTCCACTCACACTAGTACACGATTAAACTATAACCACACTACCTAAACTGCCTCTGACTAGACTGTGGATAGGAGTAAACTAATTACCAACTACCTAATCTAGGCATGTGTTGACCAAAGAACTACAGAAAACTACCTACCCTAAACTATACTAACCCATCCCATAGCCCAAACCCATTCCCATCCCCTTCCCAACCCCTACCGAAATGAACACAAAACGTCGCAGAGTTTTCTGGTTAAAAGAAATTAATGGGAATAAATGCAAGAGTAAAGCATTCAAGGCAGAAGCACAGACAGGCCAGAGAAGACGAAGAATGCAAAGTCATGCAAGTTAAAGAATGCAAGGGGGTCTTGCAAAGAAAGCACATAACAAAACTATTAACAATAAGTAAGTTGAATGCAATAAAAAGTTAGAGGAGAAAGGAAAAGGTAGAGGAACGTACAACAATTACAGTAAAAAAGGGAAAATGAAAATAGTATCAGAAAGCAAGTATTTTAGGGAATAAATAAATAAATGGAAACATGCACAAATGTAACAAGTTTAGGCAACTCTTTTGTAAATGAACTTCGATAGAACCTGCTCAGTAGTCAATACTGTAGTCAACTTTCTTAAATGTCGCTAAATATCGCTTAAATATTGATACGAAGTACTACTACTGCTATCTACAAGAAACAACTTCTAACTACTTATATGTACAGAATACTACAACAAACAGGACTACTAACTAGCTACTAACATGAACCCAACTACTAACTACCCTATAATTAATGTCTACGTAAATGAGCGCTCACTTTAACAGGGATAAACACACTTCACATTAGCAATAACGTTTCGAAAATGTAGTTTAGATGCTTCAAATGGCGATTCTTTCGTTATCTCCGCAAAAAAACAGTGTAACATCATTTCAATGCATCATTTCAATGGTGAAGACAATTTATCCCTGAAAGTGGACACGTCTAACAAGCTAAATGAAATTGAGTAAACAAGATAGAATAAGTATATACAAATATTTACAGTTCAAGTCTTTTTCCGTGGACCACCCGGCTTCTTCCAACCTTTCTCCAGGCGTTTTGCCGCACTGGCAGCTTTCTTCAACTTCTCTTCTTCTCGCCTGCGAATGATAGCTTCGTAGGCCTCTTGGAAGTGCTCCGTCTGCATGAACTCCTGTGACGACATGGTTCTTGGAGTCCCATATTTATCAGCCATCATGGCGGGGCAGTAATAAAAGCACGGTTGTCCCTTCCGTATGATGGTGTCGTGAAGATTGCCAACTCCAGAGCCTTTTGCTTTTGGCTGACGGCAATAGGAGCAGAGACGACCAACGGCAGGCTGAGGGGCACCGGCTTCTACTTTTGCCTTTGTCTTTCTGGCTGATGAAGTTGAAGCAGCTTCTTGAGGCTTTGGAGCTATCGGGCGAGGTTGTGGGGCTGCAAGCCTGCCAAGATGCAGGACAGGAATCTGGGGTCCTTGTGTGATGACAGGTGGACGCTGAGAGGTCGGGCTGACAACTTGAGCTGGGACGGATGCAGGAACATTCAGCTCCTCAATCAGATCTTTCATCTGCTGAACATGGGCATCGTCCACATTGGTAGCAGCCAGTCCTTCCAGTCTACGACTCACCTGAAAGATAACCAAGAATAAATAAACAAGAAATGACTTTGAACTGTACAGAATTTTCCTGTTTTTAATAGCAAGGCGTCTGTGTTTACCTGCTCCTTTAAGGCAAAGAATAGAGTTGCTTGCCTGCAACATAGAGCATCAGTCTAAAGCATGACAAATGAATAACTGCAAGGTACATTAAGACAAAAAAGCTGCGGGTAGAAAAGTGTCTCAACGTCACAAATTGCGGTGAAAATCCAAAACAACATAAGGAAAATAACAAGGCATAGAGAAATAGCTCACCTGTCTATCGTACATTTGAATGAAGTGAGTTGAAGTAAATTTCAGAGGTGAAACAGGATCATCAGAACGAGAATAGGCCATAGTGTTGTATTCGTCAGCAACCTTCTGATACTTATTTGGCGGCTTGGTTGACACCAGAAGCCTGTTTATGATGTCTTTCATCTCCGAGGTCCAGCGGTTCGGTGCCCATGGAGTGGCGATGCCAGCAAATGTCGTCCTACGTGTAGCTGCAGGCCTTTGCTTCGACTTGACACGCTCAACCGTGTCCTGGTCACCTTTCCGCTTATCCCCGGCTGACGTTGCTCTTGTAGCGCTGCTGACTTGTACTTCAGAAGGCCCACCATCATCTGACTCCTGTCCAGAAAGCTCTTCCATTTCTTCAACTCCAACACCAGTGTCCCCAAGTACATCCAACGATGCGCTGTCTGCTTCTACATGGGTTTCATGTCTAGCACGGGCAACAGATCGCGTCTCCATCAGATGGACTACCTCCTCTTGAAGACCAGAAGCAAGGAACTCAGAGAGATCCGCTGTATCTTCACCTTCGAGGAGTACATCCAATTCTTCTGGTAGATTTGACAAGTATTCCGTGCCAAACTTCTCCCCAGTTTCAGCATCATTCAGTACAAAGTTGGGGTACTTGGGTGAGCCATACTCCAGTTGTGACAACAAATTCACCTTGGCAATTAAAAGGGGGTTGAAAATCAGAGGCATTTTCAGCTTGCAATGTTGTGCAGAGCGCTTCATATTCCACCTGGCTGCACCAAACATGGACTGAGCTTGAAAGAGGCTTGAGCTGACTTGAGAGCCGGTGACCCAGTCTGCTTGATGTGGATGCAGACCCTCCAGCTGAGATGAACCACGCAAACTCTGCCAACAGGGAAGCTTAGTTTCATCAGTCTTGCCATGACCAAGATGGGAATAACCAGTGAAGCGATACACAACACCACCAGCCTCCAATGGATCCGATAAACAGCCCCTTCGAATGTGGACGCGCTGTAATGTCCACTCAGGCAGCATTTGATTGGTGAAAAGAGGTAAATCACGGTTGTCCTTAACATCGCGAAACGCTAACATGACCGCTGTGACACGTTTCTCCAGTAAGTATGGCGAAGGAATCTGCATTCTGCAATGACGTCGCATCTCTTCCTTTGTTGGTTCTACATTCCAACCCAAACTGCGTCGAGCTGAACGAAGTGCTTGCAGATCACTACCATCAACTAAAAAGAATGCATTTGATAGCAGCGCCATAAACCTTGGGTATGCTGAATGAGCTTCAGATGAACAACAGCGGCCAAGTCGACGAATGCAATGAAAGGCATCCAGAAGTTCCGTAATCTCACCGCTCAAATGCTGCCGACACGCACTCTGACGAGCAAACTGCTGTCGATCTGGAATGATGTCTTCTGCTCTGTCCAGATCATCCCAAAGAAGATCTCCTGTAGTCAGCGATGGTGAAGAAAGTGGCGGCGAAACACAGCACCATTTGTCGACCCATCTGAATTTCGGCTTCTCCACTTGAGCGAGCGTATATCTCCTCCCAAGGCCAGTGTAGCAAGACTCCAATGCTTTCTCGGATTCTGCATCAACCATGACCCAACTGACAACTTCCCAGAACTCATTCATGACAGTGTAGCTCCACATTGCACCGCTGTGAAATTTGACTTTCTTAGCCAAGGATCTTGTGTGGTCAGAGCGAATGTGTGAACCAAAGGAACCCTTCAGCAGGCTGTACAGGGTGGGTTTCTGCTCTTCATAATCACTGACAAGGCAGTTCGTGATGAACTCTGGTGAAACTGTGACCCCACAATACCCATTGGTGTCAGAAAAGTCTCCAAATTCGATGCTGGGAGCGTCCACGTCTAAGCCCAGGTAAGTGTCAAGATTGCCACGGCGAGCTTGCTCTCTTACACTCTGGAGGAGTAGCATGTACTGCAAGTGGCGACGTTCAAATTTCTGTCTGGCCAACTCATTCACCTCATTAGCTACATCTGCAGGACTTCTTCCACTGCGACGAATTCTGTCGACAAGACCAATATCAACTGCCTTCCTGTATGTCATGTAGGCAGGAAACATGTTTCGAATGCAGTCCGGCAGGAGAGGCATATATTTCGGTGAATCAGCTGACCATGGTCGATTCTTACATGTGTCACACATCAGCTCCGTTGAAAAAATGTAGTACTGCCCAGCTTCTGCAACAACAACACGAGGCTTGCCAAGACCTCTTCGTTTAGCATGACCATGACAGTCCTTATTGATGCAAGGGAGTGAGGGACACAGCGGCTTACAGACAGATTCAGGCGCCCAAACAAACATAGGGTGAAGGTAGAATGGGTCAGGTTGTGGTAAAGCAGACGGATGGCGTTTCTTCAACTCAGGTGTTGGAGGTATCCTCAACAAAGACTTTCCTTCCCAGCAGCTTGGCTGGTTGTAGTTGATGGTGCCAGGAAAGAGCCCCAATTCCTTCATTTCAGACTCCATCCAATCTGCTTGTGCAGTGCTGCAATTCCACTTCTTCCTCCTCGTGTCTATGGGCGCAAGAAATTCCGCAGCTCCAGAAACAGGTGCAACAGATGTCACAGGTGTTGATACAAGAGGCGTCGTTTCAGCAGATGATGTTGCAGACGATGATACCAGCGGTAGAGAAACCAGCTGTACAAAAGGCTTTCGTTCTGGGGTTGGCCCAATCGAATCAGCACTCACAGGCTTTGCCCTCCCGGTTTGACCTTTCGACGGTACCCAATGATATACTCGAAGGCGATCCATCGCCGATCCTATCTGAATGTTCTTCTTCGGAAGCAAGAATTCGTCAATGTACCGAATGTGCTGAGGCTCACTAGAAGAGGCAAGCTGATAGTGCGTCATGTCATGGAATTTCCCAAAACCAACCTTTGCTTCGCCAGGATCCCCACTTGACACTGTCTTGACTTCAGCAGCTTTCTGTTCTACCAGCTCATTGTGCATTTTAACAAACGGTGGGAACATCTTCGCATACTTGGAGAGATACTGCACGTTCTTCCTCCAATGGGCTTCTTCGCTGTCGTCTGATAACGGCTCAGCAGCACCACGTATCAGGTATGAAGCATATGCAGCATCATTCTCCAGCAACCATTTGAATGTCTGCCCACGATACTGGTAGCGTTGTAGCTCGAATCTGCCAAGAACAGCTTTCATGTCACTGGTATCAGCGTCAGGAAATTCGGCAAGCAACTTTCTTTTTGCCATCTCATGTACCTTCACCGGCGACAGAACACGAAGACTCTCTCTCCGACCAACTTTTTGATATGCCTTCTTGCAGGCGATGGCTTCTGGTGAGGCTTTCCTTACCAAGTCTCCGTCTTTGGTGATACGGAATGTGACTTGCCTTGGTGATGCCATTATATATCTGTAAAAGGGGAGTAAATTTTGAGAAACAAGGGAATAAGGGAAAACAATATTTTTGTAACAGCATGAGCAAGGCAGACCCCCCCCCACCCACCATTATATGCTGTATATATGTTGAAGGCGGGGCTCATATCACTCCTTTATAATAAACAATATTGATTAAAGGTTTTCATAGCATTGAACGTGAATCCCATACGTCAAAATTACATTCTAAATGTGATGACGGTCCTTTTGAAAACTGCATTTATTGTTAAGACATCGATGCAAACATTATTGACCCATATTATATGATGCTAAATTGATTTAACTCTTAATCTCAAAATTATTATACAACTATTATAAAACACATACACATACCTTATAAGACACGTGAAACTCTAACACCAAGGAGGAATACAAGTATATACAAGCCGGGAATGTGAACCTAAAAGACAGGAACAACAGTATTTAGGATATATTTTTGCAAAT
Source organism: Chrysaora quinquecirrha (assembly GCA_014526335.1). Lineage (NCBI taxonomy): Eukaryota > Metazoa > Cnidaria > Scyphozoa > Semaeostomeae > Pelagiidae > Chrysaora > Chrysaora quinquecirrha. The sequence goes on from JACTAT010000012.1 coordinate 1,946,766, forward strand.
AGCACTTTTGGAAAGAAACCTCCTTTCACAAAGCAGAAATAATGGAGGGAAGAAGTGGAATCTTTACTGTGCTATACATACCTTCCGGCGATAAGGAAACTTATTGAAACGAACAACGATTGACTGCTATGTACAAGCCGGAAATGCAAACCTAAAAAATAATAAAGACACTCTTAAGGCTTTTTAGAAAGAAAAATCCTATCAAACAGCAGGAATAATGGAGAGAGTAAGAGGAACAATTTGTATACCATACATACCTTCCGGTGATAATGGAAACTTGAGTTAAGCAGACTAATGTTGTAAATAACACGGAATTCGAACCTAAAAAGCGAAAAGACACTTGTAAGGCTAAAGCTTTACGGACTCGCATTTTTATGGAAGATTTTACAAACAGAAACAAATAATCCTTCTTTCACACAGCAAAAACAAATGAAGAGAATAAGATGTACCTGCACTATGCTATACATACCTTGCGGTGGTAACGAACCAAGAAATCCAATCGAACAAAGAAAAACTATTTACAACGGGGAAATGCGAACCTAAATAGTGAAAAAGAAACTTATAAGTTTAAACCCTTCAAAAATCAAATAGTCTCCGAAGATAACTCTTTCGAGAGGCTGTGGGTGTATTTGAGAGAATAGAGTAGTTCTGAAGTATTTTCAACGTACCTTCCCGCGAAAATGAACCAAAAATGTGACTATGATTCAACGGTGAATAACACGGAATGCGAACCTAAATGATGAAAAAGACAATTTTAAGGATAAAGCTTTACAGACTAACACTTTAAGAGAAGATAATTCTTCTTATAGAGTAAGAATATTCGGCAGAATTAGCTAAAATGTATAGTCTACCTACCTTCCGTCTATAACGAACCAGAGGTGTGAATTTCTATGATAAACGATGAATACTTAGATGAACAACACGGATAGCGAACCTAAATAACGAAAAAGACACCAATTAGGAAAAAGCAATACATACAATTTTTTAAACAAAACGCTTTTAGAGAGTAAGCATATAGACACAGTAGATAAAGGTATATAAAGTACTGTCTACCTACCTCCCAAGTTAAGGGAACCAAAGAAGTGCTACGATGCAGTAGAATAACAATGCAAGACAAAAATCTATGGATTATCAAACTGAAAAAGAAAGAAAACACTATTTTTTAGAAAACTCCATAGATTCCAGAAGGATTTTTGGGTATGGGGATTATTTAGTACATAACCAGACACTGGGGGACAGACACTGGGGGACACTGCAAACGTAAGATTGAAGTGAATCAATTCAGTGCCATTACATGAAGTATCTATAAGATTTGTACACAAGCAAAGGAAATGATGGAGGAGCTAAGCAAAGTCAGTTGTAAATATTGTTCAATAGCTTACAAACTTTACCAGAAGTTAAGGGAAAGATACAATATACAATGGTTTACATATGAGGCAGCTATGGCTACATTGATACTATTTAGAAAATTTTCTTGGTTGATTTAGGCCAACAAACATACATGGCCTAAATGGATATTTCTCATGGCCTAAATTTACAGCTTATTCCTGCTTTCCTGTCATTTGTATCAAACAGAGAACAGATATAAAACTATTCATCACAAAATCATAATGGACAAGTGTTGGTTAATCATGGAAAGATGTTGCTGACAAAGTTTATTGATTAAAACTACATATAAGACTGTTTATATGGCAGAACAGTTGATATACAGTACTACTGAATATGCTTAGTGTCGCCTGGCATGCTTCCCCTTACTAGTTTACAACCAGAAAATTACTGCTTATTTATTGAAGAACTTTTACATTTCTATTCTACATTTGCTTTATTAGGACATGGTTTCCTTAACAAATTAAGAACCCACATACATCATTGCTTGCCAGGAACATAAATAACCCTCTGATTTTGTGTACAGATACCTTTTTTAAACCATAACATCTGACTAAGTTGATAAATAAATTTTTTTGAAATTTAAAGTAGTTGACAATTTGATGAAATGCATTTTATCTCTGTTTTTCCCTACCTTGCTCTTTATTAATATTTCATTATTACAATGCAGAATTTCACATTCTTTTATTTACATATATATATTTTTATTTACATATAAATATATATACTATTTCTAATATACTAAATATAGCTAAAAGGTGTGGGGGCAGGGGACGTGTAAAAACAGAAAAACCAAGAAAATAAAAACCCATGCCGAAGAGAACAATAGGGGGAAAAATAAATGAGGGGCAAAACGATGGGCAGGGGGTAAAAAGAAACACACCAAAAATAAAAACCCATGCAGAAAAGAATAGGGGGAAAATATAAATCAGGGGCAAAACAATGAGCAGGGGGTAAAAATAAAACAGAGAAATACAAACCTTGCAGAAAAGAACAAAAAAGGGGGCATATATATTGGGGGTAAAAAGGTGTGCAGGGGGTAAAAACAAAAACTGAGAAACTGAGAACTTATGCTGAAGAGAAAAACAGGAGGGGAAATATAAATAAAAGATAGTTTTAACAGATGGAGTTTTCTTAGTTTGAATTAAAAATGCTGGGAGAAATTTCACAACAAAATAAAATGTAATACAGCTCTAGGCTAATTAAGATTCATTACAGGAAATACACAAGTGCTGTACTTTATTTAATTAATTCATATTTCGTGATCTCTGTAATTTCACAATTTCCTAAACCCATTAACTCAATATTGCTGATCACCAACCTTCTCAAAGATATCTAAATTAGGCCATTGCCCTTCTTTCAGAAAGCCTTGGATATCTGAAGGTTTTTTAACTTATTTGTTGCCCAGATCTGTTGTGGCCTAAGGTGTTATTTAAATGCCTATATTTCGGTTATTTACATGCCTATATATCTGATATTTCCCTGACAAAGGGTGTCTTAATAGCAGCCAAAGTTCTACCAAAGAATGGAGTTAGCGTTAGGCTCTATCCAACAATAAATTTTATCTACTCCTACGAATAAAATATATAAATAAAACTTACCTCAGATGAAGAACAAGACTTGATTGATTATCCAAAAATGAAAACCTTGAGATCTTCGAAGCACCAGACACAGAAAAATACTCTGACTTCACGAAGTGAGCTGTGAGCAAATTGCCGCCATTCGTTCACGAACACGCAAATGTAACGAATGACCCTTTGGCTAAAAGACGGACTACTTAATGCCACCAGCGTACCATTCGCCTGAGCCAATCAAATCACTCAATCCGTAGCGTATCGTTCGTTTTTAACCAATCAGAGACCGAGAATAGGGAATGATACGTGGGCATTGCGAACGATACGTTCAGCTTAACCTGGCACCCGGCGCAATTTTATCCGCTCTACATCCACCAGCAATACATCCACAAAGAGTTGCAAAGTATTACCCATACTCGGATGAACTTAATTGTGAAGGATTGGCATATCCAGTAAAAGCATCCCATAAAAAGATGATTGATACATTTGAAATGAATAATAATATTTCAATCAACATCTATATGGATGAAGATGATGAAATTGTACCAGTAAGAATAACTGAAGTTAAACTTGAAAAACATGTGCATTTGCTATTAATATTCAATGACGATGGTGAGAGCCACTATTGCTGGATAAAGGACTTGAGTCGTCTTTTTGCAGGTTGTGATGGTCACAAACATAACCGAAAATGTTTTATCTGCACTCTATGCTTATCGTCGTGTACAACTCAAGAAAATTTGGAAAAGCATGAAAAGCTATGTCGGGCCCCTCAAGCTGTTGAATATCCTCAAGATACGGAATTAAAGTTTGAACATTTCAAACATCAGAGCTGGATACCATTTATCATCTATGCAGATACTGAATCCATTCTGGAAAGCTCAAACAGAAGAGCTGCTTATCAAGAACACAAGCCGATCAGTTATTGCATTTATGTCAAATCAATCAACGATAGATGGCAACAACCGTTCGAATGCTATACTGGTGAAGACTGCATGGAGGTGTTGATGAACAGGCTAGATGAATTGAATGATGAAATCCGAGCAGTGTTCAAGAAAACCATGCCGATGATTAGATTAACACCTGAAGAAAACACAAGGCATGATATGGCTACACAATGCTATTGCTGCAAGAAACTATTTGATGGTAGCAATAGAAGAAAAGTTTAAGATCATTGCCACATTACTGGGAAATACAGAGGACCAGCTTGCAAGTATTGTGATTTTAATCATCTGAATATAATAGCAAACACACACACGATCCCGATTGTCTTCCACAATCTGAAAGGGTATGACATGCATTATGTTCTGAAGAATTAGAAAGGTAGAAATACAAAGATCATTGCCAATTCGAAAGAAAAGATCATGACTGCACAGATTGGTGCTCATACTGATGTGAATGAAGATGGTAAGGAAAGAAATATTCATGGGATCAAATACATTGACTCCTTTTCATTTCTGAGTACACGTTTGGCAACACTAGCCGGCAACCTACCGAAAGAACAATTTGTCTCTGTGAAAGGCTACCTACATGATGAAATTACTCAACAACAGTATCCTGATGTACCGAGAAATGAAGAGGAAAGACTCGCAGAATTGAAAAGAGAACGCCAAGGATTGTGTGAACCTGGTGTAGCATGTAAAAACCAGCTAAAAGATGAAGATGTTCTAGATTATAGAAATTGGAAAATACCATCAAGGAGAGATTTGACAGATGCTGAAGCTGAAGAAGTTGAGAGAGCATTTGAGTTGCTGACAAGAAAAGGTGTTTATCCCTACAATTGGGTGGATAGTGCAGAGAAAATGGAAGAAACATCTCTATCACCGAAAGAAGCATTTTACAACAAACTCAATGATTCTGACATCAGTGATGAAGATTATGAACATGCTCAGCAGGTTTGGCAACTCTTCAACTGTCAGACTTTTCAAGATTATCATGAACTCTACTTGAAAACCGACGTGTTGCTGTTGACTGATATATTCGAATCGTTCAGAGCACAAAGTCTGGAATTCTACGGACTCAATCCTGCACATTATCTAACTGCTCCTTCGCTGGCCTGGAATACGATGCTGAAGATGACCGGTGTGAAGCTGGAATTGTTATCTGAAGAAAAGAAGGACATTCTACTGATGATTGAAGATGGCATTCGTGGTGGTGTCTCGATAGCAGTGAAACGGCATGCCAAATCAACAGAAAACAACACGCTGATGTATCTGGGTGCAAACAATCTCTATGGATGGGCATTGTCGCAACCAATGCCGTATGGTGGTTTCAAGCAATTTACACAAGAAGAAATCAGAAATATAGACATCCACGCTTTGCTGACAAGATAGAATGAAGATGTTGGTTATATTCTCAAAGTGACAACTCAGTAATTTAAAATAATTCAAGTCAACAGCTCAATTAAATAATTCAATTAGAGTCAACAACTCAGTTCAATAATTCAATTTCGTTTTAAATGTGAAGAATGATTCCTAAGATTTCAATTCATTTTAATAGATTTATGGGATATTATATCGAAAATGTTTAAAGTCTAACTGATCACATTCATTTCGAAGACAGTTAGACAGGTCACTACATTATGAATTGTTTTCAAAGTAACTTATTAAACTAGTAAAACACTGTTTTTCAAACATTTGCTTAGTCTAAAATAATGTTGCTTCTGTCAACTGTCATAAGTATTAGATATATAGACTGAATTATTATTCTAAAGAAGCAATTTTGTTTGGATGATGAAACAACATCATTCGAAAGAGAGTTTATCCCATCTGTTAAACACCAGAAATTAGAGTCTAAATGGAGACGGAGCTTTAACTACTGTAGATACAACATCCAACGATTCGACTGAAATAATGAATACATACTAGAATGGAACGATGTGGGAATAGTTTTATACAAGGGTGGTGATATAGAGAGGAAAATCTGCCAGCAGATTGTCATGTTGTTTTTTAATATAGAAGAATTTGGGGTGTCCAAGATAACAACACACAACCCTCTAGAAGAACTAAAAGATCATTTAACAATATCAATTAATTAATTAGATGAAATTAATACCTCGTAGAAAGTTGAAATGTTTTTTTAGTTCTTCTAGTAGATCATGTGTCGTCGCCTTGGACGCTCCAAAGTCTTCTATGTTTCGTCTGGCTAGTCCTAACTTCTGGCACATCTGTCTTTCAATATATCCACCCTTGTATAAAACTATTCCCACAATGTTCCACTCCATGTCTTTTATAGCAGATACAGAATCTCGGCATGGTAATGCTGCTCCTTTTAGGGTATAATTTAATCCATGGATGTTCTATCTACAGTAGTTAAAGCTCCATCTCCACTTTGACTCCAGTTGGGTGTATTCTTAACACGGGACAAACTCCCTGAAAAATGATGTTGTACCATCATCCAATAGAATGGCCATTTTTCTGATACATTTGTGTTTGTTTCTGAATATATTCGATGTCCATAAGAGCAATACGAGACATTCTAGAAAAAACAAGGTGGAATAAAAGGTGTCAAAAAGTGTCTGAAGAAAGTGTTTAGTGGTTTGAGCGCTCGTATAAAACTATACAAAAACCAAAAATTACAAAATTACATACCTGATTTCTTCAATGGACAACTAAAAAATAAAGAATTAGAAATTTAGTTGAAAGAATATAAACGAAGACTAACAATTGAATTGAAGTGAGAGATTCTAGGCCCGGCCGGGTCTCGAAACTTCATAAGTTTCACGGCTTTAGAATAAGTTATGACCAAACAAATAAAAATTAAACATCCTTAAATAAGCAAGAAATATTTATTATAAGTTAAAATAATAAGAAAACTACATTTCTATGAAAAAAGTAAGAATTGAAATGAAGAATTGAAGTGAGAGATTCTTGGCCAGATCGGGTCTCGAAACTTCATAAGTTTCACGGCTTTTAGAATAAGTGATAGTCAAACAAATAAAAATGAAACATCCTTAAATAAGCAAGAAATAGTTATTATAAGTTAAAATTATAAGAAAACTACATTTCTAACACTTTTATGAGAAAAAAGTAGGGAAAAGTTAAAGGTACTTACCGGCTTCAAGAAAATTTTCCAAGAGTGTTTACATTTGCTGATGTGACGCCAATTTTAAATTTTCCCGCGATAAAATCCTCGTCACGTGACGCGTCGTTATTGAATGACTTTCTGAAGAAGACTAGATCTGATTGGCTGATTGACTTTACTTAAAAACTTACAGCAATTTGATTGGTTACAACCCTTGTTTCCAAGGTTTCTTCGTAGGCTTTCTAGAAAGTTCTGAAGAAGACTAGATCTGATTGGCTAATTGACTTTACTTATAAACTTACAGCGATTTGATTGGTTGAAACCCTTGTTTCCAAGGTTTCTTCGAAGGCTTCTAGAAACTCACAAAACCGTTGAGTTTGTTGTTGTTTTTTATTTTGCTTCAGCATACTTCAGTCTGTAGTGTGTTTAGTTGTACGTCTTAGAGAAAAGATGATTGGAGCAAGAAGAGCAATTGTCAGCTTGCAGTAAATGGTCAGGCTTCAGCTAGGAGAGACAGTATTTCAGAGCAACTGCTCCATTTGTCTAACATCAGAGTTGGATGATGCTTACTACTCGAGATGCCAGCAGTGTGAGCAAGTTTTTCATCTGAGATGCATAAACCAGTAAGTTGTTTCAAGCATTCACTTAGGTCTATAATAATTATTTCAAACATTCGCTGATACTAATTATTTCAAGTATTTATTTCTTTTTTTTTTAATAAAACAATTTTTATTCTTAACATAATTAACACTACGTTCTAAATTATCAAACATAATTTACCGAGTTAGCCAGTGGAATATTCACGAATCCTAAGGAAATTAACCTTTGCATGTTAAAAATCTTTTCCTTTTCATGGATCAAGAGCACAATTTCAGAACTATTCTCCATGTCGAAACTAAAATATTGGCTTATTCTATCTATCCGATTTTTCGTTTTTCTTATTCCTATCTTTCGTTTTGAAACCTGGCAAGTTGAAATCATCAAAATCATTTGTTTTTGATTCAGCAAAGGCTATTATATCATAACTAGTAATAAAATCACGAAATTCAGAAATCCTTGTTTTACTATAAAGCCCATTAACATTTAAAAACAGAATTTTGAGTTTATTATTCAAAACTCGAGAAAAAAACAAACTACCTCCATGACACCATTACTCGTCAATTTAAGGACAGAATTCTTGGCCATCTACATAAAGCCTGTCCAGTACAAATTAGCTCTGTGACCTTTGTTTCTAGCATCTTTATAGTAATTCCAGAGCTCTTTACGTCATTGCTGGATCTCTCTTGGGTATTGATCTCCCATACCAACATTTCAATCTTTCAACTTACTGCCTTCCCCCTTCACCTTCTCTTTTTGCTTATAATAACTAAACTTGGCCACAATTGGGCGTGTTTTCCGTGAACCATCTTCATTAAATTTAGCCCCCATTCTGTGGAGTCTTTCAAACCTCATTTCTTCATCTATTTTCAATGATTCTTTTATCACTTCCTTAACCACCTTTTCGGCAGCAAGAGGGTCTTCTGCTGCTTTGTTCTCAGGGATATTGTAGAAAACTAGATTTTCTCTCATTGAGCAAGCTTGCACATCAATTATTCTCCTTTGATTTTTTTCTGCTAGGCTTCTTTGCTTGTTTAACTCATCTTTGATATCCTTCATTTCATCTTTCAGGTTGTCATTTTCTTTCTTCAAATTAAACATTTTATTTGTCGTTTCCTTTAAATCCTCACTTCGCTTTTCCACCATTGTTTAGATCTTGTCAATCTTGTCCAGCTTTTTCAGTTGATTTGAGGTGGTCAAGAGCATATTCTTAATGTCTTGAATTCCAGGACTTTCGACCTTGTCCGCATTAGCTGCATCCACAAAGGATATATGTTTACCTAATGGTGGTTCAGGCAATTGCTTATTTTTCTTCTTTGGGTCGCTAGCCCTTGTTTGAGTATTAAAATGTTGGTCCCCAGTAAGGCATGAAGAATTACGTTTCAAAACATTTGCTTCTTTATTTGACATCCTGTGTTCAAGATACCGCTTTGATCTTTCAGCTTAGAAAAACACGTCTACTCCTCAGCGAGCCAGCTTCAATCTTTGTGTATTAATATATTTATTATTTCTTCTTCTAATAAACATTTTTTTGCAGAAGTTATGTGTTTGGTGTCACGAAAGATTTCAAAAATTTCATCAAATTTACAGTTAATGATTTTTGATCTTTTAGAACTGCTGTAAGTTTCTTTAAATTTTTTAAGATCTTTTTGCAGTGATTTCCAACAAAAACATTTCCATAGTAAGCTTGAAGCACAACATTTACTTTGTCAAGAGCAGCAAGAAGATTTTTCTCTCTCTTCGATGACACCACTGTAATCCAAATTCATGCTGGCGCAAGTTGTTTGGAGCTTCACAGTCTCTGATTTTATAGCCTTTTCTTCTTGCACTAAACTCTCAATTTTATCTATAAAAATATCATTAAAGCAATGGGGAATTTCAGAGCCTGAGCATTTCAGACAACAGTATTCCTCCATATCTGACAAAGAGACTTCTTCTTGCATCAACATGCACTCACAAAAAGTGTGATATCAATTTTCACAAGTATTGCAGTTCACCCACTCAACTGCTTCGTCGTGTCTTGTAATGCAGCAGAATTTTGATGCACATTGCTCAGCCACTTTTCTCTTCTTTGAGGACTTTATACTGCAATCACTATGCTTGGCCAACTCAAGATTAAGTCTTGCATTTCCTGCTACAATTGCCTTCATTCTTGCGGAACGATTTTCCAGTCCAATCACGGAGTCTCCTAACTCATGAATCTGCTCATTTTTTGCTTGTAAATTTAAGCTGGCCAGCTCCCAGCTGTTCGAAATAGCTTCCTTATTTTTGTTACTTTCGCATGAGCCATCTATTGCTTTATATTCGGCCAAAAGCATATTGTATAAGTTTGATACAATATCCAGCATTATATGTAAACTTGGTGGCACCACTTGATCCAGAGACTTCAGGGAAAACAGCATTGTTTCGATTATTGAATAATGGTATTTTCCATTTTCACGAGCGTTTGAATTGTTTCTTGAATCGGACAAGCTTTCATTCCAGTTTTGAATGTAGTGTTGCACACTTCGTTCTTCAATCTTGCAATTTTCAGGTGTGTGGGGAATGCCAGCATGGTTCTGCGAATGGCTCAATTCCACAAGATTGAGAGCACTTGGGTAAGATGAAGATGAGCCTTGATGCCCCATACAGTCATCAATAAAATTGTAGTCACCGCCAAAAAAGATCTGCAATTCTTTTCCAATGATTTTTGTTCCTGGATCTTCAAGCTCTCTGATCTGTTTGCTGTATGGCTCAAATACTTTCCACATGTTTGTTAACGAGTCAGCTGCTTCAAACATGCAAAAGATATGGAAATTATCTACAGAACCAGACCTTGAGGTATTTGAAACTTCCAAGTGAAATTTCATATGATTTCCTCCTTTATCTCCACTAAAAAGAATCCACAATTTTCCATTGAAATTAGGATTTTCGACAATATGTTCTTTACTAAAGATTTCTTCAATGTATTTTCTTAAGCTCCTCACTCGTACAAATGGTCGAGGTGACACATACTCATCATTTGAGGTCGTGTGCAATCCTATTAAACCTGTCTCAACAGCTTCTTTTGCAACATGAGTTGTAAGTGGGATTTGCGCTGCTCGAATTTCGCGTTCTGCAGGGATTATGTTTAAGTTCAGATTACTCAGACAGCATCGTAGATTCCGAACACGGTTCATTGGAATTCTCATCAATGATCTTAGATTAACAGTCTGTTCTCATGTGAGCATTTTGAGCATTGGGAAACAAGCTTTTTCAGCAGCTCGCATAAAAATATCTTTGTTGCCCTTTATAATTTCTTGCAAAAGAGGTTCTGTTTCTGATTTGTTCTCTTCTTCTGATGCCAGCTTGGAAATCAAGATCATTGCTCTTTTTTGGACCTCTTTTTTTATTAACTTTTGAGGCTGGAGATTTTTGAATCAGTATCTCCGTATATACGTTTTTTAAGCCACTAGTTGTCTGAATTTTATCTGCATCTTGACCATAATAGCGCTGTCCTTCATATATACCCTTTTCTGCACACCTTGCTCTCTACAGTAATTATATCAGTTTTTATGCCAGTAATTGTTGTGTTTGATTTTTTGGATTTTGTACCATTTTTTTCAGTTATTAAACGTTCCTCATCCAGTTCTTTTACTTTTGATTCAGCTACATGATATACAACCTTTCTATATTATACCTTTGATGGTCCATCTGCTGTGTTTGGTTGAAATACTCCTGATATCTTTGTGGGGTCAGCGTTACGGTTTTCAAAAACAATTCCATATATTCTATTTTCCAATCGAATGTGTTCTTTTCAGCATCTGGACATAGCACGCTAGATTTCTGATCGTGTCGTTGAAATGTAAGTTTCAAAACATACGACAAGTCTAAGTATTGCTGATTTTTAAACAATGCCAGTTTCCGTGTAAAGTCGTAATACACCAGTTTACTTGTGATAAACATCCTATTTCGTTTAACACCAGCAGTATTTGAATTTTCTATTTCATCTTTCTTAGTTGCATCCCAATAGGTTACTTGATGTTCATTAAGAACTTGATCGGTAAATACCGGCTTTTCTAATGGGGTCCAATGTCATTGTGGTGGAAAAAATTGATGTATCATTCACACTCTTGGAAGGTGAACTGAGATGACCAATTGCACATACTTGTGGCCCTGTGCTGAAGTTACCATCAACCCATGCCAACTTCTATGAACTGAGGAAGGAATTTCAAAGCATCCTGAATGCTGGTGATTTGCAATTTCACATTGTATGAAACATTGAACAAATTCAAATGTTATGTTTTGGGGGTGTAGCATGATACCTGGGGGGTACTTTATCCTAAAACATACAGTGATGTGCCCCAAGGTTTCAACAACCTTAAAGGTGTTGTTTTGTACACCACCCAACCAGTTTAAAATTTTTTTATGTTTACAGTTTTAAGGAAATTACGTTCTATGCACACTTTAAGGTATTTTAGGGAAGAATTGGACCCTGTTGTGGGGAGTTTGTGAAATTAAAGCAACCAATATGAGGGGCACATTCCTGTCAGCCTCCGTATGGGAGTATCCCCCAGGTACCCATACAGCAGTGTTGATTCAGTTTACATGCTTCTTTTGCATTGTATTGTTTTGTTATTTGTTTAATTGTATGCTGCCTCTCTACATAATTAATACATTGATTTTTGCCATGCACAGTTTTGTTAATGATAAAATGCATGCATGGAAACGTTTTATTGATATTGCAGTTGATTTGTTTACTTAGCTTACTTGCTGGGAATGTTTTGTTGAAAATACAGTTGTTTTGTTAAATTATACCCTATTTAGAATGCTGGTGTTTCTTATCAAGTGTAAAAGCACATAACCGTGCTGGAAAACTTGAGTATTCCTTTACACGTCAAATTTAATAAATCTTTATTATATTTTTCTTTGTCAAAATTAGCTTATCAATCCTGCAATTGTCTGCTGCTGTTATTTCTATTCTATTCATGTTGGCACGTATATTTTTTGAAGGAAAAATCAAGAGAGCATGAAAAAATCAACTGGTAGCGTGTTAGCACTTATTCACTAATGTCTAAAGATTTCTGAAAATGTCCATGCCAAATGAATCGGTGTGCTCCTCTGGGTCGATGGTCAGAGTACAAGGTACATCTTCCACAACAACTCCATTGCTACTCTCGTACTCATCGACAGGACTGCATGCAGGGCCATCCCAATCTATCCCATATTCCATGGCTTCATCCTAAAATACAAGGAAAGAAATATCTTGTATATTCATTGTGTGACAACAAGCTAATTCTATCAAAATTTCTTGTCAATTGAAAAAATGAATTTTAAGGGTAATACACACATCGTCTCTGGGCTCCCAAATCTCTTTTGCGACCCTTGATCTTTGTGAATCATACATTCCATGCAGTCCTGCTATCCATATTTGGTTTGACGTCAAGCTTCTTTCGGAACTTAATTTGTGGCTGTTCCAGCCATCGGCAAACTCGGCTAAGTGATTGTTGATTCTCTTAAGGAACACATAGTGCAAGATGTAAAGGTGCATTTCATTCTCAACATCGAGCAGACCTGCAATCTCCATTTGCACAAAAAGATTATAGTATATATATACTACTCCAAGATAAACATCAAGCCACAGGCGCTCTATTCTTTGGTTGTGAACCCCTTTACCAGCAATGAAACTTCCCCTGTCTGGTCCCCGGTTTGGATGATTCAGCATGTACCAAGCTACATCCACATTCTCTACACCGTGGTCCCCACGAACTCTTGATGGCAGTCCATATATGCCAACTGCATGCTTAAATAACTGAAGCACAGTCGATGCTCTGTTGTTAGTACTGCACAACTAGTACATAATTTTTCTGCTGTGTCCATCGATGCATCCATGGATAACAAACTTCCATGTAGTAAAGATAACTAAGATTTAAACGCAATATAACGAAATGCAGCCGCACAGCAAGCAAAAATGAAGAACAATTGTAAAGCAAGATACAGCAATCTACGAGATGTACGATCTACTTATAAACCCAACTATTTGCGGGGAAAACTTATATTTCCAACATAGCCTCATTTCAGAAATATACATTATACATAATTCAAAATGTCAATATTTTATGCGTTGTACAAATATTTGGCACAGTTTTATGCGAGGCATATCACTGTGTCATTGGAAGACACTGCGTTGGTGCATGCTTATTAGAATACTGCAGAGCGTGGTGCAGTAGGCCTATAGGGATTATTGTAATAGCTGTACTATCTATACGGCGGAGATGGAATTTCAAGTAATTGATCAATGCACTACTACTTGCTCGGATTTGCAACAGCAAGAGGAAGAAGGTCTGTAAGCCTATAGGAAAGGTAGTTAATTTCAAGTATTTATTTTTATAACTCTTTATAAGAAACCCAGACTCTCGATTGGCCAAAAAGTTAAGAAACCCCAGTACTGGAAATTTTTTACATAGGCCTAGGAAAATTCTCATCTCTGACACGGAAATATTATATTAAATTTCCCCTGTTTTGTCTTCGATAGAGCAGTTCTGTGACAAGCAGATAAACCGGAAACCCATATGCATTCAAATATGATCGATAAATAGGTCTGGGACATCATTCAGGTAGAATAACTATGTTGCCAGTATGGTTATTCAAGAAACTCTTAAGAAACTTTCAGTACTCAAAATCTGAAAATTTTTAGAAACTTTCAGTACTGGATCAATTTTTTAGTTTCTTATAAAAAAAAATATGTGTATGCGTCTAAATGTTGTCTTTTTCTCTTTATTAATTAGAACTTATCTTTTTCATATTTGAGTTCAGATTCCTGCAAAGGTTGCAAAGGTAGTGTATGCATGTTGATTTGATGCTTTGCCAACTCAGAAGCTATACAACATTATATTTACCACGCTTCTAACTTCTCTAGATAGAAATTGATAATAGCTGCTTATTTTGCATGTCTGGCCACATCTCAAAACATTGTTTATTGGTCAAATTAGCAAATGTTCAAATAGCAATCTTATATTGTCTTGTCTGGATAAAAATCTTGAATTTGTTAGAACATACTCCAAATAAATGAATATTGAATTCATATTTTGTTTGATATAACCAAGTAACAACCAGCTGATAGGGCGGACCTAATTTAATAGGTTTAAATACAACAAAGCATCTTTTCAACATATACGTAACTAAGTGAACTTTTGTTTAGTATCTAGTCATGAAATTTGTGATGACCCAGGATATGGATGTAAGACCCTGTTTGTTTGTCTCAAATCAGATCTGTTTTTAATCAATTTTGAAAATGTGGGATTTGATTGTGAAAAGCATTCCTTGCACCTTGGTTAATGGTGAAATCCCTGTGAATATCAAAACATTTTATGATATAGTAATTAAATGAAACCTGCAAAGGTAGAATATTGGAGATTTGCTTTTGTATGAGAGCTGCATCATTTAGAGCTTCTTCGGCAAAATCAATAATACCTTTTTGAAAACATTTGAAAGAAATGTTCAGTAACCCACTAAGCAGGACATCGAGCTCACTAGGTGTATTAATCATTCAATGTTTTGCATGAAATATATAAGATTTTAACGGACACCAGCCTGAAATTCATGTTAGTCTGTGTTAAAAAAAGTTATTGTTTCAAATGCTGCTTGTCAGTATGTTCGTATAATTTAACTTATATAACCTTTTTAGGAAAGGTTCCATATTTTCATTACGACAATTATAACAGGTAAACAACATTGGGTGTAGTGACTCAAAACGCGAACCATTTGAATTTTTCGGCCAGCCCTTTCGTTGCTCAAAAAGGGGGTTGCATCATTTAATTGGCAATCTTCCCAATAATGTTCTTAAAGGTGCCAGTGCATATGCGGAAAATGATGATTGACTTAGTCACTTGTTTACTTGTATCGAATGATATGATGTCATAATGATAAAAAACACTATAAATTGCCAATCTTCCAGGAATGAGTTTCCTGCACTTACAAAATGAGAAATGTGTTGGCGACTAGCGTGTGAACCTTATCATGCATAAGAAAACACACAAGAATGACAACCTTTGCTTGAATTTGAGGTTCAATACTGTGATCTTAGAACCCAGAGATTTCCTGAAAAGAGTTACGTAACAAAATCTATATTGGGGCTGCGGAGCAACAGAGTAGTGCTCGCTGGCTACGTTCTCCATCCTGTTTGACATAGACCTAAGTACTGGCGCTTGGTATAATGATGATGATAATTATCATCTTAAACATACTGTAATCATCATCATATCACCATCGTCGCCATAATCATCATCATCATCACTGTCATCATTATAATCGTCATCATAATAATAATCATTGGCATCATCATCATAAACATACTTTTCATTTAGCTTATTTATTGCAACAAAGTCTTTGGATTTCCTAACTCTAAAATATCGCATATGCCCATGAACCTCTCCCTGGTAATAGTTAATTAATAGGTTTTTTCACTTTTGTTTTTTCTTCATTAAAGAGAGATGGAAAGAGGCAATGCCGAAATTGCAAGAAAAACATAGCTATAAGAGCCAAGTCGTGTGAGTTTTGTAAAAAAGAAATAGAAAAGAAGAAAAAGAACTGGCAGCAAATTTCAAGTGCTGCCCCTAAAGATGGAACCTATGTCAAAGAGAAGCCCTTTAAAAGGGTATATGTGCAAGATTATTCTTTTTTTTTTGTTTGAAAATGTGGCCTGTCTTTGTTACATTGAATTTAAATAAATAATATTTTAACGGCATTCAAATTCATGCAATCAGAAATCATTGAGAGTGGACAGCTGTTATATTTTGTCTGAGTTTGAATAAAGTGAATTATCAAAATCTAAATAATTTCAGAATAAAGAAATGAATCAACTGCGAATTGATAACAAAACTCTTAGCTGAATGAAACGGTAACTTAATTTTGCCAAGTCTTAAGAACAGCATGGTGTAAATAGTAATGATAAAAGAAACTTAAAGCATTGCAAGAAAAAGGCGAAAAATTTTTTCACATACTTAAAAAGCTTTGAATTTTTCGATTTGGGGTAATTACCACCTCATTTTAATTCCATGTAATAAGGTTTACTGGAATACAGAATGATTATTTAAAGCCCCTATTAAAAGCGACAGAAAAAGTAGAATGGGATAAATGTGCTTTTCCCGTTAGGTTTACTAGTCCAACATAAGCTACATACACTACTCATCATATGCAGTATAATGCCTTTACGAAGCCAACATACAAATCGTATTAGAGCCAAGCTCCTTTTCCGAGAATTTGTTACTGTAACATCTCTATACTGCACGATTTGCACACATTTAGTTGTATCGTAACTGGAGTTTGAAATCCAATGTACTATATTTTCAACCATCGTTTTGGTGCTGTAAGTATCGTTTTCTCAATATAACGATTGAAAGCAGGCATCTTTAGATATAATTTTGGCGTCTTTTTCTTGCTGTATTCCTGTTCTTCTTTAATCTCATTTCGCAAGAATGTTGCAATCTATCTATCTGGTTTTTTAGATGGATCAGTTATCAACAGTTTCTGGCTGGACAGGCATTGTATTTCTCGTGCACGAGAAGGTTGCAACAAATGGCCAGAAGCGTGTGTACACACACTCTTATTCAACAAGAGGAGCAGGAAAGAAAATAGAAGTTGCAATGCGTGACAAAATTTTTAATTCCATGAGAATTTATTTGAAAATGAGTAAGTTTTAGTCTTAGATCCACTATACTGTATCCCTTTTTTATTTTGTGGTCCTTCAACATTCTGCACACAAGTGAAGGGGTGTTATTTGCTAATAAATGTTGGTTTATAAAAACTTGCTGAGTTTCTTGCGCATAATCTGAGCTTTTGTGCAGAAGTAGTAGAACATTTTCAACTATCTGAGCAGAGGTTCGAGAATAAGAACACTGAAGGAAATGACTTTTACTCTGTATTGTTTTTACTTTCTCTCAAAAGTCTACTTTAGCATCTGGTGTATTGATAAAGTTTACGACATTGGCAAATGGCTCCTCGACTTGCTATTGGAATCGTCAGACTTGAAGCAAACAAAACATTGACCAATCGCTACCACCTTAAAATCTTTGCTTCTCCGAATAGCTGTGAAAAAAGTTTCCAGTTGATTTGATGAAAAATTAGGAAGCACTTTTGAATTTAGCATCTTGGATTTTATCCAAGCAAGAGCATTAAAACATATAGTTTGTAATGACATTGCCTTACTGGAAGAAAATTTTTGCATGATATTCATATTTTGATTGATTCCAGCGTTAAATGAAGAGTAAAAGCATCTAGCAACTCCCGTTTCCGTACTTTTTAAAATAATCTATAATTTTAAAGAGCTTATTAGTAACTGAATTTCTAATAGGGGATTCCTTAGAAGAAAGATGCATGTATCCTTAAAAATGGTTACTATAGTGTGTTCTTATGCTTTATAGACACAACTCATCTTATCCTCACTCGTTTGTTCTTTGTAGAAGAGAAGGAAGTTGCTCCTGATATCACTATAGAAGAATCTTCAACAGAATCACTGCTCCCAGAAACATCACCATCCTCGACAGCAGCACCATCTTTGACATCAGCATCATCCACGACATAAGCACCATCCCCGACATTCGCAAAATCCACGGCATCAGCACCATCCTCGACATCAGCACCATCCATAACATCAGCATCATCCACGACATCAGCACCATCCCCGACGTTCGCAAAATCCACGGCATCAGCACCATCATTGACATCAGCAGCATCCTTGACATTCCCAAAATCCACCGCATCAGCACCATTCACAACATCAGCACCATTCTAGGCATTCGCAAAATCCACGACATCAGCACCATCCTTGATATTCGCAAGACCCACGGCATCCTTGACATCAGCACCTTCCTTTATATTCGCAAAATTCACGACATCAGCACCATCCTTGACATTCGCAAGATCCACCGCATCGGCACCATCCCCAACATTCACAAAATCCACAGCATCAGCACCATCCTTGACATCAGCAGCATCCTTGACATTCGCAAAATCCACGGCATCAGCACCATCCTTGATATTCGCAAGACCCACGGCATCCTTGACATCAGCACCTTCCTTTATATTCGCAAAATCCACGACATCAGCACCATCCTTGACATTCGCAAGATCCACGGCATCAGAACCATCCCTGACATTCACAAAATCCAGGGCATGAGCATCATCCTTGACATCAGCATCCTTGATATTTGCAAGACCCAGGGCATCCTTGACATCAGCACCTTCCTTTATATTCGCAAAATCCACGACATCAGCACCATCCTTGATATTCGCAAGACCCATGGCATCATTGACATCAGCACCTTCCTTTATATTCCAAAAATCCACGACATCAGCACCATCCTTGACATTCGCAAGATCCACGGCATCAGTACCATCCCCGACATTTGCAAAATCCAAGGCATCAGCACCATCCTTGACATCAGCAGCATCCCCGACATTCGCAAAATCCATGGCATCAGCACCATCCTTGACATCAGCAGCATCCTTTACATTCGCAAAATCCACGGCATCAGCACCATTCACGACATCAGCACCATCCTTGACATTCGCAAAATCCACAACATCAGCACCATCCTTGATATTCGCAAGACCCACGGCATCCTTGACATCAGCACCTTCCTTTATATTCCAAAAATCCACGACATCAGCACCATCCTTGACATTCGCAAGATCCACGGCATCAGTACCATCCCCGACATTCGCAAAATCCACGGCATCAGCACCATCCTTGACATCAGCAGCATCCCCGACATTCGCAAAATCCATGGCATCAGCACCATCCTTGACATCAGCAGCATCCTTGACATTCGCAAAATCCACGGCATCAGCACCATTCAAGATCCACGACATCAGCACCATCCTTGATATTTGCAAGACCCACAGCATCAGCACCATCCTCAACATCCTTGAAATCAGCACCATCCTCGACATCCTTGAAATCAGCACCATCCTCGTCATCGACAACATCTGCCGCACCAATTGCATCACACACATGGTCAAGCACTCAAGCTGTGAGAATTTTGCCAGGGCAAATTATGGAGATTGGTGGAAGGAAATTCATTATTTGTAAAAAATGAGTTAAACGTTTTTATATTGTTACTGTTCATGCTATACTCTTAAGTACCGAATAATCGCCCCTGCTTGTTTATTATTGAACAATTTTCCAAACCCCCATTCTTATTCCAACCCAATTTTACTAGTTAAATATATTTTGCTTAATGTAAAAAATAAAAAGCCACCCCTCTCCGATTATTCTGTACTTCAGAGTACGCATTTCTTATAAGAAACTAAGCTCGGAATTAGTACACTCAGTTTCTTAAATGTTTGCTTGATTTTAGTACCTGAAAACACTAATAAAAGTTACATGAGAGTTAATGTCCAAAGAGGTTCTTTGCAGAAAAAAACTTTCAAAAATTCGGGGTATTTACTATTGAATGACCGTAACTTTAACTGCCACATGTGTTGACTTTAGTAAATAATGTCTTACAAAAAATGCGTACATTAATATAGCTAGCTGTTATGCTTTCGTATACTACATCAACAGTATAATTTGATTTATCATTGTGTTTCATTGCAGAAAGGCAAGGGAAGGTAAGCTTTCCCCACGACCCCCCAGCCAAACAAAGACGACGCATTCTCCTGGTAGTATTAAACCCTGTTAAAGCTTTGCTCTAACCGGCACTTAAACCAATTCATAACGAAATCCTTGCATTGACATCAGATGATCCCTTACATGTCTTTTTCTTAAGGAACACCTTTAAAAGGAACTCAAGGCTGAAAATTCACAAACAATTAAGGAACTTTAAGGAGGGGGGCTTTGGTGGGTATCAAAACCTGAAAACGAGGAAGAAAATTGGGACACACCAGAAAACCCCGATGACCTTAGTTTCAACAACCGTTTTAAGAAGTTTACACATTGATATTCTTTGCAAGGTGTAAAACTCGAAAACCCGAGGTTTTTACTGATTTTCCCCTCAATACCCGATACCCGAGCTAGAAAATTGCCTGTTAAATATACTTGACCCGAAAACCGGCACAATTTTTTGGAAAAACTCGAAAACCCAAGGTCAAAATGGGCCAAACCCGCAACCCCTGAAATCCTAAAGCCCCCCTCTTTAAGGAACTATCACCACTCCGATGAAAAACTAAGAAGCTCTTTTTTAAAGAACAAGGCGGTTTGTAGGAAAAAGGAGCAGAAGTACAATATATTTTTCATTGTTCTTCCCAGAAAGGCTCCATTTATACTTAAAGTTTAAAAATGAAGAATAGTTTATATGGATTTGCTGTAAAAATTGGTATTTATACATATCCCATGACAAGGAACAGTATCAGGAACTTTCAGCCTCATTTTGTTGAAAAATAAAGGAACTCCCACCTCAACACAGACCAAAGGTTCCTTATAAAAAAAACATGTAGTGCTATCTCTTTAAGGGCAATGAAAACCAAGAAAAAGTGTTTTCAAGGTTAATCTTTGCCATTTGAATCAACTTATTCAGATTAAATCGATTGATAACAAAATCCTTGCATTGACATTGGATGATTCTCTTAGCGCTGTATCTAGCTATAAGGAAAACAGAAACAAAAAAAAAGTGTTTTCAAGGTTAATTTTTGCCATTTGAATCAACTTATTCAGATTAAACCGATTGATAACAGAATCCTTGCATTGATAATTCTCTTAGTGATCTATCTAGCTATAAGGACAATGGAAACAAGAGAAAAAGGATTTTCAAGGTTAATTGTTGCCATTTGCATCAACTTATTCAGATTAAACCGATTGATAACAGAATCCTTGCATTGATAATTCTCTTAGTGATCTATCTAGCTATAAGGACAACGGAAACAAAGAAAAAGGGTTTTCAAGGTTAATTTTTGCCATTTGAATCAACTTATTCAGATTAAACCAATTGGTAACGAAATCTTCCTGTGAGACAACAAACACAAAGGAAAGGTAAGGGAAGGTAAGCATTCCCCACGACCCCCCAGCCAAACAAAGACGACGCATTCTCCTGGTAGTATTAAGAAAACCCCGATGACCTTAGTTTCAACAACCGTTTTAAGAAGTTTACACATTGATATTCTTTTCAAGGTGTAAAACTCGAAAACCCGAGGTTTTTACTGATTTTCCCCTCAATACCGGATACCCAAGCTAGAAAATTGCCTGTTAAATATACTTGACCCGAAAACCGGCACAATTTTTTGGAAAAACCTGAAAACCCGAGGTCAAAATGGGCCAATCCCGCAACCCGTGAAATCCTAAAGCCCCCCTCTTTAAGGAACTATCGCCACTCCTTTGAAAAACTAAGAAGCTCTTTTTTAAAGAACAAGGCGGTTTGTAGGAAAAAGGAGCAGAAGTACAATATATTTTTCATCGTTCTTCCCAGAAAGGCTCCATTTATACTTAAAGTTTAGAAATGAAGAATAGTTTATATGGATTTGCTGTAAAAATTGGTATTTATACATATCCCACGACAAGGAACAGGATAAGGAACTTTCAGCCTCATTTTGTTGAAAAATAAAGGAACTCCAACCTCAACACAGACCAAAGGTTCCTTATAAAAAAACGTGTAGTGCTATCTCTTTAAGGGCAATGAAAACCAAGAAAAAGTGTTTTTAAGGTTAATCTTTGCCATTTGAATCAACTTATTCAGATTAAACCGATTGGTAAGGAAATCCTTGCATTGACAACGGATGATTCTCTTAGTGCTCTATCTAGCTATAAGGACAACGCAAACAAAGAAAAAGGGTTTTCAAGGTTAATTTTTGCCATTTGAATCAACTTATTCAGATTAAACCGATTCATAACAGAATCCTTGCATTGATAATTCTCTTAGTGATCTATCTAGCTATAAGGACAACGGAAACAATGAAAAAGGGTTTTCAAGGTTAATCTTTGCCATTTGAATCAACTTATTCAGATTAAACCGATTGATAACGAAATCCTTGCATTGACAACGGATGATTCTCTGAGTGCTCTATCTAGCTATAAGGACAACGCAAACAAAGAAAAAGGGTTTTCAAGGTTAATTTTTGCCATTTGAATCAACTTATTAAGATTAAACCGATTGATAACAAAATCCTTGCATTGACATCGGATGATTCTCTTAGCGCTCTATCTAGCTATAAGGACAACGGAAACAAAGGAAAAGGGTTTTCAAGGTTAATTTTTGCCATTTG
This sequence comes from Chrysaora quinquecirrha, assembly GCA_014526335.1. Lineage (NCBI taxonomy): Eukaryota > Metazoa > Cnidaria > Scyphozoa > Semaeostomeae > Pelagiidae > Chrysaora > Chrysaora quinquecirrha. Next base: position 1,969,496 of record JACTAT010000012.1, read on the forward strand.
AATCAACTTATTCAGATTAAACCGATTGATAACAGAATCCTTGCATTGATAATTCTCTTAGTGATCTATCTAGCTATAAGGACAACGGAAACAAAGAAAAAGGGTTTTCAAGGTTAATTTTTGCCATTTGAATCAACTAATTCAGATTAAACCGATTGATAACAGAATCCTTGCATTGATAATTCTCTTAGTGATCTATCTAGCTATAAGGACAAGGGAAACAAAGAAAAAGGGTTTTGAAGGTTAATTTTTCCCATTTGAATCAACTTATTCGATTAAACCGATTGATAACGAAATCCTCGATTGACATCAGTTGATTCTCTTAGCGCTCTATCTAGCTATAAGGACAACGGAAACAAAGAAAAAGGGTTTTCAAGGTAAATTTTTGCCATTTGAATCAACTTATTCAGATTAAACCGATTGATAACAGAATCCTTGCATTGATAATTCTCTTAGTGCTCTATCTAGCTATAAGGACAACGCAAACAAAGAAAAAGGGTTTTCAAGGTTAATTTTTGCTCTTTGAATCAACTTATTCCGATTAATCCGATGGATAACGAAATCCTTGCATTGACACCGGATGATTCTCTTAGCGCTCTATCTAGCTATAAGGACAATGGAAACAAAGAAAAAGTGTTTTCAAGGTTAACTTTTGCCATTTGAATCAACTTATTCAGATTAAACCTATTGATAACGAAATCCTTGCATTGACATCAGATGATTCTCTTAGCGCTCTATCTAGCTATAAGGACAACGGAAACAAAGAAAAGGGTTTTCAAGGTTAATTTTGCCATTTGAATCAACTTATTCAGATTAAACCGATTGATAACAAAATCCTTGCATTGACATCGGATGATTCTCTTAGCGCTCTATCTAGCTATAAGGACAACTGAAACAAAGAAAAGGGTTTTCAAGGTTAATTTTGCCATTTGAATCAACTAATTCAGATTAAACCGATTGATAACAGAATCCTTGCATTGATAATTCTCTTAGTGATCTATCTAGCTATAAGGACAACGGAAACAAAGAAAAGGGTTTTGAAGGTTAATTTTGCCATTTGAATCAACTTATTCAGATTAAACCGATTGATAACGAAATCCTTGATTGACATCAGATGATTCTCCTAGCGCTCTATCTAGCTATAAGGACAATGGAAACAAAGAAAAGGGTTTTCAAGGTTAATTTTGCCATTTGAATCAACTTATTCAGATTAAACCGATTGATAATGAAATCCTTGCATTGACATCAGATGATTCTCTTAGCGCTCTATCTAGCTATCAGGCCAACGGGAACAACGAAAAAGTGTTTTCAAGGTTAATTTTTGCCATTTGAATCAACTTATTCCGATTAAACCGATTCATAACGAAATCCTTGCATTGACATCAGATGATTCTCTTAGCGCTCTATCTAGCTATAAGGACAACGGAATCAAAGAAAAAGGGTTTTCAAGGTTAATTTTTGCCACTTGAATCAACTTATTCAGATTAAACCGATTGATAACAAAATCCTTGCATTGACATCGGATGATTCTCTTAGCGCTCTATCTAGCTATAAGGACAACGGAAACAAAGGAAAAGGGTTTTCAAGGTTAATTTTTGCCATTTGAATCAACTTATTCCGATTAAACCGATTGATAACTAAATCCTTGCATTGACATCAGGTGATTCTCTTAGCGCTCTATCTAGCTATAAGGACAACGGAAACAAAGAAAAAGGGTTTTCAAGGTTAATTTTTGCCATTTGAATCAACTTATTCAGATTAAACCCATTCATAACGAAATCCTTGCATTGACATCAGATGATTCTCTTAGCGCTCTATCTAGCTATAAGGACAACGGAAACAAAGAAAAAGGGTTTTCAAGGTTAATTTTTGCCATTTGAATCAACTTATTCAGATTGAACCCATTGATAACGAAATCCTTGCATTGACATCAGATGATTCTCTTAGCGCTCTATCTAGCTATAAGGACAACGGAAACAAAGAAAAAGTGTTTTCAAGGTTAATTTTTGCCATTTGAATCAACTTACTCAGATTAAACTGATTGATAACGAAATCCTTGCATTGACATCAGATGATTCTCTTAGCGCTCCATCTAGCTATAAGGACAACGGAAACAAAAAAAGGGTTTTCAAGGTTAATTTTTGCCATTTGAATCAACTTATTCAGATTAAACCGATTGATAACAGAATCCTTGCATTGATAATTCTCTTAGTGATCTATCTAGCTATAAGGACAACGGAAACAAAGAAAAAGGGTTTCCAAGGTTAATTTTTGCCATTTGAATCAACTAATTCAGATTAAACCGATTGATAACAGAATCCTTGCATTGATAATTGTCTTAGTGATCTATCTAGCTATAAGGACAAGGAAACAAAGAAAAGGGTTTTGAAGGTTAATTTTGCCATTTGAATCAACTTATTCAGATTAAACCGATTGATAACGAAATCCTCGATTGACATCAGATGATTCTCCTAGCGCTCTATCTAGCTATAAGGACAATGGAAACAAAGAAAAGGGTTTTCAAGGTTAATTTTTGCCATTTGAATCAACTTATTCAGATTAAACCGATTGATAATGAAATCCTTGCATTGACATCAGATGATTCTCTTAGCGCTCTATCTAGCTATCAGGCCAACGGGAACAACGAAAAAGTGTTTTCAAGGTTAATTTTTGCCATTTGAATCAACTTATTCCGATTAAACCGATTCATAACGAAATCCTTGCATTGACATCAGATGATTCTCTTAGCGCTCTATCTAGCTATAAGGACAACGGAATCAAAGAAAAAGGGTTTTCAAGGTTAATTTTTGCCACTTGAATCAACTTATTCAGATTAAACCGATTGATAACAAAATCCTTGCATTGACATCGGATGATTCTCTTAGCGCTCTATCTAGCTATAAGGACAACGGAAACAAAGAAAAAGGGTTTTCAAGGTTAATTTTTGCCATTTGAATCAACTTATTCAGATTGAACCCATTGATAACGAAATCCTTGCATTGACATCAGATGATTCTCTTAGCGCTCTATCTAGCTATAAGGACAACGGAATCAAAGAAAAAGGGTTTTCAAGGTTAATTTTTGCCACTTGAATCAACTTATTCAGATTAAACCGATTGATAACAAAATCCTTGCATTGACATCGGATGATTCTCTTAGCGCTCTATCTAGCTATAAGGACAACGGAAACAAAGGAAAAGGGTTTTCAAGGTTAATTTTTGCCATTTGAATCAACTTATTCCGATTAAACCGATTGATAACTAAATCCTTGCATTGACATCAGGTGATTCTCTTAGCGCTCTATCTAGCTATAAGGACAACGGAAACAAAGAAAAGGGTTTTCAAGGTTAATTTTGCCATTTGAATCAACTTATTCAGATTAAACCCATTCATAACGAAATCCTTGCATTGACATCAGATGATTCTCTTAGCGCTCTATCTAGCTATAAGGACAACGGAAACAAAGAAAAGGGTTTTCAAGGTTAATTTTGCCATTTGAATCAACTTATTCAGATTGAACCCATTGATAACGAAATCCTTGCATTGACATCAGATGATTCTCTTAGCGCTCTATCTAGCTATAAGGACAACGGAAACAAAGAAAAGTGTTTTCAAGGTTAATTTTGCCATTTGAATCAACTTACTCAGATTAAACTGATTGATAACGAAATCCTTGCATTGACATCAGATGATTCTCTTAGCGCTCCATCTAGCTATAAGGACAACGGAAACAAAAAAGGGTTTTCAAGGTTAATTTTTGCCATTTGAATCAACTTATTCAGATTAAACCGATTGATAACAGAATCCTTGCATTGATAATTCTCTTAGTGATCTATCTAGCTATAAGGACAACGGAAACAAAGAAAAAGGGTTTCCAAGGTTAATTTTTGCCATTTGAATCAACTAATTCAGATTAAACCGATTGATAACAGAATCCTTGCATTGATAATTCTCTTAGTGATCTATCTAGCTATAAGGACAAGGGAAACAAAGAAAAAGGGTTTTGAAGGTTAATTTTTGCCATTTGAATCAACTTATTCAGATTAAACCGATTGATAACGAAATCCTCGATTGACATCAGATGATTCTCCTAGCGCTCTATCTAGCTATAAGGACAATGGAAACAAAGAAAAAGGGTTTTCAAGGTTAATTTTTGCCATTTGAATCAACTTATTCAGATTAAACCGATTGATAATGAAATCCTTGCATTGACATCAGATGATTCTCTTAGCGCTCTATCTAGCTATCAGGCCAACGGGAACAACGAAAAAGTGTTTTCAAGGTTAATTTTTGCCATTTGAATCAACTTATTCCGATTAAACCGATTCATAACGAAATCCTTGCATTGACATCAGATGATTCTCTTAGCGCTCTATCTAGCTATAAGGACAACGGAATCAAAGAAAAAGGGTTTTCAAGGTTAATTTTTGCCACTTGAATCAACTTATTCAGATTAAACCGATTGATAACAAAATCCTTGCATTGACATCGGATGATTCTCTTAGCGCTCTATCTAGCTATAAGGACAACGGAAACAAAGGAAAAGGGTTTTCAAGGTTAATTTTTGCCATTTGAATCAACTTATTCAGATTAAACCAATTGATAACAGAATCCTTGCATTGATAATTCTCTTAGTGATCTATCTAGCTATAAGGACAAGGAAACAAAGAAAAGGGTTTTGAAGGTTAATTTTGCCATTTGAATCAACTTATTCAGATTAAACCGATTGATAACGAAATCCTCGATTGACATCAGATGATTCTCCTAGCGCTCTATCTAGCTATAAGGACAATGGAAACAAAGAAAAGGGTTTTCAAGGTTAATTTTGCCATTTGAATCAACTTATTCAGATTAAACCGATTGATAATGAAATCCTTGCATTGACATCAGATGATTCTCTTAGCGCTCTATCTAGCTATCAGGCCAACGGGAACAACGAAAAAGTGTTTTCAAGGTTAATTTTTGCCATTTGAATCAACTTATTCCGATTAAACCGATTCATAACGAAATCCTTGCATTGACATCAGATGATTCTCTTAGCGCTCTATCTAGCTATAAGGACAACGGAATCAAAGAAAAAGGGTTTTCAAGGTTAATTTTTGCCACTTGAATCAACTTATTCAGATTAAACCGATTGATAACAAAATCCTTGCATTGACATCGGATGATTCTCTTAGCGCTCTATCTAGCTATAAGGACAACGGAAACAAAGGAAAAGGGTTTTCAAGGTTAATTTTTGCCATTTGAATCAACTTATTCCGATTAAACCGATTGATAACTAAATCCTTGCATTGACATCAGGTGATTCTCTTAGCGCTCTATCTAGCTATAAGGACAACGGAAACAAAGAAAAAGGGTTTTCAAGGTTAATTTTTGCCATTTGAATCAACTTATTCAGATTAAACCCATTCATAACGAAATCCTTGCATTGACATCAGATGATTCTCTTAGCGCTCTATCTAGCTATAAGGACAACGGAAACAAAGAAAAAGGGTTTTCAAGGTTAATTTTTGCCATTTGAATCAACTTATTCAGATTGAACCCATTGATAACGAAATCCTTGCATTGACATCAGATGATTCTCTTAGCGCTCTATCTAGCTATAAGGACAACGGAAACAAAGAAAAGTGTTTTCAAGGTTAATTTTGCCATTTGAATCAACTTACTCAGATTAAACTGATTGATAACGAAATCCTTGCATTGACATCAGATGATTCTCTTAGCGCTCCATCTAGCTATAAGGACAACGGAAACAAAAAAAAGGGTTTTCAAGGTTAATTTTTGCCATTTGAATCAACTTATTCAGATTAAACCGATTGATAACAGAATCCTTGCATTGATAATTCTCTTAGTGATCTATCTAGCTATAAGGACAACGGAAACAAAGAAAAAGGGTTTCCAAGGTTAATTTTTGCCATTTGAATCAACTAATTCAGATTAAACCGATTGATAACAGAATCCTTGCATTGATAATTCTCTTAGTGATCTATCTAGCTATAAGGACAAGGGAAACAAAGAAAAAGGGTTTTGAAGGTTAATTTTTGCCATTTGAATCAACTTATTCAGATTAAACCGATTGATAACGAAATCCTCGATTGACATCAGATGATTCTCTTAGCGCTCTATCTAGCTATAAGGACAACGGAAACAAAGAAAAAGGGTTTTCAAGGTTAATTTTTGCCATTTGAATCAACTTATTCAGATTAAACCGATTGATAACGAAATCCTTGCATTGACATCAGATGATCCCTTACATGTCTTTTTCTTAAGGAACACCTTTAAAAGGAACTCAAGGCTGAAAATTCACAAACAATTAAGGAACTTTAAGGAGGGGGGCTTTGGTGGGTATCAAAACCCGAAAATGTGGAAGAAAATTGGGACAAACCCGAAAACCCGGATGACCTTAGTTTCAACTACCGTTTTAAGAAGTTTACACATTGATATTCTTTGCAAGGTGTAAAACTCGAAAACCCGAGGTTTTTACTGATTTTCCCCTCAATACCCGATACCCGAGCTAGAAAATTGCCTGTTAAATATACTTGACCCGAAAACCGGCACAATTTTTGGAAAACCTGAAAACCCGAGGTCAAAATGGGCCAAACCCGCAACCCGTGAAATCCTAAAGCCCCCCTCTTTAAGGAACTATCGCCACTCCGATGAAAAACTAAGAAGCTCTTTTTTAAAGAACAAGGCGGTTTGTAGGAAAAAGGAGCAGAAGTACAATATATTTTTCATCGTTCTTCCCAGAAAGGCTCCATTTATACTTAAAGTTTAGAAATGAAGAATAGTTTATATGGATTTGCTGTAAAAATTAGTATTTATACATATCCCACGACAAGGAACAGTATAAGGAACTTTCAGCATCATTTTGTTGAAAGATAAAGGAACTCCAACCTCAACACAGACAAAAGGTTCCTTATAAAAAAAACGTGTAGTGCTATCTCTTTAGAGGCAATGAAAACCAAGAAAAAGTGTTTTCAAGGTTAATCTTTGCCATTTGAATCAACTTATTCAGATTAAACCGATTGATAACGAAATCCTTGCATTGAAAACGGATGATTCTCTTAGTACTCTATCTAGCTATAAGGCCAACGGAAACAAAGAAAACGAGTTTTCAAGGTTAATTTTTGCCATTTGAATCAACTTATTCAGATTAAACCGATTGATAACGAAATCCTTGCATTGACATCAGATGATTCTCTTAGCGCTCTATCTAGCTATAAGGACAACGGAAACAAAGAAAAAGTGTTTTCAAGGTTAATTTTTGCCATTTGAATCAACTTACTCAGATTAAACTGATTGATAACGAAATCCTTGCATTGACATCAGATGATTCTCTTAGCGCTCCATCTAGCTATAAGGACAACGGAAACAAAAAAAGGGTTTTCAAGGTTAATTTTTGCCATTTGAATCAACTTATTCAGATTAAACCGATTGATAACGAAATCCTCGATTGACATCAGATGATTCTCTTAGCGCTCTATCTAGCTATAAGGACAACGGAAACAAAGAAAAAGGGTTTTCAAGGTTAATTTTTGCCATTTGAATCAACTTATTCAGATTAAACCGATTGATAACGAAATCCTTGCATTGACATCAGATGATCCCTTACATGTCTTTTTCTTAAGGAACACCTTTAAAAGGAACTCAAGGCTGAAAATTCACAAACAATTAAGGAACTTTAAGGAGGGGGGCTTTGGTGGGTATCAAAACCCGAAAATGTGGAAGAAAATTGGGACAAACCCGAAAACCCGGATGACCTTAGTTTCAACTACCGTTTTAAGAAGTTTACACATTGATATTCTTTGCAAGGTGTAAAACTCGAAAACCCGAGGTTTTTACTGATTTTCCCCTCAATACCCGATACCCGAGCTAGAAAATTGCCTGTTAAATATACTTGACCCGAAAACCGGCACAATTTTTTGGAAAAACCTGAAAACCCGAGGTCAAAATGGGCCAAACCCGCAACCCGTGAAATCCTAAAGCCCCCCTCTTTAAGGAACTATCGCCACTCCGATGAAAAACTAAGAAGCTCTTTTTAAAGAACAAGGCGGTTTGTAGGAAAAGGAGCAGAAGTACAATATATTTTTCATCGTTCTTCCCAGAAAGGCTCCATTTATACTTAAAGTTTAGAAATGAAGAATAGTTTATATGGATTTGCTGTAAAAATTAGTATTTATACATATCCCACGACAAGGAACAGTATAAGGAACTTTCAGCATCATTTTGTTGAAAGATAAAGGAACTCCAACCTCAACACAGACAAAAGGTTCCTTATAAAAAAAACGTGTAGTGCTATCTCTTTAGAGGCAATGAAAACCAAGAAAAAGTGTTTTCAAGGTTAATCTTTGCCATTTGAATCAACTTATTCAGATTAAACCGATTGATAACGAAATCCTTGCATTGAAAACGGATGATTCTCTTAGTACTCTATCTAGCTATAAGGCCAACGGAAACAAAGAAAACGAGTTTTCAAGGTTAATTTTTGCCATTTGAATCAACTTATTCAGATTAAACCGATTGATAACAAAATCCTTGCATTGACATCAGATGATTCTCTTAGCGCTCTATCTAGCTATAAGGACAACGGAAACAAAGAAAAAGGGTTTTAAAGGTTAATTTTTGCCATTTGAATCAACTTATTCAGATTAAACCGATTGATAACAAAATCCTTGCATTGACATCGAATGATTCTCTTAGTGCTGTATCTAGCTATAAGGACGACGGAAACAAAAAAAGGGTTTTCAAGGTTAATTTTTGCCATTTGAATCAACTTATTCAGATTAAACCGATTGATAACAGAATCCTTGCATTGATAATTCTCTTAGTGATCTATCCAGCTATAAGGACAACGGAAACAAAGAAAAAGGGTTTTCAAGGTTAATTTTTGCCATTTGAATCAACTTATTCAGATTAAACCGATTGATAAAAGAATCCTTGCATTGATAATTCTCTTAGTGATCTATCTAGCTATAAGGAAAACGGAAACAAAGAAAAAGGGTTTTCAAGGTTAATTTTTGCCATTTGAATCAACTTATTCAGATTAAACCGATTGGTAACGAAATCTTCCTGCGAGACAACAAACACAAAGGAAAGGTAAGGGAAGGTAAGCATTCCCCACGACCCCCCAGCCAAACAAAGACGACGCATTCTCCTGGTAGTATTAAACCCTGTTAAAGCTTTGCTCTAACCGGCACTTAAACCGATTCATAACGGAATCCTTGCATTGACATCACATGATCCCTTACATGTCTTTTTCTTAAGGAACACATTTAAAAGGAACTCAAGGCTGAAAATTCACAAACAATTAAGGAACTTTAAGGAGGGGGGCTTTGGTGGGTATCAAAACCTGAAAACGAGGAAGAAAATTAGGACACACCAGAAAACCCGGATGACCTTAGTTTCAACAACCGTTTTAAGAAGTTTACATTGATATTCTTTTCAAGGTGTAAAACTCGAAAACCGAGGTTTTACTGATTTTCCCTCAATACCCGATACCGAGCTAGAAAATTGCCTGTTAAATATACTTGACCCGAAAACCGGCACAATTTTTGGAAAACCCGAAAACCCGAGGTCAAAATGGGCCAAACCCACAACCCATGAAATCCTAAAGCCCCCTCTTTAAGGAACTATCGCCACTCCGATGAAAAACTTAGAAGCTCTTTTTAAAGAACAAGGCGGTTTGTAGGAAAAGGAGCAGAAGTACAATATATTTTTCATCGTTCTTCCCAGAAAGGCTCCCTTTATACTTAAAGTTTAGAAATGAACAATAGTTTATATGGATTTGCTGTAAAAATTAGTATTTATACATATCCCACGACAAGGAACAGTATAAGGAACTTTCAGCCTCATTTTGTTGAAAAATAAAGGAACTCCAACCTCAACACAGACCGAGATTCCTTATAAAAAAAACGTGTAGTGCTATCTCTTTAAGGGCAATGAAAACCAAGAAAAAGTGTTTTCAAAGTTAATCTTTGCCATTTGAATCAACTTATTCAGGTTAAACCAATTGATAACGAAATCTTTGAATTGACAACAGATGATTCTCTTAGTGCTCTATCTAGCTATAAGGACAACGCAAACAAAGAAAAAGGGTTTTCAAGGTTAATTTTTGCTCTTTGAATCAACTTATTCCGATTAATCCGATGGATAACGAAATCCTTGCATTGACACCGGATGATTCTCTTAGCGCTCTATCTAGCTATAAGGACAATGGAAACAAAGAAAAAGTGTTTTCAAGGTTAACTTTTGCCATTTGAATCAACTTATTCAGATTAAACCGATTGATAACGAAATCCTTGCATTGACATCAGATGATTCTCTTAGCGCTCTATCTAGCTATAAGGACAACGGAAACAAAGAAAAAGGGTTTTCAAGGTTAATTTTTGCCATTTGAATCAACTTATTCAGATTAAACCGATTGATAACAAAATCCTTGCATTGACATCGGATGATTCTCTTAGCGCTCTATCTAGCTATAAGGACAACTGAAACAAAGAAAAGGGTTTTCAAGGTTAATTTTTGCCATTTGAATCAACTAATTCAGATTAAACCGATTGATAACAGAATCCTTGCATTGATAATTCTCTTAGTGATCTATCTAGCTATAAGGACAACGGAAACAAAGAAAAGGGTTTTGAAGGTTAATTTTGCCATTTGAATCAACTTATTCAGATTAAACCGATTGATAACGAAATCCTTGATTGACATCAGATGATTCTCCTAGCGCTCTATCTAGCTATAAGGACAATGGAAACAAAGAAAAGGGTTTTCAAGGTTAATTTTGCCATTTGAATCAACTTATTCAGATTAAACCGATTGATAATGAAATCCTTGCATTGACATCAGATGATTCTCTTAGCGCTCTATCTAGCTATCAGGCCAACGGGAACAACGAAAAAGTGTTTTCAAGGTTAATTTTTGCCATTTGAATCAACTTATTCCGATTAAACCGATTCATAACGAAATCCTTGCATTGACATCAGATGATTCTCTTAGCGCTTTTTCTAGCTATAAGGACAACGGAATCAAAGAAAAAGGGTTTTCAAGGTTAATTTTTGCCACTTGAATCAACTTATTCAGATTAAACCGATTGATAACAAAATCCTTGCATTGACATCGGATGATTCTCTTAGCGCTCTATCTAGCTATAAGGACAACGGAAACAAAGGAAAAGGGTTTTCAAGGTTAATTTTTGCCATTTGAATCAACTTATTCCGATTAAACCGATTGATAACTAAATCCTTGCATTGACATCAGGTGATTCTCTTAGCGCTCTATCTAGCTATAAGGACAACGGAAACAAAGAAAAGGGTTTTCAAGGTTAATTTTGCCATTTGAATCAACTTATTCAGATTAAACCCATTCATAACGAAATCCTTGCATTGACATCAGATGATTCTCTTAGCGCTCTATCTAGCTATAAGGACAACGGAAACAAAGAAAAGGGTTTTCAAGGTTAATTTTTGCCATTTGAATCAACTTATTCAGATTGAACCCATTGATAACGAAATCCTTGCATTGACATCAGATGATTCTCTTAGCGCTCTATCTAGCTATAAGGACAACGGAAACAAAGAAAAAGTGTTTTCAAGGTTAATTTTTGCCATTTGAATCAACTTACTCAGATTAAACTGATTGATAACGAAATCCTTGCATTGACATCAGATGATTCTCTTAGCGCTCCATCTAGCTATAAGGACAACGGAAACAAAAAAAGGGTTTTCAAGGTTAATTTTTGCCATTTGAATCAACTTATTCAGATTAAACCGATTGATAACAGAATCCTTGCATTGATAATTCTCTTAGTGATCTATCTAGCTATAAGGACAACGGAAACAAAGAAAAAGGGTTTCCAAGGTTAATTTTTGCCATTTGAATCAACTAATTCAGATTAAACCGATTGATAACAGAATCCTTGCATTGATAATTCTCTTAGTGATCTATCTAGCTATAAGGACAAGGGAAACAAAGAAAAAGGGTTTTGAAGGTTAATTTTTGCCATTTGAATCAACTTATTCCGATTAAACCGATTCATAACGAAATCCTTGCATTGACATCAGATGATTCTCTTAGCGCTCTATCTAGCTATAAGGACAACGGAATCAAAGAAAAAGGGTTTTCAAGGTTAATTTTTGCCACTTGAATCAACTTATTCAGATTAAACCGATTGATAACAAAATCCTTGCATTGACATCGGATGATTCTCTTAGCGCTCTATCTAGCTATAAGGACAACGGAAACAAAGGAAAAGGGTTTTCAAGGTTAATTTTTGCCATTTGAATCAACTTATTCCGATTAAACCGATTGATAACTAAATCCTTGCATTGACATCAGGTGATTTTCTTAGCGCTCTATCTAGCTATAAGGACAACGGAAACAAAGAAAAAGGGTTTTCAAGGTTAATTTTTGCCATTTGAATCAACTTATTCAGATTAAACCCATTCATAACGAAATCCTTGCATTGACATCAGATGATTCTCTTAGCGCTCTATCTAGCTATAAGGACAACGGAAACAAAGAAAAAGGGTTTTCAAGGTTAATTTTTGCCATTTGAATCAACTTATTCAGATTGAACCCATTGATAACGAAATCCTTGCATTGACATCAGATGATTCTCTTAGCGCTCTATCTAGCTATAAGGACAACGGAAACAAAGAAAAAGTGTTTTCAAGGTTAATTTTTGCCATTTGAATCAACTTACTCAGATTAAACTGATTGATAACGACGAAATCCTTGCATTGACATCAGATGATTCTCTTAGCGCTCTATCTAGCTATAAGGACAACGGAAACAAAGAAAAAGGGTTTTCAAGGTTAATTTTTGCCATTTGAATCAACTTATTCAGATTGAACCCATTGATAACGAAATCCTTGCATTGACATCAGATGATTCTCTTAGCGCTCCATCTAGCTATAAGGACAACGGAAACAAAAAAAAGGGTTTGCAAGGTTAATTTTTGCCATTTGAATCAACTTATTCAGATTAAACCGATTGATAACAGAATCCTTGCATTGATAATTCTCTTAGTGATCTATCTAGCTATAAGGACAACGGAAACAAAGAAAAAGGGTTTCCAAGGTTAATTTTTGCCATTTGAATCAACTAATTCAGATTAAACCGATTGATAACAGAATCCTTGCATTGATAATTCTCTTAGTGATCTATCTAGCTATAAGGACAAGGGAAACAAAGAAAAAGGGTTTTGAAGGTTAATTTTTGCCATTTGAATCAACTTATTCAGATTAAACCGATTGATAACGAAATCCTCGATTGACATCAGATGATTCTCTTAGCGCTCTATCTAGCTATAAGGACAACGGAAACAAAGAAAAAGGGTTTTCAAGGTTAATTTTTGCCATTTGAATCAACTTATTCAGATTAAACCCATTCATAACGAAATCCTTGCATTGACATCAGATGATTCTCTTAGCGCTCTATCTAGCTATAAGGACAACGGAAACAAAGAAAAAGGGTTTTCAAGGTTAATTTTTGCCATTTGAATCAACTTATTCAGATTGAACCCATTGATAACGAAATCCTTGCATTGACATCAGATGATTCTCTTAGCGCTCTATCTAGCTATAAGGACAACGGAAACAAAGAAAAAGTGTTTTCAAGGTTAATTTTTGCCATTTGAATCAACTTACTCAGATTAAACTGATTGATAACGACGAAATCCTTGCATTGACATCAGATGATTCTCTTAGCGCTCTATCTAGCTATAAGGACAACGGAAACAAAGAAAAAGGGTTTTCAAGGTTAATTTTTGCCATTTGAATCAACTTATTCAGATTGAACCCATTGATAACGAAATCCTTGCATTGACATCAGATGATTCTCTTAGCGCTCCATCTAGCTATAAGGACAACGGAAACAAAAAAAAGGGTTTGCAAGGTTAATTTTTGCCATTTGAATCAACTTATTCAGATTAAACCGATTGATAACAGAATCCTTGCATTGATAATTCTCTTAGTGATCTATCTAGCTATAAGGACAACGGAAACAAAGAAAAAGGGTTTCCAAGGTTAATTTTTGCCATTTGAATCAACTAATTCAGATTAAACCGATTGATAACAGAATCCTTGCATTGATAATTCTCTTAGTGATCTATCTAGCTATAAGGACAAGGGAAACAAAGAAAAAGGGTTTTGAAGGTTAATTTTTGCCATTTGAATCAACTTATTCAGATTAAACCGATTGATAACGAAATCCTCGATTGACATCAGATGATTCTCTTAGCGCTCTATCTAGCTATAAGGACAACGGAAACAAAGAAAAAGGGTTTTCAAGGTTAATTTTTGCCATTTGAATCAACTTATTCAGATTAAACCGATTGATAACGAAATCCTTGCATTGACATCAGATGATCCCTTACATGTCTTTTCTTAAGGAACACCTTTAAAAGGAACTCAAGGCTGAAAATTCACAAACAATTAAGGAACTTTAAGGAGGGGGGCTTTGGTGGGTATCAAAACCCGAAAATGTGGAAGAAAATTGGGACAAACCCGAAAACCCGGATGACCTTAGTTTCAACTACCGTTTAAGAAGTTTACATTGATATTCTTTGCAAGGTGTAAAACTCGAAAACCCGAGGTTTTTACTGATTTTCCCCTCAATACCCAATACCCGAGCTAGAAAATTGCCTGTTAAATATACTTGACCCGAAAACCGGCACAATTTTTTGGAAAAACCTGAAAACCCGAGGTCAAAATGGGCCAAACCCGCAACCCGTGAAATCCTAAAGCCCCCCTCTTTAAGGAACTATCGCCACTCCGATGAAAAACTAAGAAGCTCTTTTTTAAAGAACAAGGCGGTTTGTAGGAAAAAGGAGCAGAAGTACAATATATTTTTCATCGTTCTTCCCAGAAAGGCTCCATTTATACTTAAAGTTTAGAAATGAAGAATAGTTTATATGGATTTGCTGTAAAAATTAGTATTTATACATATCCCACGACAAGGAACAGTATAAGGAACTTTCAGCATCATTTTGTTGAAAGATAAAGGAACTCCAACCTCAACACAGACAAAAGGTTCCTTATAAAAAAAAACGTGTAGTGCTATCTCTTTAGGGGCAATGAAAACCAAGAAAAATTGTTTTCAAGGTTAATCTTTGCCATTTGAATCAACTTATTCAGATTAAACCGATTGATAACGAAATCCTTGCATTGAAAACGGATGATTCTCTTAGTACTCTATCTAGCTATAAGGCCAACGGAAACAAAGAAAAAGAGTTTTCAAGGTTAATTTTTGCCATTTGAATCAACTTCTTCAGATTAAACCGATTGATAACAAAATCCTTGCATTGACATCAGATGATTCTCTTAGCGCTCTATCTAGCTATAAGGACAACGGAAACAAAGAAAAAGGGTTTTCAAGGTTAATTTTTGCCATTTGAATCAACTTATTCAGATTAAACCGATTGATAACAAAATCCTTGCATTGACATCGGATGATTCTCTTAGTGCTGTATCTAGCTATAAGGACGACGGAAACAAAAAAAAGGGTTTTCAAGGTTAATTTTTGCCATTTGAATCAACTTATTCAGATTAAACCGATTGATAACATAATCCTTGCATTGATAATTCTCTTAGTGATCTATCTAGCTATAAGGACAACGGAAACAAAGAAAAAGGGTTTTCAAGGTTAATTTTTGCCATTTGAATCAACTTATTCAGATTAAACCGATTGATAAAAGAATCTTTGCATTGATAATTCTCTTAGTGATCTATCTAGCTATAAGGAAAACGGAAACAAAGAAAAGGGTTTTCAAGGTTAATTTTGCCATTTGAATCAACTTATTCAGATTAAACCGATTGGTAACGAAATCTTCCTGTGAGACAACAAACACAAAGGAAAGGTAAGGGAAGGTAAGCATTCCCCACGACCCCCCAGCCAAACAAAGACGACGCATTCTCCTGGTAGTATTAAACCCTGTTAAAGCTTTGCTCTAACCGGCACTTAAACCGATTCATAACGGAATCCTTGCATTGACATCACATGATCCCTTACATGTCTTTTTCTTAAGGAACACATTTAAAAGGAACTCAAGGCTGAAAATTCACAAACAATTAAGGAACTTTAAGGAGGGGGGCTTTGGTGGGTATCAAAACCTGAAAACGAGGAAGAAAATTAGGACACACCAGAAAACCCGGATGACCTTAGTTTCAACAACCGTTTTAAGAAGTTTACACAGTGATATTCTTTTCAAGGTGTAAAACTCGAAAACCCGAGGTTTTTACTGATTTTCCCCTCAATACCCGATACCCGAGCTAGAAAATTGCCTGTTAAATATACTTGACCCGAAAACCGGCACAATTTTTTGGAAAAACCCGAAAACCCGAGGTCAAAATGGGCCAAACCCACAACCCATGAAATCCTAAAGCCCCCCTCTTTAAGGAACTATCGCCACTCCGATGAAAAACTTAGAAGCTCTTTTTTAAAGAACAAGGCGGTTTGTAGGAAAAAGGAGCAGAAGTACAATATATTTTTCATCGTTCTTCCCAGAAAAGCTCCCTTTATACTTAAAGTTTAGAAATGAAGAATAGTTTATATGGATTTGCTGTAAAAATTAGTATTTATACATATCCCACGACAAGGAACAGTATAAGGAACTTTCAGCCTCATTTTGTTGAAAAATAAAGGAACTCCAACCTCAACACAGACCGAGATTCCTTATAAATTGCTATCTCTTTAAGGGCAATGAAAACCAAGAAAAAGTGTTTTCAAAGTTAATCTTTGCCATTTGAATCAACTTATTCAGGTTAAACCAATTGATAACGAAATCTTTGAATTGACAACGGATGATTCTCTTAGTGCTCTATCTAGCTATAAGGACAACGCAAACAAAGAAAAAGGGTTTTCAAGGTTAATTTTTGCTCTTTGAATCAACTTATTCCGATTAATCCGATGGATAACGAAATCCTTGCATTGACACCGGATGATTCTCTTAGCGCTCTATCTAGCTATAAGGACAATGGAAACAAAGAAAAAGTGTTTTCAAGGTTAACTTTTGCCATTTGAATCAACTTATTCAGATTAAACCGATTGATAACGAAATCCTTGCATTGACATCAGATGATTCTCTTAGCGCTCTATCTAGCTATAAGGACAACGGAAACAAAGAAAAAGGGTTTTCAAGGTTAATTTTGCCATTTGAATCAACTTATTCAGATTAAACCGATTGATAACAAAATCCTTGCATTGACATCGGATGATTCTCTTAGCGCTCTATCTAGCTATAAGGACAACTGAAACAAAGAAAAAGGGTTTTCAAGGTTAATTTTTGCCATTTGAATCAACTAATTCAGATTAAACCGATTGATAACAGAATCCTTGCATTGATAATTCTCTTAGTGATCTATCTAGCTATAAGGACAACGGAAACAAAGAAAAAGGGTTTTGAAGGTTAATTTTTGCCATTTGAATCAACTTATTCAGATTAAACCGATTGATAACGAAATCCTTGATTGACATCAGATGATTCTCCTAGCGCTCTATCTAGCTATAAGGACAATGGAAACAAAGAAAAAGGGTTTTCAAGGTTAATTTTTGCCATTTGAATCAACTTATTCAGATTAAACCGATTGATAACTAAATCCTTGCATTGACATCAGGTGATTCTCTTAGCGCTCTATCTAGCTATAAGGACAACGGAAACAAAGAAAAAGGGTTTTCAAGGTTAATTTTTGCCATTTGAATCAACTTATTCAGATTAAACCCATTCATAACGAAATCCTTGCATTGACATCAGATGATTCTCTTAGCGCTCTATCTAGCTATAAGGACAACGGAAACAAAGAAAAAGGGTTTTCAAGGTTAATTTTTGCCATTTGACTCAACTTATTCAGATTAAACCCATTGATAACGAAATCCTTGCATTGACATCAGATGATTCTCTTAGCGCTCTATCTAGCTATAAGGACAACGGAAACAAAGAAAAAGTGTTTTCAAGGTTAATTTTTGCCATTTGAATCAACTTACTCAGATTAAACTGATTGATAACGAAATCCTTGCATTGACATCAGATGATTCTCTTAGCGCTCTATCTAGCTATAAGGCCAACGGGAACAAAGAAAAAGGGTTTTCAAGGTTAATTTTTGCCATTTGAATCAACTTATTCAGATTAAACCGATTGATAACGAAATCCTCGCATTGACATCAGATGATTCTCTTAGGGCTCTATCTAGCTACAAGGACAACGGAAACAAAGAAAAAGGGTTTTCAAAGTTAATTTTTGCCATTTGAATCAACTTATTCAGATTAAACCGATTGATAACAAAATCCTTGCATTGACATCGAATGATTCTCTTAGTGCTGTATCTAGCTATAAGGACGACGGAAACAAAAAAAGGGTTTTCAAGGTTAATTTTTGCCATTTGAATCAACTTATTCAGATTAAACCGATTGATAACAGAATCCTTGCATTGATAATTCTCTTAGTGATCTATCCAGCTATAAGGACAACGGAAACAAAGAAAAAGGGTTTTCAAGGTTAATTTTTGCCATTTGAATCAACTTCTTCAGATTAAACCGATTGATAACTAAATCCTTGCATTGACATCAGGTGATTCTCTTAGCGCTCTATCTAGCTATAAGGACAACGGAAACAAAGAAAAAGGGTTTTCAAGGTTAATTTTTGCCATTTGAATCAACTTATTCAGATTAAACCCATTCATAACGAAATCCTTGCATTGACATCAGATGATTCTCTTAGCGCTCTATCTAGCTATAAGGACAACGGAAACAAAGAAAAAGGGTTTTCAAGGTTAATTTTGCCATTTGACTCAACTTATTCAGATTAAACCCATTGATAACGAAATCCTTGCATTGACATCAGATGATTCTCTTAGCGCTCTATCTAGCTATAAGGACAACGGAAACAAAGAAAAAGTGTTTTCAAGGTTAATTTTTGCCATTTGAATCAACTTACTCAGATTAAACTGATTGATAACGAAATCCTTGCATTGACATCAGATGATTCTCTTATCGCTCTATCTAGCTATAAGGCCAACGGGAACAAAGAAAAAGGGTTTTCAAGGTTAATTTTTGCCATTTGAATCAACTTATTCAGATTAAACCGATTGATAACGAAATCCTCGCATTGACATCAGATGATTCTCTTAGGGCTCTATCTAGCTACAAGGACAACGGAAACAAAGAAAAAGGGTTTTCAAAGTTAATTTTTGCCATTTGAATCAACTTATTCAGATTAAACCGATTGATAACAAAATCCGTGCATTGATAATTCTCTTAGTGATCTATCTAGCTATAAGGACAATGGAAACAAAGAAAAAGGGTTTTCAAGGTTAATTTTTGCCATTTGAATTAACTTATTCAGATTAAACCGATTGATAACAGAATCCTTGCATTGATAATTCTCTTAGTGATCTATCTAGCTATAAGGACAACAGAAACAAAGAAAAAGGGTTTTCAAGGTTAATTTTTGCCATTTGAATCAACTTATTCAGATTAAACCGATTGATAACGAAATCCTTGCATTGACACCGGATGATTCTCTTAGCGCTCTATCTAGCTATAAGAACAACGGAAACAAAGAAAAAGTGTTTTCAAGGTTAATTTTTGCCATTTGAATCAACTTATTCAGATTAAACCGATTGATAACGAAATCCTTGCATTGACATGAGATGATTCTCTTAGCGCTCTATCTAGCTGTAAGCCCAACGGAAACAAAGAAAAAGGGTTTTCAAGGTTAATTTTTGCCATTTGAATCAACTTATTCAGATTAAACCGATTGATAACAGAATCCTTGCATTGACATCAGATGATTCTCTTAGCGCTCTATCTAGCTATAAGGACAATGGAAACAAAGAAAAAAGGGTTTTCAAAGTTAATTTTTGCCATTTGAATCAACTTATTCAGATTAAACCGATTGATAACAAAATCCTTGCATTGATAATTCTCTTAGTGATCTATCTAACTATAAGGACAACGGAAACAAAGAAAAAGGGTTTTCAAGGTTAATTTTTGCCATTTGAATTAACTTATTCAGATTAAACCGATTGATAACAGAATCCTTGCATTGATAATTCTCTTAGTGATCTATCTAGCTATAAGGACAACAGAAACAAAGAAAAAGTGTTTTCAAGGTTAATTTTTGCCATTTGAATCAACTTATTCAGATTAAACTGATTGATAACGAAATCCTTGCATTGACATCAGATGATTCTCTTAGCGCTTTATCTAGCTATAAGCCCAACGGAAACAAAGAAAAAGGGTTTTCAAGGTTAATTTTTGCCATTTGAATCAACTTATTCAGATTAAACCGATTGATAACAGAATCCTTGCATTGACATCAGATGATTCTCTTAGCGCTCTATCTAGCTATAAGGACAACGGAAACAAAGAAAAAGGGTTTTCAAAGTTAATTTTTGCCATTTGAATCAACTTATTCAGATTAAACCGATTGATAACAAAATCCTTGCATTGATAATTCTCTTAGTGATCTATCTAGCTATAACGACAACGGAAACAAAGAAAAAGGGTTTTCAAGGTTAATTTTTGCCATTTGAATTAACTTATTCAGATTAAACCGATTGATAACAGAATCCTTGCATTGATAATTCTCTTAGTGATCTATCTAGCTATAAGGACAACAGAAACAAAGAAAAAGGGTTTTCAAGGTTAATTTTTGCCATTTGAATCAACTTATTCAGATTAAACCGATTGATAAGGAAATCCTTGCATTGACAACGGATGATTCTCTTAGCGCTCTATCTAGCTATAAGAACAACGAAAACAAAGAAAAAGTGTTTTCAAGGTTAATTTTTGCCATTTGAATCAACTTATTCAGATTAAACCGATTGATAACGAAATCCTTGCATTGACATCAGATGATTCTCTTAGCGCTCTATCTAGCTATAAGCCCAACGGAAACAAAGAAAAAGGGTTTTCAAGGTTAATTTTTGCCATTTGAATCAACTTATTCAGATTAAACCGATTGATAACAGAATCCTTGCATTGATAATTCTCTTAGTGATCTATCTAGCTATAAGGACAACGGAAACAAAGAAAAAGGGTTTTCAAGGTTAATTTTTGCCATTTGAATCAACTTATTCAGATTAAACCGATTGATAAAAGAATCCTTGCATTGATAATTCTCTTAGTGATCTATCTAGCTATAAGGAAAACGGAAACAAAGAAAAAGGGTTTTCAAGGTTAATTTTTGCCATTTGAATCAACTTATTCAGATTAAACCGATTGGTAACGAAATCTTCCTGTGAGACAACAAACACAAAGGAAAGGTAAGGGAAGGTAAGCATTCCCCACGACCCCCCAGCCAAACAAAGACGACGCATTCTCCTGGTAGTATTAAACCCTGTTAAAGCTTTGCTCTAACCGGCACTTAAACCGATTCATAACGGAATCCTTGCATTGACATCACATGATCCCTTACATGTCTTTTTCTTAAGGAACACATTTAAAAGGAACTCAAGGCTGAAAATTCACAAACAATTAAGGAACTTTAAGGAGGGGGGCTTTGGTGGGTATCAAAACCTGAAAACGAGGAAGAAAATTGGGACACACCAGAAAACCCGGATGACCTTAGTTTCAACAACCGTTTTAAGAAGTTTACACATTGATATTCTTTTCAAGGTGTAAAACTCGAAAACCCGAGGTTTTTACTGATTTTCCCCTCAATACCCGATACCCGAGCTAGAAAATTGCCTGTTAAATATAATTGACCCGAAAACCAGCACAATTTTTTGGAAAAACCCGAAAACCCGAGGTCAAAATGGGCCAAACCCACAACCCATGAAATCCTAAAGCCCCCCTCTTTAAGGAACTATCGCCACTCCGATGAAAAACTTAGAAGCTCTTTTTTAAAGAACAAGGCGGTTTGTAGGAAAAAGGAGCAGAAGTACAATATATTTTTCATCGTTCTTCCCAGAAAGGCTCCCTTTATACTTAAAGTTTAGAAATGAAGAATAGTTTATATGGATTTGCTGTAAAAATTAGTATTTATACATATCCCACGACAAGGAACAGTATAAGGAACTTTCAGCCTCATTTTGTTGAAAAATAAAGGAACTCCAACCTCAACACAGACCGAGATTCCTTATAAAAAAAACGTGTAGTGCTATCTCTTTAAGGGCAATGAAAACCAAGAAAAAGTGTTTTCAAAGTTAATCTTTGCCATTTGAATCAACTTATTCAGTTTAAACCAGTTGATAACGAAATCTTTGAATTGACAACGGATGATTCTCTTAGTGCTCTATCTAACTATAAGGACAACGCAAACAAAGAAAAAGGGTTTTCAAGGTTAATTTTTGCTATTTGAATCAACTTATTCCGATTAATCCGATGGATAACGAAATCCTTGCATTGACACCGGATGATTCTCTTAGCGCTCTATCTAGCTATAAGGACAATGGAAACAAAGAAAAAGTGTTTTCAAGGTTAACTTTTGCCATTTGAATCAACTTATTCAGATTAAACCGATTGATAACGAAATCCTTGCATTGACATCAGATGATTCTCTTAGCGCTCTATCTAGCTATAAGGACAACGGAAACAAAGAAAAAGGGTTTTCAAGGTTAATTTTTGCCATTTGAATCAACTTATTCAGATTAAACCGATTGATAACAAAATCCTTGCATTGACATCGGATGATTCTCTTAGCGCTCTATCTAGCTATAAGGACAACTGAAACAAAGAAAAAGGGTTTTCAAGGTTAATTTTTGCCATTTGAATCAACTTATTCAGATTAAACCGATTGATAACAGAATCCTTGCATTGATAATTCTCTTAGTGATCTATCTAGCTATAAGGACAACGGAAACAAAGAAAAAGGGTTTTGAAGGTTAATTTTTGCCATTTGAATCAACTTATTCAGATTAAACCGATTGATAACGAAATCCTTGATTGACATCAGATGATTCTCCTAGCGCTCTATCTAGCTATAAGGACAATGGAAACAAAGAAAAAGGGTTTTCAAGGTTAATTTTTGCCATTTGAATCAACTTATTCAGATGAAACCGATTGATAATGAAATCCTTGCATTGACATCAGATGATTCTCTTAGCGCTCTATCTAGCTATAAGGACAACGGAAACAAAGGAAAAGGGTTTTCAAGGTTAATTTTTGCCATTTGAATCAACTTATTCCGATTAAACCGATTGATAACTAAATCCTTGCATTGACATCAGGTGATTCTCTTAGCGCTCTATCTAGCTATAAGGACAACGGAAACAAAGAAAAAGGGTTTTCAAGGTTAATTTTTGCCATTTGAATCAAGTTATTCAGATTAAACTGATTGATAACGAAATCCTTGCATTGACATCAGATGATTCTCTTAGCGCTCTATCTAGCTATAAGGACAACGGAAACAAAGAAAAAGGGTTTTCAAGGTTAATTTTTGCCATTTGAATCAACTTATTCAGATTAAACCCATTGATAACGAAATCCTTGCATTGACATCAGATGATTCTCTTAGCGCTCTATCTAGCTATAAGGACAACGGAAACAAAGAAAAAGTGTTTTCAAGGTTAATTTTTGCCATTTGAATCAACTTACTCAGATTAAACCGATTGATAACGAAATCCTTGCATTGACATCAGATGATTCTCTTAGCGCTCTATCTAGCTATAAGGACAACGGAAACAAAGAAAAAGTGTTTTCAAGGTTAATTTTTGCCATTTGAATCAACTTACTCAGATTAAACCGATTGATAACGAAATCCTTGCATTGACATCAGATGATTCTCTTAGCGCTCTATCTAGCTATAAGGCCAACGGGAACAAAGAAAAAGGGTTTTCAAGGTTAATTTTTGCCATTTGAATCAACTTATTCAGATTAAACCGATTGATAACGAAATCCTTGCATTGACACCGGATGATTCTCTTAGCGCTCTATCTAGCTATAAGAACAACGGAAACAAAGAAAAAGTGTTTTCAAGGTTAATTTTTGCCATTTGAATCAACTTATTCAGATTAAACCGATTGATAACGAAATCCTTGCATTGACATCAGATGATTCTCTTAGCGCTCTATCTAGCTGTAAGCCCAACGGAAACAAAGAAAAAGGGTTTTCAAGGTTAATTTTTGTCATTTGAATCAACTTATTCAGATTAAACCGATTGATAACAGAATCCTTGCATTGACATCAGATGATTCTCTTAGCGCTCTATCTAGCTATAAGGACAACGGAAACAAAGAAAAAGGGTTTTCAAAGTTAATTTTTGCCATTTGAATCAACTTATTCAGATTAAACCGATTGATAACAAAATCCTTGCATTGATAATTCTCTTAGTGATCTATCTAGCTATAAGGACAACGGAAACAAAGAAAAAGGGTTTTCAAGGTTAATTTTTGCCATTTGAATTAACTTATTCAGATTAAACCGATTGATAACAGAATCCTTGCATTGATAATTCTCTTAGTGATCTATCTAGCTATAAGGACAACAGAAACAAAGAAAAAGGGTTTTCAAGGTTAATTTTTGCCATTTGAATCAACTTATTCAGATTAAACCGATTGATAAGGGAATCCTTGCATTGACACCGGATGATTCTCTTAGCGCTCTATCTAGCTATAAGAACAACGAAAACAAAGAAAAAGTGTTTTCAAGGTTAATTTTTGCCATTTGAATCAACTTATTCAGATTAAACCGATTGATAACGAAATCCTTGCATTGACATCAGATGATTCTTTTAGCGCTCTATCTAGCTATAAGCCCAACGGAAACAAAGAAAAAGGGTTTTCAAGGTTAATTTTTGCCATTTGAATCAACTTATTCAGATTAAACCGATTGATAACAGAATCCTTGCATTGATAATTCTCTTAGTGATCTATCTAGCTATAAGGACAACGGAAACAAAGAAAAAGGGTTTTCAAGGTTAATTTTTGCCATTTGAATCAACTTATTCAGATTAAACCGATTGATAACAGAATCCTTGCATTGACATCAGATGATTCTCTTAGCGCTCTATCTAGCTATAAGGACAACGGAAACAAAGAAAAAGGGTTTTCAAAGTTAATTTTTGCCATTTGAATCAACTTATTCCGATTAAACCGATTGATAACTAAATCCTTGCATTGACATCAGGTGATTCTCTTAGCGCTCTATCTAGCTATAAGGACAACGGAAACAAAGAAAAAGGGTTTTCAAGGTTAATTTTTGCCATTTGAATCAAGTTATTCAGATTAAACTGATTGATAACGAAATCCTTGCATTGACATCAGATGATTCTCTTAGCGCTCTATCTAGCTATAAGGACAACGGAAACAAAGAAAAAGGGTTTTCAAGGTTAATTTTTGCCATTTGAATCAACTTATTCAGATTAAACCCATTGATAACGAAATCCTTGCATTGACATCAGATGATTCTCTTAGCGCTCTATCTAGCTATAAGGACAACGGAAACAAAGAAAAGTGTTTTCAAGGTTAATTTTTGCCATTTGAATCAACTTACTCAGATTAAACCGATTGATAACGAAATCCTTGCATTGACATTAGATGATTCTCTTAGCGCTCTATCTAGCTATAAGGCCAACGGGAACAAAGAAAAAGGGTTTTCAAGGTTAATTTTTGCCATTTGAATCAACTTATTCAGATTAAACCGATTGATAACGAAATCCTTGCATTGACACCGGATGATTCTCTTAGCGCTCTATCTAGCTATAAGAACAATGGAAACAAAGAAAAAGTGTTTTCAAGGTTAATTTTTGCCATTTGAATCAACTTATTCAGATAAAACCGATTGATAACGAAATCCTTGCATTGACATCAGATGATTCTCTTAGCGCTCTATCTAGCTGTAAGCCCAACGGAAACAAAGAAAAAGGGTTTTCAAGGTTAATTTTTGCCATTTGAATCAACTTATTCAGATTAAACCGATTGATAACAGAATCCTTGCATTGACATCAGATGATTCTCTTAGCGCTCTATCTAGCTATAAGGACAACGGAAACAAAGAAAAAGGGTTTTCAAAGTTAATTTTTGCCATTTGAATCAACTTATTCAGATTAAACCGATTGATAACAAAATCCTTGCATTGATAATTCTCTTAGTGATCTATCTAGCTATAAGGACAACGGAAACAAAGAAAAGGGTTTTCAAGGTTAATTTTTGCCATTTGAATTAACTTATTCAGATTAAACCGATTGATAACAGAATCCTTGCATTGATAATTCTCTTAGTGATCTATCTAGCTATAAGGACAACAGAAACAAAGAAAAAGGGTTTTCAAGGTTAATTTTTGCCATTTGAATCAACTTATTCAGATTAAACCGATTGATAAGGAAATCCTTGCATTGACACCGGATGATTCTCTTAGCGCTCTATCTAGCTATAAGAACAACGAAAACAAAGAAAAAGTGTTTTCAAGGTTAATTTTTGCCATTTGAATCAACTTATTCAGATTAAACCGATTGATAACGAAATCCTTGCATTGACATCAGATGATTCTCTTAGCGCTCTATCTAGCTATAAGCCCAACGGAAACAAAGAAAAAGGGTTTTCAAGGTTAATTTTTGCCATTTGAATCAACTTATTCAGATTAAACCGATTGATAACAGAATCCTTGCATTGATAATTCTCTTAGTGATCTATCTAGCTATAAGGACAACGGAAACAAAGAAAAAGGGTTTTCAAGGTTAATTTTTGCCATTTGAATCAACTTATTCAGATTAAACCGATTGATAGCGAAATCCTTGCATTGACACCGGATGATTCTCTTAGTGCTCTATCTAGCTATAAGGACAACGGAAACAAAGAAAAAGTAATTGAAGAGAAGGCTTTAGCAGAGTAATTGCAAAGCGCAGTGTGAAAGATTAGTACATTGACAACGCTATCAAAAACAGTCATGCTGCAGCAAAGCTTTCCAAAATGATGGAGAGGGATACATTAAAAAACAGAATCAAATATGAAATAAGAAAGCTGCGTGCAAAAAAATGATCCTTCCTCAACAGCCAAAACTCACCTTTCAGTTTTAAACTTTTTTGCGTTCTCATTTACCATTACGACTAAGGTTAAGGATTAATGTTAGGTTTTTTGTTCCTGTTTGTTTCATTTTACATTACTCATTTGAGGCCCATTTTTATGGTTATCTTACTGTTTTTATTAAATTGTGATTTTGTCCTTAATTAAATGTCTTATATCTGCATTTTTCTAAAGCAATGATAACACAGTTAAAGTTTTCTTGTTTTGTAGTATTTTTAAAGCTTCATTGGAACAGACACTTGATGAACCCTTGGTTGCAAAATGGGATTTGTTCTTAACTTAGACTAAAAAGGCAAAGCTAAGATATTTAGTGCCTTACCTTACCTTTGCGGCCTAGTAACTTGTACATCTTTGCAATTGTTAGCATTCTAGCCGTCCTTAGTGCGATATCTTACCTTTGCGACCTAGTAAACCTGTATTTCTTAGCAATCGTTAGCATTCTAGCCGTCCTTAGCGCCATATCTTACCTTCGCAGCCTAGTAAACCTGTATATCTTAGCAGTCGTTAGCATTCAAGCCGTCCTTTGTGCCTTACCTTACCTTTGCGGCCTAGTAAACTTGTATATCTTAGCAATCGTTAGCATCTTAGCCGTCCTTAGTGCCATATCTTACCTTGGCTGACTAATAAACTTGTATATCTTTACAATCGTTAGCATCCTAGCCGTCTTCAGTGTCTTACCTTACCTTTGCGACCGATCCTTATAATCTGAGCCATCCCAACTACCTTGGTCTCCTAGAAAATTATTATGCCTAGTTTTTTTTTAAAATCATTGCCGTCCTATGTACAAAAATTAAGTTTTTATACCAATAAACAAGCTTTTCTGTGGTTGCAAGACAAATATTGCAAAATGCGACAAATGCTGCATTGACATCAAATGCTGTATGCAGCAAATGTCACATGCAAGATATTTATTATTCAAATATTTTCTCATAATTCTGTCTCTGACTCAACAACTTTTGCTCAGACATTAATTCAATGTATTCAAGCCTATTTTCGTAGTTTTTTTTTCATTACCACCTGGTAAAAAAGTGTTTAAAAAAAATGTTTTTAAAGGTACAAATATAGCAAATCTGTAACAATTGCTGCATTTGCACGTTTAGGGTTCGGTTAGGAAAAAACCTCATATCTTCCTTATCCGGGTTGATAATGATTTCATTTTTGCATTAAAACATTCATTAATAGTAGAGGAGCAAAATGTCCAATTTGAAAGTGGAAAAATGGTGAGTTTTTAGCTCAAAATTCATGATAAAGCAGAAAATGTAGAAATTCGCATATCCGAAAAAAATCTGAACGCGTTTCGACCAATACTACATAAATCAGCTGGTGATTTCTTTGAAGACAAAAAAAACACTGAATTTTTGGAAGTTGGTAAGTTGAGGTACACTTAATACATACATAGACAACAGCTGAAGGTAGTTTTGAACAAAGGAGAGGTATAAAAGGACTTTTCTTAAGCTTATCAATCATACTGTTACAATCGCTGCATTTGAGCTGATTTTTCGGGGATTATAGTGAAATAACAGGTCCTTGCTGAAAAGTAGGAAGGCCAAGATCCATATGCATATATCACATTCTGTCATTATTAAACCAATTAATTTTGATTCATCATGATTCATCTCATACTGAAAGCAGCATGCCCAAAGGCCTTGGGGAAGGCTTCCCAGGCTGCATTCCATGTATTAAGGCCCGATCATCTTATCTTTTAACTGCGATCTTTTATCTTTTGAGACGAGTGGGTCTCAAAAGAGAAAAAGAAACAATTCCTCTCTAGATGTACCCCTTTCTGTATTAGTAGCGGAAATGGAAGGCTATTTGAATATGCCTGCAATAGAGAGGAATGAAAGCCCATTTTTGTGGTGGAATCAGCACCATTCATCATTTCCACTTGTTGCAAAATTGGCAAAAAAATTCTTGTTCGCGCCAGCATCCAGTGTTGTTTCAGAGATACTGTTTTCCGAAGCAGGAAATATTTTTGAAGAAAAGAGGTCAAGGCTCTTTCCTCAAAATGGCGAGAAATCGCTTTTTTTACACCATAACCTTGGTAAACTTTGAACGCTATTCATAGCTTTTTGGAATTTTTGTTATTTCTTCTTTCTTATTATAATTAGCTGATTCATTATTTTAGCCTAGAGCCATATGGATATGTATTCCCTTGCATTCAAAACAGGCACTCCACAAGCCGGTGTGCATTGAGGACCCGCAGATGTTGAAAAGAGTACCTATTGGTTCAAAAGCTAAATGAAGAAAATTATCTTACTGTTGTTTCAATTTGGATGGTTTAGAGATTCACTATAATAGTTTTTTATAGTTTTTAACTATTAAACATTTTTGGAGGATATTTTCGTGCACTTTCTTGTGTTAGGGTCTTCATGAATTCCGGCAAAAATCTGGCTAAAATCTTCAAGATCCGGCCAGAACTGGATTTTGGAAAAAATGAAAATTCCAGCCGACCGGAATTCCGGTACACCCCTAAGCGCAGGCGGGAAAAAGTGTGGTGCTCCTCGAAAAATGTGTAATTTCACAAAGGAATGTTGTTGTTGAAATCTTATTGTTTAAAAGAGCAGGCGGGAAAAAGTGTGGCGCTCCTCGAAAAATGTGTAATTTCATAAAGGAACGACGTTGTTGTTGTAATCTTATTGTTCAAAAGTGCAGGCAGGAAAAAATGTGGCGCAAGGAGAAGTCAGAAGTACAAAGGAGTTAAACATATCTCGATGAATGCAATTAAAATGATAATGTTTACAAAAAGGGTGGAAAATATAAATTAGTGAATGAAATTAAGATCTAACTATTAGCCTTCTCCAAATTTAAGAGAAGATGCAGCAACGCCTGCAGAGGCTGTGCTGCGCAATCAATATTAAATTGGTTGTTGTTATTGTTGTTGTTGCTGACAGGATCGTGTTGCCACTGTCTTCTTCCTTGCCTTCCCCCTCTGTTTCGCTGTACTCTGGCCTCCTCTCTTTTGACAACGAACAGTTCTTCCTTATCCCTTAGAACAGAAATAAATGTCATAGGAATTACGAAGAAAGTGGATATCGTAATAAGCTAAAGTGGAAATCAGGGGAGGGGGGATGGGGTGTGGCGTAAGAGTGATAATGTTGAAAGATAATGTTGTTGTATAGATATAGATAATGATAGACAATTGATAGATAATGTTGTTGAATACAATTACCTTATTTGTTGTTCCGTCAACATAACTCGGTCCTCGTTAGCGAAAAGGAACCGAATATTATCCTCGATATGGAACTCCCTCGCCATCGCTCTTTTCAGCTGACCAATCGTGTGGAATATTAGACACTGAAAAGTGAAGAAAATGCAATAGAAAAGTTTAGAAGTGTAAAAATTTAACGGAAATGTGTATAGTGTAATAAGATAAAAAGAGTAAATAAAGTGTGGAATAAATAGAGTAGATAAAATGTTAAAAGGATGGTCAGTTGAAATGAAATAGAAGAAAATTATAACCTTGGTGTGGTCATCACAATGAATGATTTTCTGATTGTCTGGCATTTTTTTATTATTCTAATGAAATGAAAACGTGTTCTTCTCGTAGTTTCAAACGTGTTCTTCTCGTAGTTTGAAATGCAAATGCGTACCAAGAGTTTGTTGGTAAGAAGGCTTCTCTGTGGTAACGTTATTTGCTTGGCACTTGATATGTCAGACTTTGTGTACCCCCTCCCTCCTGTGAGAAAAGGCCCCCAGTACAGCCATGCTGAACTTTGCATTTCGTGCAGGGAAGGAAGACAGCATGTCAAAAGTACGGAAATGTGTAACAGGAATAAGTAATATTAATAGCAGTTGAGGACACACATGTATAGATGTGTGAAGGCAGTGAGCAGAACAATAAAAGATTAAGGATCAGGTGCTGAGGTGCGAGTTTTCACAAGAAGATGCAAACAGAATGTCCAGGTTAGAAATGAATGGGATGAAAGCTGCAAGCAGTACAGAGAGCGATATAATATTAGGGATGGGGTGTTGAGGCGTGAGTTTTAGATTGTCAGGAAATGGTTGTCAAGAAATGTACGCAATTCAATTAAATATTTGGCATGGTGCGATGTTTCAGTTTTCAGTTTCAGTTTCAGTTTTCATTGGTTTATCAATCAATCTCAAATACAATCTTAAATTATTACATAACATTACTACGATTACTAAGGTACGATTTGAACCAAGTGAGGGCAGTTTGTGTGTCCATGTGAAATGGACATGGATGTATTTGTGATTGAGGGAGCTATCGGGCTCAGTACTGGACAGATTTATTTGAGCCAACAACCGCTAGGGGCATCAGAGTTACTAAGAAAAAGTAAACAGTTTGGAGTTTCTATTTTCACACTGTGTTAGAAATTTAAGAAAAAGTAAACAATTATGAGTTCCTATTTTCGCAAATGAATGGGGAATCGTAAAGTAGAAATTCAAGAAAAGGGAAACACTTTGAAACCTATTTTTGCATATGCTAACAATGAATGGAGTTGCATGAAAAAAAAGTAGAAACAATAAGGAAATCGTAAAGTAGAAATTTTAGAAAGGTAAGGAAATGGTGAAGTAGAAATTTAAGAAAGGGAAAACAATTTTGAGTTGTTTAAGGAATCGAATTTAAATGACAACAATTTTGAGGGGAATCGATCCCCTGACCTTGTTGTTTCCAAACAGTTAGACAAACAAGCTGCGCTAAGCAAAGTGTGGATTACAATTTTGAGTTGTTTAAGGAATCGAATTTAAATGACAAAAATTTTAAATGACAAAAATTTTGAGGGGAATTGATCCCCTGACCTCGTTGTTTCCAAACAGTTAGACAAACACGCTGCGCTAAGCAAAGTGTCGATCATACTGAAGGAAATAAATTAGGACTACACATATACGAAATGGAATGCTTTTTAGTGTTCTATACCGGAAGAAATTATAGGAAACAAACCATTTTAGTCTTCTTGACTTGCCTTTCCTTTTTACAGAAACGTTTCTCAATAATATCGAAGAAATAAAAAAAAATAAAAAGCAACCTTACTCTCTGGAGGGGAATTGATCCCCTGACCTCGTTGTTTCCAAACAGTTGGAGAAACACGCCGCGCTAATCAAAGTGTCGAGGTGTCAAGAAGAAGGGATTAATTTGCAGCAAACACCTTGTTCTTTTGTTTTTAGTGGCACCAGACTGCCCAGATCAAAGAAGGGTTAGCCTCAAAAACCCAAGAAACGATAGCAGAAATGGGAAAATCAAGTTGCCATAGCAAAACTACCCCATGGGCGGCAGAGGAAGGTGCAAGAGCGAGCGCTGGATCTTGAAGACCCTAGGAGGTTGGTCTCTCACAAAATCGGTCTCCATGACTACTCCCGCTTTAGTATATGAGAGTAGCCCTTGCCCGTGTAAGACAACCGCCTCACGAGGACCACCGCCTTCGATGAACTCCGCCAATAACAACTTCCACGCTGTGCAATGAGGCTGCTATATTTGCTGTTAATGTAAATCTTTATCTTAATCTTAATGTGAGTATAGTCTTAATCTTAGTCTTCAACTTGAATGGAATCTTAATCTTAACTTCTACCTGAATTGGAATCTTAACGTTAATTTAAATCTAAATGTTAATGTTAATCAGAATCTAAATCTCAATTTTAATCTTAATCTTACTCTTAATGTTAATGTTAATGTTAATGTTAATCTTAGCCTTCGTAAATCTTGAACTCCATCTTAATATTAGTCTTAGTCTGTGTTAGTCTTGGTCTAAGTATCAGTCTTTCATTTCTGAACTTAAACTTAAAGTTATTCTTAATTTGTAAGCTGAAGCTCATTTTCAAATCAGTGTTAATCTGAACCTTTATGTTAATCCTGATGTAAATCTGAAATAACGTTGAAACTTACAATTAATGCTAATGTTGTTGTTTATCACCACATGCAATAATGTCACATGCAATAATGTCAATCTCAAACTTTATCATCATCTTAATTCATCTTCATACTCTTAGATGCCAAATAAACATCCCCTTGTTTATTAGTTTTGAGTTTTTCCCCCACCCACAAGGCCTTATTAGGACCCCCATTTATTAATTTTCAAAGAAACAATTTCACTTGTGAAAGGATGAAACTTAACTTAATATTTTTTCCCAAACCCCGGACCTTATAAGGACCCCTTGTTATTTAAAATTTTGAAAGAAATTCTCAGCCCCCCCCCATCGATTAGGACCCCTTGTTTATTTGGTACTTAAAGGTATTGGCCTTAATGTTAATATTAGTAAAAGTGAAACTAGTCTTTAATTTAAAATAAATGTCAATATTATTCTAGTTTCTTCAAATAAACGTCCCCCCGTTTATTAATTTTGAGTTTTTCCCCCACCCGCAGGGCCTTATTGGGACCCCCCATTTATTAATTTTTGAAGAAACAATTTCACTTGTGAAAGGATGAAACTACGCTCATTATTTTTCCCCAACCCCGGACCTTATAAGGACCCCTTGTTTTTTTAAAATTTAGAAAGAAATTCCCAGCCCCCCCCCATTGAATAGGACACTCTGTTTATTTGGTACCTAATGGCCTTAATGTTGATATTAGTAAAAGTGAAATTACTCTTTAATTTAAAATAAATGTCAATATTATTCTAATTTCTTCAACTACAATAAAACTTTAAATGAAAATCAAAGATGAAATTGGAATTAAATAAAAACCAGATGGAAATGAAAGTTAGTGTCGAGACATAAATTGAAAATAAATTTATAATTGAAAAGATATGAGAAAGAATAGATGTAAAGATTTGAGTCATTCCAAAAAGCATTCTAGATTTGTCAAAGGGACTTTAAGACATTGAAAAGAATTATAAACTATTTAAATCACAAAAACAAAAACATCAAAAATTTTCCATGGAGGGGATTTGAACTCCAGCCACCCTGGGTAGAAGGCAAGCATTTAACCACTCGACTACACAGCCGTATTGCTTAGAAGAGGATAAACTCCTAGTGGTTCTTGAATTCATGCAAGGGAACAACAAAACACCATAAAAAATGTCTAACTAACTTAAAAATTACACCAAAGGTAAATATTTGTTGCCAGACGTCTCCTCAGCCTTGGGAAAACATTTTCAACACGAAAATGACAGAAATAAAAAAATTCGAAAGGAAAAGATTTTCCCCTGAGGGGAGTCGAACTCCCAACTCTGCATCTCAGCTCCCGAGACACGCCACTTTACCGACCGTGCTACAGTGCCTTGTTGCGTTTCAGTGATAATCCTCCTACAGAAAACAATTGGGCCATGGTTAAAACAGTCACCAATGACGCACTTCAAAGAAGTGTTAGCCCCAATTACCCCAGAAGCGAAGGCAGTTCGCAAAAAACGAAAGGGTGATGACACGCCTACCTCAGAGTCGGCAGAGCAGCAAAAAAGAGGGAAAGCCGTGCCACTGGCCACTTTGGTGCAAATGCTAAGACAATATCGGTTTCCATGACTACTCCCATTTTAGTATACAGAGAGAAGCCAAAGTGTCTATATGTAATATAGATGTAGGCTTGTCTATGTTAGGCCAAAAACTGCCAAAAAAGGAAAACCCAAAAAAGAGCAAGACTATCAATGGCCTAGATCAACAACAATAAGAAAAGATCTATCTAGACATTACGGGCTTGAAGTCAACAAAATAAGCTTAATAAGATGTCATGCCTATAGGTAAAATATTTACATAAAAAGTTTTACAACAATAACCATGTATTGACTATTTATCTTCATCTTCTTAACTTCCAGCACTCATTACAATACCAGAGTGTTATTTCATCATCTGAAACCCAATGTTCACTTGCATCATCCTGGCAACTGAAGTGAAATTTTTCAGCACAAACATTGCAGGCAAACATCTGTTCTTCATCATCAACTGCCAATGGCATACAACAAGTGCAATAGACTCTGAAAACTTGTAGAGTACTCAGGTGATAAACATTCTGGCTTTGAGCAGATGGAAAAGGCTGCATCTTTCTTCCAACAAGACATTGAACAAAGTGATTTCTCATCTTTGAAACATCATATATGGCCCTTTAAGGGCCTTTACCAAAGCCATGTCAGTTGCAAAAGCGATTGCAAATAGGCCGCAGTTGAAGGTGTCTGGCTGCTGTTGCACATGCTCCATTTTCAAGTAAACAACAGGCTTCTTTGCCACAAGCAGAGATGCAATTATGGCATTCATCTCTTGGTTTACTCCATTTGACATCATGCTATCAAGGACCTTTATTGAACCCTCATGATGTACTCCAACAGTTGATAAGGCAACCCAATTGTTATTCGACTTATTTATTATATGAACAAATTCAGAAGGCATGACATCAAATTGCAGCCCTTGTTGAAGAAGAGTATCCTGGAATCCTCAATCAATGGGAACTGCTGTTTAAGAAGTTGCTGGGCTGCATTGATATGTTTATCATTCAACCACATATCAGTTGAAAGCAGAATTTCTTTGTCATCCATCGTAAGATGAATTGAACCAGTTGATACCAATGAATTATTTCTGATTTCGGAAATATTATCCTCTTCATCATCAGATATCACCAATTCAGGCATGATGACTTCAGTTTCAATTAATTCCTACAAAAGTAATGAGTGTCTTATTGTATCTGACCAATTGAATCTAACATATGTAAGCGTGACGATTGATGCTCAGTGTTTTGTTTCTATATTTATGGTGTAGCCATTAGTATTTTTTTCAGCTATCAAAGAAGAAACATAGCAAGATGTGATAATCCAACATTTACTAACTGGATTTACAGTTGGCATATAAGGTAAAAGAATTTTCCGATTTTATCCAAGTCAGCAGTCTTTAATTTCTAGGGCAATCTTGCAGTGTTCATACAGTATTAACCAGAATTATACCAAATGAACAAGTTCTTTGGAGGTGGAAATAATTTGTAGAGTACAATGAGATGTAGTTGCTTACTTTTTTATTAGATCCAGTGCCTTGTTTCCTTTTGGCGCTCCCTTCAATGTTGATTTCAATTCTACATGGGAAGGAAAATACCAAAAGTTCATTTCGGGTTTTTTTTGTGTGCAGATAAGGTAATTTTACATAGCGTTATACATTCAGCATCCCCGACTCTACAAGCTCTGCTTATTCTGGGACACATGAATGGTATAAATATAGTTGATTTTAAGAATATCATAAGATATGAATGCATAAATGCTTTTTTTTTTCCAATTTTGCATGATTCAGAAGCAGCATAGAAGATGCCAGCTAGCATTAATGATTGGAAAAACAATGCAAAAACAATTCAAACAAAATAGCCAAACCATAACTAAACATCATAAATAATGTATTGAACCTTGACAGATGTTCACATTGCACAACATTTATAACTAAACAGGGAAGTCATAGCCACTAACCTGATTCATATTTATCGTCATCAACATTGCTTGTCTGCCTGGCTACTGCCTTTTCATATCCAGCCCTCTTCTTTTGCTTGTTTGGCTTTTCTTCAGGACGTGGCTTGGGAACTGTTCTCAATCGCTACTTGCTGGGTCTTCTGTTCAACTTATTTTTCTTGTTTACAAGGTCTGCCTCAAGAATGAATCCATTGTCTTTGTCTACAGTTAACTTCAAGTCTTCAAATATGATAATCAAAGTATCATAATCATCAAAAGTAACGTAAGATAGAGTAATTAGTAGCTACGTCTCCAATGATGTTGTTGTGTGAAGAAGGTTTCGCCAGTTCAATAAGAAATTCAAATTCAAATTGTTAGCCTCCTTCTTGTATCTTCTCGCGTATCTTTTTGATG
Source organism: Chrysaora quinquecirrha (assembly GCA_014526335.1). Taxonomy (NCBI): domain Eukaryota; kingdom Metazoa; phylum Cnidaria; class Scyphozoa; order Semaeostomeae; family Pelagiidae; genus Chrysaora; species Chrysaora quinquecirrha. The sequence continues at coordinate 2,006,176 of JACTAT010000012.1, forward strand.
CTATCTTTCTTCGTTTTTCAGTATTATTTTCCAGCTGTTAATAAATGTTGAAATTTTTGGATCTGCTGTAGTAATTACAAGTGCGCAGACGTGCCAAAGTGCCAGTTCTTCCTCACGTACCAATGCCAAAAACTTAGTCAATTCCCACGAACCGTATTTTCCTATTTATCAAAGAAGTGAAACCCAGAGGGCAGTTTTCCATAATAGTGTTAGCTGAAGTAGAGGACATAGGTTGCCCCCTCATATCGGTGTCGTTACAGATTTGAATGAGACGTCTACGACTATCAACATACTAATTCGCAAACATATACGCATTATAGAATAAGGTAATGCTATGCTAGGTTGGTTTATTTCCCTTTCTTTTTCATGTTCCTCCTATATAAGTGTTGTTCCACCTGTGAAATCATTACTTATGACAAATTGTTTATATTTGTTCACTGTACTTAGCTTTGGCCCCCATTTACTCGACTCTAGTTGTACTTTTAACTCCTTAGCAACGACCCTAAGTTGAAATTCCTTTTGAAAATATGTATGTAGCTTGCGTTGACTATTCGAGGTATGGTGACATCATATATTTAGCGTAATAATCATTATCTCCGTATTTGAAGTTAGTTTAGTAATAGAACAAACCTTGAACTTGTAAAACATCGCCACTTCTTGAAATTGGATTCGTGCTTCGCAATCCAGTTTATTTGTTGTTTGAACTTTTTTGTACCTTTTTTTGGCACCATGCTCATTCTGAAAAATAATGAGGTGAGGGGTAATTCTCAGTTTTGCTTCAATGTTTCAGGTCACACTGGGGAAATGAGGCCAATCGTACTTTATGATGTAGAAATGTCTTATTTCATTACATACTAATATGTTCATGTTTGAGATTGAAGAATATTAAGATAGTAGCGAATTTAGATATTAAGTGGGAGATTTCTACGATATTCCCACAGTACTAAGAGTGCATTTACACTTCTTATAAGAAACTTTGTACAGTAAACTCCCGCTTCGTTGATAACGCTTAGAATCTTGCTCTGATAAGGAAGCTGATCAAGTGAAATGCTGATGTGTATTTATATGGTGCAAGCAAGAAAGGGAAAATAGGTGTGGTTAGCCGAAACAACAAGGAAATGGGCACATTTGACGCAATCTTTCCGCACATGATGCATCCTTTATTTAGGGCTTAGTCTTAAGCTAATGACGTAGTTTTTACTCTTGTTATATTTCATTTTGAGGAAGTTCCTTGTGATAATTGTTTCTATATGTATGATTGTTAGTTTTTCCATATTTCTCTGATCTTTTTACGTCATTAGTTTCTTGCGTCAGCATGCCAGACTTTGTTATTATTATTCGCGTTATTCCGCTTTACGTTTGGTGCTATCATAGAATTCACTTTGGTTTCAGGTAATGATCCATGTATTTTGAAAGGTTAGCCGTTGGTGAATTGCAGCCAGATATTATTGGTCTTCCTGGTACATTAGTATTGTGAATTTTTGGTAACATGTAAAAGATAGGTGTTCTAGCATTCACTGATGGGGTTAGGAATCTGAAGAGTGATGTGTCAAAAATACTGTCTTGTGTAGGGTTGTAGTTCACTTTACTGTAGTAGTTGTTGTCATTGAGCTGGCGATATGTCTTTTCAAATAGTCAAAACGATTCCAGACAAAAATGAGTCCTCCTTTATCTGTTTTTTTTTTACAATGATATTGTTAATAGATTCTAGTTCACTAATTGCCTTCATCTCTTCATGAGATAAGTTCTTTTCTGGAACGTTCTGTATTTGGATATCAGTTAAGTCTTTATATATATTTGTTAGAAAGTCATTGACATTGTCATTAGCCGGTATAGGAGGTTCCCAATAAGATTTTGTAAAGAACAGAGTAAGGGGTTTTTTAGTGCTTTTGTAAAAGCATTTTAGATGTATGCATCATTTAAATTGGTTGTAGGCCAATTGTATTTCCTCCTCTCGGATAAGTCCAGGGGTAGGAATGAAGCTAAGACCCTTTGATAATACCTGTATTTGTTGCTTTGTCAATCTAGTATCGCATAAGTTATGAACCACATCAAGACCATCAGTCTCATCCTTGATTTTCTTGTGTAAAAGTTTCTTAAGTTTATTTGTTCTTATTCTTTTGCGGTTGCCTGTTCTGTTAATTCTAGCTAAAGATTTCAGTTTTGAAATTTTGGGTATTCCAGAGTCTGATGTTGCTGAAAAAATAGTGACTCCTTTATTAATAGCAGTGGACATAGTTCAGGCATAGTAGTCTTTATATCTCAAGATAATGTTGTTGTTGTTCATGAGTAATATTAAATAGTTCATGTATATAATATTGGAGATTATGTTATAAAAATCGAGAAATGTAAAGTCAGTCCTTGTCCATCATACCCCCATGGTTGATTCCAAATTAAATAGGAGATTCACAAAATTAGGCATTGTCTTTTATACCTTATGATGTTTTTGTTGTTTTTCGTAGGTAATATAGAAATTGTTGATATATAAAAGATTGGGGATCAAATACGAGATTCACAAAATGAGGCATTGTCTTTTGTTTCTTAAGATGTTGTTGTTTTTGTTCATAGGTATTATACAAATAGTTGATACATATAAGATTGGGGATTCTGTTATAAAGAGAGAAATCTGTCCACAATCTAAAGTTTTTCGTTTGCCATCATACTTTTAAGGTTTATTCCAAATTAAATAATAGGTTCACATTATATTTATATCATACAGGAACTCAAAGGTCTAAAAAAATGGTAGTGTATTAGAGGTTATGTTGTCCAAATAGGACTTGTAAGGTCAAAGGTCCGCATTAAGTCATCTATGCAATAGCTTTTGTTTCCTCTTTTTATGAAAAATGTTCCAGAAGATTCTGGATTGTTAATTGGCATGTTTCTTCACTCAAACGAGGTTAAGTATGTTCAGGAAAGGTCTACTCCATAAAACTCCGTTTTCAATAAAGAATCCAAGTTTTACTACAATATATTGACTTTGGCATAGTAAAGCTGTTAAATATCTAGTCTCGGTAGCTCTGAAATTTGTTTATATCCAAAAGCCTTTCCTCAAATAAATATAAACTAGAATTTCCGAAATGTTGAGTAAATTCGTAAGGCCACATAAACGTTTTCGCGCAGTAGAATTACAATGAGGTTAAGCATGTTCAAGACAATTTTCCTCTATAAAATTCCGTTTTCAATACAAAGTTCAAGTTTTAGGGCAATACATCAATTTTTGCATAGTAGAGCTGTTTCATATATAGTCTTGCTAGCTTTGAAATGTGTTTATATCCAATAGCCTTATCTCAAATAATTGTAGACTGGAATTTTTGAAATGTTTAGTATGTTCATAAGGCCAGATCAGCATTTTTGCTCAGTAGAAGTTATTCGCAAGAGAGACAACATTATTGGCTCACTCACTTTAAGTATAAATCGTGTAAATCAGAGTAAATAATCAGGTAAATTAATCAACTAAATCAGTTTAAATAATTCAATTAGATAATCAAAGTACGTAGTAAAGTATTGTATAGTAAAACGTATTAGAAATCAAATGCATTTTACCCTTGTCTTCTAGAAACCCCAAAGGGTAACCAATGTATAAGGATTATATTTGAAATCGAAATTCGAGTCTAGATTTTACCATAACTTCTGCTTGTTGAGACATTTCGTTATGATGTAACCCGAGTAATCTGCAAATTTTTGTTTTAAATAATATAAAGGAAAAATAATAATATAATGTGCCCATATCCTGGAAAGCTCAGTGAGGTACAGCGGATTTATAATTACCGAGTTTCAAGAGCAAGTAGAGTAATCGAAAATGCCTTTGGTATTTTGGTTGCTCCTTAGAGGTTATTTTGTAGTCTCAATCATGCAACAAAGCAGAACAACGCTCGCTTTGTCTTTGCTGCCATTTGCTTCCATACTTATAAACGCCAAACAGAGAATAAAATGTATTGCCCTACAGGCTTCATTGACTTGGAATTGCAGCATGAAGAATAGAGGAGGTTAGTGGCATTGGACAGCAGATTTTATAAAAGTATTATTTCTAGAGCTAGGGCCTAATGATAGGCTGAAACTGCAACCAAATATAGGCAGCAGATACAAAGATATGTACATATGTATATGTATAAGTATATGAACATTGACTCTGTTGCTTGGCAGTTAGAGCATGCGAGGAGTACTGGGGAAAAAAGGCGATTCCAAGGAGAATAAATAATATTCAGAGACAATTATAGCATGTTATAACATAAGGTATTATCATTATATTAATGAAATCTATTCTGCATCTGTTTTTTACTAATTTTGTTGGGAATTATTGTTTGAGGTCTGATAGTTATATATGTTCTTGAGAGATATGAGAGAAAGCATTCAGAGTGGATTGGTTAAAAGAAGTATCTGGATAGGGTGATGCAGGACAATATATAGGAGCTGGAAGGTTGAAGGCAGAAGATGGCTGGATAGAGCCACAGGGATTCAATGAAGAGCTAGGTTGATGGAAAGCAGCAGATTGTTGTAAAGAAGCAGACGAGTTGAGTGAAGGTGCACTGTTATCTTTATCTTCTTGCTACATTTGCATTGTAAACAGCTAATTTTTTATTTGATATCTTGCAACACGCTGCTCTCTATGCCCGAGTTTGCGCAATTCTGTGGATACAAGCATGCCAAAGAGATTAATATCATCCTTCTTGGGCTTCCCTTGTAGACCTTCAAAAGCTTTGTTTTTAGAACATGGACCTCCTCTCTGTCAAGATCAGAGCATTGTCAAGAACATTGTAAAGATCAGATCTCTTCTCTGTCAGAACATTGTCAAGATCTGGTTTCTTTTTGGACCATTTTCACTGCCCTAGCACTTCTGATGTATCATCTGCACATGGTCTTCTTCTTGAATTTTTAGGCCTCTACACGCAGTTCTTGTACCGTTATTGATAAAATGTTGAATGACCTGAAATGGGATTCTGGGAATCAGAATCTGGAAAGGAATTTGAGAAAGGGAATCTAAGAAAAGGCTTCTGGAGAAGGAATCTGGGAATGGGAATCTGGGGATGGGGTTGGAGAAAGGGAATTTGAGAAGAGAGATGTCAGCTGCCAATCGGCTGACCACTCCCATCATGTGAGAGAACTCAAATATCAAAAAACATTGAAGAGATTACCAAAGAAAGCTGCCGATTCTCTAAGAAAACAAGGCTTGGAGTTTGAGCCCTAAGATCTACAAGACTCAAACGTGCTCATTTTTTATGTTCGTTATGGCCGTTATGTCAGTTATGAATATACTTAACTATCAATGATTGTCTTTCAAATTCTATAATTATTAGATAGTTATCATTGTTTTGTTCTGTTTATTAACTAAAGAGAAATTGCTGAACATCGATGAAGTGTCTTAATCTGTTGGCAGCTGACATCTCTCTTCTCAAATTCCTTTCTCAGATTCCCATCCCCAGATTCCCATTCCCACATTTCCATTCCCCATTCCTTCTCCAGAAGCCTATTCTTAGATTCCACTTCTCAAATTCCTTTTCAGTTTCCAATCCCAGAATCCCTTTTCCACATTCCCATTCCCATTCCTTCTCTAGAACCCTGTTCTTAGATTCCCTTCTAAAATCCCTTTCTACAATTCCAATCTCCAGATTCCCATTTCCACAATCCCATTCCCAAATTCCTTTTCAAGAAGCCTACAATATTCTTAGATGTCATTCCCAGATTCACATTTTCAGATTCTTATACTGGTTCTGTCTTTTTAACACAGCCATGAATTTTAAACAGCTCTAAAAAGAAAAGAATAAGTCTGATCAGCTCATTTTGGGTCATTTCAGGTCATTTAGGGTAATTCCAGGTCATTTTCTGGTCATTTCAGATCATTTCAGCTCATTTCAGGTCATTTCAGGTCATTCAATATTTTATCAATAACGGTTCTTGTACTATTCTTCAGAGAGTTGCTCCACCCTGGTAGCCTCATTAAAAAAACTGGAATCATCACTATCATACTCGTCACCAATTAAACCTGTCTCCAGGATAGGAGTTGGACTTGGTGTTGCTTTTTCATTGGTTGGTGGTGGCAAACTTGTCTTTGTTGCTCACAGTTTTATAAACAGTATCAACCATAGCAGATGAATACTTCCTCATCCTCTGCTTTGTCTTCTCTACCCTGCTTGCCAATGTCCTAGACCTTTCTGCCCTTTTCAGATCGTTTCTCATTTTACTGAATCTTATTCTTAAATTTTGTAGCTGCTGCACAGACTCTGTCTTTCAATAAGTCAATCACTTTGTAATTTTTAGTTTCTTCATTATATATTTCAACTTTTGTTCAGTCATGGGATGTAAACAAAGGAATGACAAGGCTACCTGACAATCATTTCCTATTTTTAAAGTCTGTATTGATGCATTACACTAAATTTTGTAATATTTTTTGTCCCTGCACCTCTACTGTCTAGATCTTGTTATATAGTCTGTGTTTATCACACAGCGTCAATTAGAAGAATGATTAATTATAATTTTACATCTGTTAGCATTACGACTGTTTGCAACTAAACATAAACATTACTGAGCTTGTTTATGCTAATTGCAACTTAACATAAACAAGCTCATTAACAGCTATCAAGCTAAATTTAGACATTCCACAGATTCTGGCTCTTTTTGTGTTTTGTTGACTTCAATGCTAGTTTTTGCATTTTATTGGTCTTTTAATAGAAGCTCGAGGAAGTTTTATGTTTTGTTTTATTTTAAATTGAAGGCCATAAGTGAGAAGAAAACATGCAGTCAGTGTGGAAAAGTGTGTAAGGAAGACACATCTCAAGACATAAAACAGGCAGTGCATCTAAAGCAGAAGTGATTAAAGCTATTCCTATTGATGAACGTAATGATCTTGCGGAAAGGGCAACACAAATGGCAGAAAGGAAGGGCTGTTTTCAAGAAAAACTTATCACAGGAATTGCATCATTATCTACCTGTTTTTCGGAGAATTCAAGTATTTTAAAAGAATTTGGCCTCATTTTTTGGTATATTCAAAGAAAGGTACTCTAAAGTGCCAAATAAATGCCACCCAGTTTCTCAATTTTTAGCTTTTCACCACCAGCCTGGACCTTATTAGGACCCCAGTGTATAAATTTTGAAAGGCAAAATTTCACTAGTGAAAGGAATAATTTAGGCTTCATAACCTGCTCCATGCATTCAATCTGTGGAGAAGTTTTAATGCTGATTTTTGGCAGAAGTCTGTCAATGCATGCAGCACGGACAATCATCCATAAATATTGGTTTGGGAGAAACAGATGACTTCTGTCTACTGAATAGAGCTAGGAAAAACGAAATAGGAGAAAATGATGAAATAGAAATCGAAATTGAAAAGAAAAATGTTAAATCTACAAGTCCCTGAGTAACAGTGTTTATACAAATTCCACATCCTGCATAACAATTACTTGCCCAGTTCTCGTTCTCCACTCCACAGCAAACCTCAATTCAACAAAAAACCAGAGCAAATCTAAGAAATCACAACCTTTCCAATCCATCTAACTACAATAATACTACACTTGATGAAAATTCTCCTAGAAATAAAAAAACAAAGTATTCATACTTTTGATTCAATGGTAAAATTTTAAAGGACACTTTATGTCAAGGAGAAAGAAAGTAACCATTCATAGCATCTCAGGAGCAATAACATCAGCTTTTAAACATCATATAAAACCAATATTGAAGTAGATCCCTGATGAAGTAATCATTCATGGTTGAACAAACGACCTAACAAAAGATGTCACAAACACTGTAGATTCTCTATATCATCAATGGATATCAACAACTTATCTGGGTTAAGTTAACCCGGGTTAGTTTTTTAGTAAAGTGCAAATGCAACTAACCTGGGTTCCACCCAGGTTAAAGTAACCCACCTCTCGAGGTGGGTTAGTTTTAAAAGTAACCCAGGTTAGTTTTCAAAAGTGTAGTCTAAGCAGGAAACTAGGGTGAACCCGGGTTAGTTTCTGTAATGAACATGGGCACTCGCATTTAAAACAAAAACGGCGCCAAGCAAGGCTCTCTCTCTTGTTTTCACTCGACAGTCGATACAGTCAGGACATTACGGGTTTTTACAGTTTAAATTGCGAAAATGAGTTCAGGAAATAATTTTCGAGGATCGACTTGGGCCTCTGATGAGGTTTCAATGTTGATAAGTATATAGGCAGATGAAAAAATACAGCAACAGCTGGACAATTGTCCTCGAAAGAGGTCAGTCTTTAAGAAGATTGCGAACAGGTTGGAAGCTGAAAGTGAAGACCAATTTACCCACTCGTACCTGCAAGTCTACAAAAAAATAAAACAACTAAAGAAAGCATATAAAAAAGTTAAAGACAATAACAACTTATCCGGAAGGTCACAAAAAACTTTTTAGCATTTCGAGCAAATTGATAGGGTTATGGGAGATAGGCCCATAACTAGGCCTCAAAGTTTATTCAAGAGCAGTGAGCAAGCTTCAATTCAGAGTGATGCCGGTGATGATGAGTTTGCTCTGGAAGACCCTGAGGAGCCTGATTTTGATAATAATGCCTCTTTGGTTGAGCAGGATCAGATAGAGAGCTCATTAACATCATCATCATCATCATCATCATCATCATCATCATCATCATCATCATCATCATCAGCTCCTTCACCAGCAGCTACAGCTAACTCAAGCAACGGAACTCCACCCTTACCTAAGCCATCAACAGTGCCAAATGAAGATTAGCAAACTCCTGTCAATAAGGAGAAGATTCTTAGCTCAAGAAGAGGAAAAAGTAAAAAAAGAAGCAGGAATGAGACATTCATGTCAACTGCCTTTGAAATTATGCAAAAGCAGCAACAAGTAGCAGATGACAGGTTTTTTAAAATGGAAGAAGAGAATATGAATGTCGTGAATATGAAAGAGAGGAGAAGAGAAGAAAAGAGGAACAGCAACACAAAGTCTATATGATGCAGATGATGGGGAATATGTTTATGAGAGTGGCTGAAAGTTTTAATTGTGGTCCAAATTTTGCCTACCAGCAACAAATGCTAGGTTTTCAACATATTGAGCAACAACAGAGAAACCAATATCCTAATCCATCTGCTTCTACCAGTACTCAAGAACTTCCATCTGATGGAATGCATTAAACTTCGTTGTAGAATAAACACAAAAAACTACATATTATCATATTACATATTACTGTATATATAACCATTGTAATCCATAAAATGATGTTTGTTGTTCTTATGTTTGTTAATATAGAAAAGTTGTTATGCTCTTTATATTTTATAGTTTTTAATAGATAAAAGTTCTAATGTTAGTTGATATATAAAGTTGTTATGTTAGTTATGTTTAAAACTTTTTTAAAAATAAAAAAGTCTTATTAGCAAATATACAAAAGTTGTTTTTCATAAAAGAGTTTACCACAAATCCACATCTTGACAGTATTTTACCAGTGCATTCCTGATAGAATCAGCATCCTGTGATGATTGGCTTCTACTGTCATTACCGCCAGTTGGTTGAGTGCAGGTTTCCTTTTGGTACAAATAAGTATCGAATTCTTCGTTGAAAAGCTCACAGATGTTATGTAATATACAACAACTAAACACTATTGTATTCATCTTTTCAATTTTCACTTCATTTTGTTTTAATAAACATCTCCATCTTCCCTTCAACCTGCCGAAGGCGTTTTCCACAACCATTCTGGCCCTACTTAATCTGTAATTGAAATGCATTTTCTCTGACCCAAGACTACCATTATCAGAGAAAGGTTTCATCACCCATGGTAAAAGCGTATATGCAGCATCTGCAGTGATGTACAATTGTACATTAACACCATCTATGTCAGCAAATTGTTCCTTTGGAAATAAAGTTTTCTTTTGACCTTTTGTGAAAATAAAAGAGTTTGAAAAAACTCTGGCATCATGATCTTTACCAGGTCATCCCACATTTATATCAATGAACCTGTATCTGCTGTCAACAACTCCTTGAAGAATAATAAAATACCAGCCCTTGTGGTTGTAGTAATCAGCATGGAATTCGATTGGGGCTTTGACAGGAATGTGTGAGCCATCAATTGCACCAACAGATTGTCGAAAGCGCTACTTGTGTTTAAATTCTGCAACCACTTTGTCAAGCTCTTCACCAACAGGGATTTTTATATAGTCTTCAAGCATATTATTCACAACTGAAGAACAGAATTCTTCAGTGATGTGACACACACTTGCGTCGGATATGCCAGCAGATGATCAATGGTTCGGTAATCTGAATTTGTTGCTAGTCTCCAAAGAGCCACACCAACTCATTTTCTAACAGGGATAACTTGCCTTAGATGAGTGTCTTCTTTGCTCATGAATGGGGAAAGCTTTTGACAGAGGAAGTTGAATGTTGATTTCCCCATTCTAAAGTTTTTTTCCAGTCTTCATCATTGAAGGTCTGTTCCACAATAAGATCCCACCAATTATCGCTTCTGGGTTTTACCCAAACAGATCTTGATATTTCTTGATGTCTCGAAAACTCAAAAGTTAAATTGTTAATCGTACGTTTAAACAAGTCTTGCCCTTGATGTCAGATAACTATTAATACGATGCTGAGCAGAAATTCTCTGTCTGTCTCTCCATCTTCTTCTCCTTATAGTTCTTCTTTTAAAAAAATATTGCACTGCCAGAGCCATGATTTCCAGCATGAAAATACTTCGACAAAACTGCGTGCCTAAAAGTTGATTATTTGCTTTGTCCGCCATATTTTACTTTGATGAATCTACTACTGCCCATGCGTGCTGTTATTGACCCTGTTTCATCTCAGATCAGTGCTTACACTGCAATCCAAAACTAACCTGGGTTAACTTATCCCGGGTTGAACCCGGGTTAGTTTGTGTAGTGTAAATAGGGCTTCTGTAGTACTCACTGGCAATCTAAAAGTAAGCATACAAATTATAGAGAAAAAAGTAGAACTTTTCAGTATGGGAATCTTTCAACAAATGAAAATATCGAACAAAGAAATAAAAATACCAAAAAAGAATTGACATTGGCAAGAATAAAAACACCAAAAAAGTCTTAACGGGACAAATTTGATACAATAACGGATATAATAAAAAGAAACATCAATATTTTTCTTATATCAGATACAAAGATTGATGATCCTTTTCCTACAAATAAATTTATAATAGATGGACTAAATTAGCCTTTTTGAAGAGATAGAGACTTTTGAGAAGGCAGCTTGCTCTTGTTTATAATGAAAACATTCCTGCTATGGTAAAACACAGCAAGTGATATTAAAGTTATTTGTGCTGAAATCAACCTTAGAAAGCAAAAATGGCTTATTATAGGAATTTACCATCTTCCAAACGAAAACGAAATGTACTTTTTAGACCAGCTAGGAAAAATATTGGATAAGCATTCACAAGACTTTGAAAGGGTTATTGTTCTTGGAGAATTCAGTCTGGAACCTAACTTCCCAATATGGTTTTCTTCTTCAATGAATATGACTTATACATCCTAGTAAAAGATTCAACCTGCTTTAAAGTGACCCACGTAAATGGCATGGTCTAATTCTAACTGTCAGGTCAGGTTCACTTTGTTGGTCCTGCTACTGGTAACATTGTAACCCAGTACAACCTGCCGCATGGACGGGTAGTCGGCGTCTCATGACACCCAGCAGGACAAAAATAAGACCTGTTAAAGGGCGGATGAGCTCAAATTGAGTCAGCGGCCATCATGCACTGAACTTAAGTTCAATGGCGGTTCTGACAAGTCAACACGACATCAGCTCCGGCACCAAGCAACGAGTCGTTCCTGCGGAGAGTAACAAATTTGTAAAACCGTTACTCTGATGATGACTGCTGGAAAGTGCAGTCGAATATATAGTCGATAGCAAATATCTTGTCATCTTTCGTTTGCTATCTTAAAAAATGTTTAAGCTTCTGGTTATTTTCTTCATAATCCTGATATTGTGATATTTTTCACAGATCTCCTGTAAGTTTTATATACGTTGTGGCCAACAGGCAAAAGCCAGCCATAAGCAGCACATCTATAAGACGAAGTTTCATCATCTTTGATTTTATATTGTGGCAGAATTAAAGGCTTCTGGAGTAACATAAAAATCGTTCTATCTGACAGCTCTTCAACATGCCAACCAGATGCGCTTAACTTCAATTATTAGAAACAATTTTGAAACTCGGCAAAAGACTTGTGCAGAGGAACTTTTTCTTTATTTGGGAAATTTTTATCTTTTTCACAATGTCCCTATGTGGTCTTTCGAAGGTCTTCCTAGATTCATGGGATTTCTCTGAAAGATTTAATTTTGATATTGCTCCATGATTCAAACTTTTTCTGCCAGTTCCTAAAATGGAAAAAAACATTCATATAACTAGATAGATAACCTTATTTATTTGTAACCTTATTTAGTCGATGTCAAGTTTAACAATATACTTATACTGCAGAATAAGGTAATCAAGAAATTTCAGTTTAGAAAACATTGGGTCTCTTCTTCAAAAGATTCTATTCTTTAGTTTATTACATTCGGCGATGTATGTGGCAACTGCATTGAAGACTATCCTACCAACTGCATTACTTGTTAAAAGAATCACAGAATACAACTAATTTTAATTTCGGATATAAGCCTACCATACTACAATGACTCCATTTACTTTGATGATAGGGTAAAAATACTAGATTACTAGAGAAAATGATGTTGCAATGTTCTAAAGCAACAGTTGTCATATAATTGGGACTACAAGCATTGTCTATAACTGAAGATAAGAAAAAGGATGATAGATATTCTAGTAGATTGTCTAATCTTTAACATTCTTGCGATTACTACCTTAAATATTTCTGGCTTGCAAAGACCCTTTCCTGTGAAAAATGCAAACGAATGTGCATTGAATAAGGACACACAATCATAAATTCTATGTTATGAGGGAAGCCCCGTACTTTGCAGTTGGCTTTTCCTAATAAATAGGCACGTTTCACTTTTCTTGATTCTGGTACATGGGTATGGTGGTATTCTAAAGTCCACACGCAAAACTTGCTGTATTTTGATAAAATACTGCAAAGAATGTTTGCAGCTTTCTGAGAAAGCTTCTTGTTTTTCACGGCTGAAGATGGTGCTTCCTCTGAATTACCTTTACCAAAGTTTGTATCTAGTGGATTAAAATGATCGTACCACTGGTCAGGTGGATGAACTATTTCATTTATTGCACTATTCCATTCAAACAACTGACAGCACGAACAGCATCACCACTGTACAAACTGTTTTGGGTTTCAGTGCCATTACTTGGACTATTAATGAAAAACGAGTTTTGTTTGGGAGATTTGGATAAAATAAAAGACAGTCCGGTGTCTTAGTTATGCCAACTCGCCAACTTGCCAACTGCCAACTTTAGGTTGTTTGCGTGCACTCTAAATATCAACATCGCCAGCGATGGCCTAAATAAATTTACGAACTACTCTAATCTTATGCATAATTATGCCATGAATGAAAACTGCGGCGACAGGCACAGCAATTTGGCGGGAAAATGATAACCTCATAATTTTCCAAGATGGCTGCTGAGTTGTTAAAATCAAGGAAGTTATCAAGTTTTGACCGGTTTCGCTTGATAATTGTCGATGTGCCATTCGAAGAGGTTTCCATTCAGCCTCCTCTCAATCCGTGCAAAAGTGGCAACCACCTTGTCGATAAAGTAGAAGCGGGAGTGGACTGGAAGCATACGTCCAGTTCGTGGAGAAACCGGAAAACAAAGTTACGTCTATTTAGGAGTAATGATGAGGCGGAAGGAGGGTGGAACGACGAAGATACAACAGCAAAAAAAATCAAGGAAGGATTGGATGGAGAAGGATACGTGCTAAAATCAACGTACTATAATCATGCTAACCCCAAATACTCTGATGTGAAAAGGATCATCACAGAAGTTGAGAGTTTTAAGGAGGGGGTATTTGGTAGGTGACATTTGTTTTTATCTAAGTCTCTTTTAAGGGTTATGGGGAACAAGGGAACTTTTTAAACTGTATTAGTGAGAATGGGAAACTGAATGGGAACATTTTAGGGATCATTCAAAACAAAATTATTGGGAACAAGGGAGATTTGTTGAAATGTTTAAGGGAATTTGGGAGAACAGACCCCCATGGGGGCCTCGATTGAGTAACTGATACAAACTACAACAGCTGCTTGTAAGTTTGTTCCAAGATTTAGACAAGATTTTGTCATAGGAAATTTCTTGGTTCATTTTTGAAGTCACTGTAGCTTTATTTTCTATTTCAGAAACCAGCCAATATGGTCTGATTGAATATTACTTTCCAGATGGAAAGGAATTTAAAGTTTCACCTACAAAAAGAAAGGGTAGAGATTACATTCCAACAGCTCCATCATTGAAGATGAAAATAAAGGATGCTGTGAAGTCAGGTGCCGGACCAAGAACTATTGCATCTGAGCTCTCAGGGGATCTCCTGGATCACACAGTGCCTGGTACAATACCAAGGAATGTGGCACAGATATCCTATTACAGAAATAAGCAGAGGAAAGATAACAACAGGGATAAGTTTGAAGACATCCTGCAGTACTCATTAAGTAATGAAGGTGGCAAACAATGTGTTAGGAACTTACAGTTTCATTCCAAAGGGATCAGGTTTGTGTTTGCTATGCCTCAACAAGTTGAGGAAATAGTTTCCTCCTGTACCTCAATCACTGCCCCTTGTGGAATATTGTCCATTGACACCACATTTAACATCGGAAAATATTATATCACACCAACTTCGTACCCTTTGAAATGTCTTATCAACAGGAGGACCGGGAAGCCTGTAAATGTTCCTGGCCCATGCCTCTTTCATGTTGAAGAAGAAAGTGCAGAGGTATATTTATATTTTGCCCACACATTGGTTGAGATGAATCCTGCTGTAGATAGAGTACGATTCATTGGCGGTGACAGGGGGAAAGGCCAAAGAGGATTCATGCATCCTTTCAGAGAATCTGTTCTTTTGCCATGTTTAAGACATGTGCAGAGCAACATAAAAGAACATTTCAGCACAGAAGTTTGCAACATTGTTTTCAAAGACCTTTTCGGATCTCAGAAGGAAATGTCAAAGGATTGGTGGACTACTCAAGAGATCAGTTAGATGATATTCTCCAGACCATGTTGCAGAAATGGCCGCAAGATTTTGCTGCATATTTTAGAGCACATTTAGAAGCTGACATGAAAGAAGGTATGCTTGCTGATGTCAGGGAAGCAGCAGGTCTCGGGAAAGAAATGTTTTATAACAATGTGCTAGAATGTCTTAACAAGAAAATCAAAAGCAAGAAGAGGGAAAAGCAGATTCTTGATGGCAATGGAGCTTTCATCGCAAAGCCTTTAACTTTCCAAGAAGGTGTGGAATTATACAAAAGTCTTGTATTGGAAGAAAGATGCTTCATTCATAAGGCCATCATTGGGAAGGGCCCATATACATTAGCCTCTGGTTATGAAAATCTTTATGTCAGTGAGCCAGATTTTTGCCAAATGACAATTGAACAGAAACGTTTGGTGCTGTCTAAGGTAGATCCTTTCCTAAAGATTCCTAACATTCAACCTTCCATTGCTAATGGTTTGCTATTATCTCTAACAAACAATCTAGGGTAAATTTAATTCATGCAAAGGACAATTAAATAATGCATGCAGTTTGAAAAGATACTTTTGATTTACACTTTTCAAAGCAGTTTGTGGTTTTTGCTGAATAGAAATTCTGCGAAATTATGTCTCATATTGCAAAATAATACTCACTCTACAGATTATCACTAATTACACTGTATATAATTAGCAAAAAAAGGCAAACCAGATTGACAAAGATCTTTATGGTCATATTGTCAACAATAATATTCTCCTGTTAAAACCAAACACACAATTAAGTTTTCAAGTAAGTGAAGTCAAGTGGTTCATGTCTCTGCAATGTTTCTTTACATTCTGTATCCAAATTCATTCCATATTACATTTCTGTGTTGAGGTGTGAAACGAAATTTCAGTTCCTCTGGAACAACCAATTTCCCTGCAACTTCAGCTCTTGTTTTCCCAATACATGCCAATTGGGGATGATAATATACATTTTCCTTTTTGGTTTTGATGTGCAAAATACCTGCCTTGCCATTTTTACCTTTCTCTCTGAAATGCCTGTACGTTTTACTTGTGACAAATATGTCAAATGGTGGTGGTGGTGGATTGTCATTGCCATTTTTACAATGGCGCCCTTGCACCCATAGCATTTGTACGCAGCTGTGTCTTTGACAAAAACTAAGCTGTAAGCCTCATCATCTACATAACCAGCTGCTGCTGCTACTGCTGCTGCTGCTGGAAGTTCAGCAAAACCAGCGGTTTGTCTCTTGTGTTCTCCGCGTTGGCGAGCACGGTAGCCTGGTTTTCTACCATCTTTTGATTTCTCATCTACTGAGCCTCTATGCAAATTTGGTGTTTCATATCTGGCAATTAATGAATCAAGCTCATTTGCATTGAATGCTGCTGCAATACAGTGTGCACAGATATTTGCTTGACTGAATTTTTGACAGTCACATCTGGAAATACAATAAGAATGAGATGAATATATAAGAAACAATAAGCAGAAATATATGGCACAATATAAATTGCTGTAAATTGAAGAAATACCTGGGGTAGAGATGGTAACATTTATTAATAAGTGACGATGGATATTGATGTTAAAATGTAATTCATTCACCTGAAGTTATGATTGTGAAATGTTATTTCATGGCACTTGTCACTGGTTAGTGACACAACTAATTTCTTCGTTGGAAAGAACGGATGATCCTTGACTCCATCTCTATTCAGGATATCACATGCATTTTGCCATGATGCCTTAACAAATTCTGGCAGACCAGTATTTTGAAAATCTGGAAGTCCTGAATGAAAACAAAATATTTCAAAGTCAATAAACGATCAATTGACTGCATCTGAGCTACTGTTGGGATCAATAATATATAAACAAATAGAATTTCCATCAAAATTTAAAAACTTCTGTCATTCTTGATTCTGTCAAGCCAAGTAGCACCACAAAATTCATTTTAATCTTATGCCACTATAGTATGTCAAAAGAAGCATTTCAAGAATATGTTCAATTACATTATGAATTATAATCAATCAAACAATAGAACTTCATTTCTGTCCACCCTGTATAGTTCCAGAAGCAATCAATCAATACGATTTCTTACCAGAATTTTCAGCAATTGCTTCTTGTTCAGGTAAGTTATTATCCAACACAGCTGCAGGTTCCTGAAATTTCATTTTCTTGCATGAGGGAGCCAATGGAATGAATGCTTTA
>JACTAT010000012.1:2023910-2036410 GCA_014526335.1 Chrysaora quinquecirrha
GCCTCACTAATCATTACTGATTCCTAACTAATCATTACCTGCGCCTCACTAATCATTACTGATTCCTAACTAATCATTACCTGATCCTCACTAATCATTACTGATCCTAAAATAATCATTCATATGAAACTCTTTGCTGAGAAACAGTGTCATTGTCGTATTGTCTAAGTTAATTTATTTTGTTGTGCGCATGACCGTATCCATAGGAACGTTAGGACGCTAAGCGTTGTGTTTGTGCTTCTTGGATCATTTATCATGATGGCGGCCATTCGACAGTCACAGCGCGTTAGAAGAAATGTTGAACGTTTAATTGACGAAGTGGTCATTGTCGAAAAAAAAACTAAAAAAGATGTTCCTTCGAAACAGAAAAAAGATGAGAATTACTACGATGTTCAAATTAAGCAGGTAGATGGGAAAAATCAAAGGGTAAAGGTGCACTACATTGGATATTCCGAGCAGTACGATGAATGGAAACCTTTCGACAGTCTGGACTCAACTGACTTCCCAGTAGTAAAATATCAAAGGCTTGACCTTCCAAATCAAAACACTCTAGAAGAAAGATCAAATGCTTTTTTTTCTACATTGTTTCAAGAAATAAAGAAGAAGCTTCGCCCAACTCGACGAGACGACCCTGATGTACGTATCGAAATTCCCATCGATCAGGATATCTACGACGCTCACTTCAAGCGATTGGGGGCTGCGACAAGAAAAGGAAGAAAACTGAACAGTAATCGAGATCTTGACAAATTTTTGGGGAAAAACTGGGATACCAGAATACGGAATCCTGCTGGGGACTTTACAACAATAAAGGATGGCATGGTTGCTTTCTGGTTGCTAAAGAGGCCCCCTATTGATGACTACTCATTAATTGGAGGAAAGTTCATCCCATACAAAATCGAACAGAAACCGTCAATGGTAGTAAATTTCGTCAGAGAGACTGGAAATAAAAGACAGTATTTAGAGAATTTTCAGTAAATGAGTGGTATACAATAGTTATGTATTTTTAATATTGTTTTGTAATCTAACCCCAACAAAAATGTATATATCTTTGTTTATTTCTATAATATACCAAAAGTGTGATTTGGGCATATTGCTAGCAGGTTTTAAAATGCATAAGGGCATGAAAAGCAGAAACACATTTTGAACTTCAAGTTTCATTCAGTTCTATCAATATTAACACACATGATCATTATGAAAAAAAATATAATAACTGTTTCTTATCTGTAAGATCATACACAATTAGTCCTGTTATTATCAAATACTTAACTGTTATTCTTGTTAGTCAAACCAAACCACTCTTAACAAACTAAACCCTTTGTTGAAAACATTGTTATTGCCAATTTAAGCTGATTCAGAAAAAGATCTAGAGAAATTTTTGTACATCAATTCTGTAGTAGGTATTTTGTACTACCCAAATTTCATGATTTAAGTTTGCTTTGTGGATACCAACTTTGATTCAAGATAAGCTCTGATTGCAGCAGGGTAAATTTAGATTTAGTATGTCAAATGAATGTCAGAACTTCATCAGTATTGTCAGATCAATGTCCCTGGTAGATCCTGTTCCTATACATCTTTATCTGTAGCACAGTGCTTACTTTAAAACAACAAATTAATGAGCAATAAATGTTTAAATAGCTACTACTATTTTGAACAACAAGTCAATTTTTCAGTTCAGTGATGCTTTGAAAGTTTATGGTAGTTTGCATCCTTTTTCCCAAACCCCATTAATTTTTACCAGATGGGTACAGCAAATAAGAACCATACAATCACTACATTTATTAGTACACTTTTTAATTGAATGGCCCACATCTTTACAGTTTCTGCAGTGATATGAGTTTCTTACCCTTTCTGCCCCTTTTAATTCCAAGTAGGCAACTCTGTGTTTTTTTACCATAAGCTGACGTAGAGCTTCAGTTCCTTTATGGTTTGTTGCTCTGAAATAGTCTCTTGATGACTGATCATTATACTTTTCAAGGCCTTGTTGGTTGAAATAAGTAATGTTTCCATACAACTTGAGAAATTCTGGAACATGGCAACGAAATGCGTGCATATATGGTGTCACGTTGTTGCTTTCGTATAAGTACAAAAAATCTGCTGTCCACTTGGATATTCTGTTTGCATAGCTATCAATTTCAGAATCATTCTCAAATGTCTTTCTCAGATCAACATACAGAAGCAAAAATCATCCCACAGCTCCTGTAATCTGCTTGCATCCGAAAAAGTTGGGAGTAAATCTTTGGCTTTTGCATTTTGAAAGAACAGAAGCTTCTCTGGACCATTTAAGTCTCTGTACTGCAGTTTCCTTCCTTCAATACTAACATTGAATTTGAAAGGGATACCAACTGAGTTCAAAAAGGCTACAAAATGACACATATGTTTGTGCTTTGTCACATCAAATCCATTGTTAAAAACAGATTTGTTTATGGTATCCTCCTTCTTCAGTTGTCTTATAAGATTTTCAATTAAAATATCACTAATCCTTAAAAAGGTGCAGTGTGTCAATAACTACACAGTCCATTTCAATAAATTCAAATAATGGCAAGTTTCTACAATTGAAGCTCTTTTTAGCTTGAAAATTCTTTGTTATGCTTTTGATTGTTCTAGAATTAGTACCATTTACAATAGACCATTGCTTTGTTATGTCATGACGTAGACTACGTGGGCATCGGCACCAAATACAAGCGTAGTCTTGATTAGCTGGCCCAATGCCACAGATTGTTGCAAGAAATTTCCAGTCTCCTCCTAGAAAAAACTTGACTGGGAATGTTTCTCCACAAACTGTGATTGACTTCAATGCTGACATTTCTTTTCTTAAATCGCCAAGGCTTTCACAGATACCTGAATAGTCATCCTTGGTTTTAACAATTGCAAGGACATAGTTTCCCTTTTCAGTTGAAGCAATATGACCTTCATTAATAAATGTGAAAGTCACATTTAATAGCTGCAACCGTTTTCCAACTCTTGTGCCATCCCCACTAAACTTTATCTTTATGAGATCACCACTTCTCACAACATTTTTGGCAATTAGTCGTGGAATGTGTTCCATTAAACAATCTTTTAGACTTATCTGTACTCCATCTGAATCACCCGGAGTAGGAAAAATATGCCATTTGTCATTCAGTTCCTTTATTCTTTTTTTAAGGCTGTATCCTGATGGCAAAGTTTTTGCACAAGTTGCTATCTCATGCCATGCTTTGTTAGAGACATTAAACTTGTCTTTTATATAGAGCATCAGATGAACATCATCAAGACTGTCTTGATCTTCAATTTGTTTTTCATCATGATTCTCAAAAAGTTCTGTTTCTGATGCATTCAGTAAAGACAGAGTTTCATAATTTTGAGACAGAGGATCAAAACACTGTACCTTTGTGGGAATGAGGTCATACAACCCAAGAAAGTCAAGTGCTGCTTGGCACTCTGTTCTGAGTTCATTCCTTATTCTAAACTTACTTCTTGCTGAGTAATCTGAAAAAGACTTTTTTGAATGTTTTAATAGTTTCTGTTTTCTCTGCTTTTCTATTTGCTTTCTGACTAACTTCTTGAACCGTTTTTCCCAATATGCTGCAGATGCATTAGCTTTAGCTAATTCATCAGCTAGTACTTTGTTTTCCTCTTCTTTTGCAGCAAGTTTTTCTGTCAGCTTTCTTTTTTGACTTATAAGTTTCATTTTATTCATTTCATCTAAGTAGATCTTGATTTGGTAGCTTTGATTTTTCAGCTTCTCAGTAAACTGCTTCCGCTGCTTTCCTCCTTTGCAGTTAGCCCATTTTCGAAGAAGTGAAAAGATTTTTGTTTTAATGCAGGTTACTATTCTTTTGTTCATGACAACATCTTCCAACCCAGCTTTTGATAAAATATCATGGATGATATTTTCAAGCGACTTGTCATCTTTTTCTTTCCAGGTTTTAGCCATTGAGAACAGCAAATATCTGTAAGACCAAAGACAGGCATTTAAAATTAGAAACTTACACAGACTGTCCATGTAACAGTGAATGAAGTTTAAGTCTGCCCTGCAAGCTAGGTTTTATCTTCAACGGTTTTAGATACTTACTTTGTGATGAATTCTGTAATCTTATATTTACAAATATTTAATAGCCTAGTGTAAAACCACTCAATGGCCTAAACAAAATTGTACAACAAATTAAGGCTATGTAGATAGTCTTGTCGATATACGATAAAATAAAATTTTATAATGCAGGAAATATATCAACATTCTTACTGATTTATGCTGTTGATGATATGAGCACGATCTTCGCTGTAAAATCCTTGTTCTTGATGATGGTGGCCTTGCCATCCGAAGCCTCCACTACCACTTCCTCCACAATTTTCCCTTTCTTCTTCCATCATTCCTCCCACTTCACGCACGTTTAATATTGTGAGCACAATAGTCAGAATAGTTAATACTGTGAGCGCCATACCAGAAAGTTGTGATGCCAATGAAGGTTAACATACAAACTGGAAAGTACCCAAGAAAAATCTGCAGCATCACCACGGAAAAGGTCTTGATCAAAAGCTCAATGTTTGCTTAACGTTACCAAGGTGCTACTTCCCATGAACACCTAGTGGGGAAAACACAGACCAGAATGTTAATGATACATCTGGTCAGCGTTTTACTATTCCCGTACAAAATCTCACAATCAAGAACGGAGATTTTTGTTGAGAAAGTACCCATGTATTTCACGGACCAGATTCAAGATTTTTAGTTCTCCAAAGAGAGCAGTTTTCAGAGTGCTGAAAGAGAGAGCTACTTCAGATAAAAACGAAAGCACAGCTCGAAAATTTTGACTTTTCGGAAAGAAGGATGGAGTTTCTCGTACGCGGCCATTGTAAGTGATCACAACAAAGAGCGAAGACGCTTGGCTTTGTTTGGTGTTTGTCATAGCTAAGTTTCATATGCATGATCCTCACTAATCATTACTGATCCTAAACTAATCATTACCTGATCCTCACTAATCATTACTGATCCTAAACTAATCACTACCTGATCCTCACTAATCCTTAGCTGATCCTTACTGATCCTTAACTAATCATAACTGATCTTTAGCTAATGATTACCTGCGCCTCACTAATCATTACTGATTCCTAACTAATCATTACCTGCGCCTCACTAATCATTACTGATTCCTAACTAATCATTACCTGATCCTCACTAATCATTACTGATCCTAAACTAATCATTACCTGATCCTCACTAATCATTACTGATCCTAAACTAATCACTACCTGATCCTCTCTAATCCTTACTGATTTTGGGCTGATCCTTACTGATCCTTAAATAATCCTTACTGATCCTTAACTAATCCTTACTGATCCTGGGTTGATCCTTACTGATCCTTAACTAATCATTACCTGATCCTCACTAATCATTACTGATCCTTAACTAATCATTACCTGATCCTCGCTAATCCTTAGCTGATCCTTACTGATCCTTAAGTAATCATAACTGATCCTTAGCTAATCATTACTGATCCTTAGCTAATCCTTACTGATCCTTAACTAATCCTTACTGATCCTGGGCTGATCCTTACTGATCCTAAACTAATCCTTAACTAATCATTACCTGATCCTCACTAATCATTACTGATCCATAACTAATCATTACCAGATCCTTAGCTAATCATTACTGACCCTTAACTAATGATTACCTGATCCTCACTAATCATTACTGATCCTTAACTAATCATTACCTGATCTTCACTAATCATTACTGATCCTTAACTAATGATTACCTGATCGTCACTAATCATTACTGATCCTTAACTAATGATTACCTGATCATTACTGATCATTACCTGATCCTTAGCTAATCATTACTGATCCTGAGCTAATCCTTAATGATCATTACTGATCCTTGCTGATCCTTAGCTAATCCTTAATGATCCTAACCTAATCCTTACTGCTCCTAACCTAATCCTTACTGATCCTTTGCTGATCATTTCTGATCCTTAACAAATCATTACCTTATCCTCACTAATCATTACTGATCCTTAACTAATGATTACCTGCGCCTCACTAATCATTACTGATTCCTAACTAATCATTACCTGATCCTCACTAATCATTACTGATCCTAAACTAATCACTACCTGATCCTCACTAATCCTTAGCTGATCCTTACTGATCCTTAACTAATCATAACTGATCCTTAGCTAATCATTACTGATCCTTAGCTAATCCTTACTGATCCTTAACTAATCCTTACTGATCCTGGGCTGATCCTTACTGATGCTTAACTAATCCTTAACTAATCATTACCTGATCCTCACTAATCATTACTGATCCATAACTAATCATTACCTGATCCTTAGCTAATCATTACTGATCCTTAACTAATGATTACCTGATCCTCACTAATCATTACTGATCCTTAACTAATCATTACCTGATCTTCACTAATCATTACTGATCCTTACTGATCCTACTGATCCTTAACTAATCATTACCTGATCATTACTGATCATCACCTGATCCTTAGCCATTACTGATCCTGAGCTAATGGGCTGATCCATTACTGATCCTTAAATAATCCTTACTGATCCTTAACTAATCCTTACTGATCCTGGGCTGATCCTTACTGATCCTTAACTAATCATTACCTGATCCTCACTAATCATTACTGATCCTTAACTAATCATTACCTGATCCTCGCTAATCATTACTGATCCTTAACTAATGATTACCTGCGCCTCACTAATCATTACTGATTCCTAACTAATCATTACCTGATCCTCACTAATCATTACTGATCCTTACTGATCCTAACCTAATCCTTGCTGATCCTTACTGATTTTGGGCTGATCATTACTGATCCTTAAATAATCCGTACTGATCCTTAACTAATCCTTACTGATCCTGGGCTGATCCTTACTGATCCTTAACTAATCATTACCTGATCCTCACTAATCATTACTGATCCTTAACTAATCATTACCTGATCCTCACTAATCATTACTGATCCTAACTAATCCTACCTGATCCTCACTAATCCTTGCTGATCCTTACTGATTTTGGGCTGATCCTTACTGATCCTTAAATGATCCTTACTGATCCTTAACTAATCATTACCTGATCCTCACTAATCATTACTGATCCTCACTAATCATTACTGATCCTTAACTAATCCTTACTGATCCTGGGCTGATCCTTACTGATTCCTTAACTAATCATTACCTGATCCTCACTAATCATTACTGATCCTTAACTAATCATTACCTGATCTTCACTAATCATTACTGATCCTTAACTAATGATTACCTGATCCTCACTAATCATTACTGTTCCTTAACTAATGCTTACCTGATCCTCGCTAATCATTACTGATCCTTAACTTATCATTACCTGATCTTCACTAATCATTACTGATCCTTAACTAATGATTACCTGATTGTCACTAATCATTACTGATCCTTACTAATCATTACTGATCCTGAACTAATAATTACCTGATCCTCACTAATCATTACTGATCCTAAACTAATCACTACCTGATCCTCATTAATCCTTAGCTGATCCTTACTGATCCTAAACTAATCATTACTGATCCTTAACTAATGATTACCTGCGCCTCACTAATCATTACTGATTGCTAAGTAATCATTACCTGCTGATCCTCACTAATCATTACTGATCCTTAACTAATCATTACCTGATCCTCACTAATCATTACTGATCCATAACTAATCATTACCTGATCCTTAGCTAATCATTACTGATCCTTAACTAATGATTACCTGATCCTCACTAATCATTACTGATCCTTAACTAATCATTACCTGATCTTCACTAATCATTACTGATCCTTAACTAATGATTACCTGATCGTCACTAATCATTACCTGATCCTTAGCTAATCATTACTGACCCTTAACTAATGATTACCTGATCCTCACTAATCATTACTGATTCTAAACTAATCACTACCTGATCCTCACTAATCCTTGATCCTTACTGATCCTTAACTAATCATAACTGATCCTTAGCTGATCCATTACTGATTCCTAACTAATCATTACCTGCGCCTCACTAATCATTACTGATTCCTAACTAATCATTACCTGATCCTTACTGATCCTAATCCTAAACTAATCACTACTAATCATTACTGATCCTTAACTAATGATTACCTGCGCCTCACTAATCAATACTGATTCCTAACTAATCATTACCTGCGCCTCGCTAATGATTACTGATTCCTAACTAATCATTACCTGATCCTGACTAATCATTACTGATCCTAAACTAATCACTACCTGATCCTCACTAATCCTTAGCTGATCCTTACTGATCCTTAACTAATCATAACTGATCCTTAGCTAATCATTACTGATCCTTAGCTAATCCTTACTGATCCTTAACTAATCCTTACTGATCCTGGGCTGATCCTTACTGATCCTTAACTAATCCTTAACTAATCATTACCTGATCCTCACTAATCATTACTGATCCATAACTAATCATTACCTGATCCTTAGCTAATCATTACTGATCCTTAACTAATGATTACCTGATCCTCACTAATCATTACTGATCCTTAACTAATGATTACCTGATCCTCACTAATCATTACTGATCCTTAACTAATCATTACCTGATCTTCACTAATCATTACTGATCCTTAACTAATGATTACCTGATCATTACTGATCATTACCTGATCCTTAGCTAATCATTACTGATCCTGAGCTAATCCTTACTGATCATTACTGATCCTTGCTGATCCTTAGCTAATCATTAATGATCCTAACCTAATCCTTACTGCTCCTAACCTAATCCTTACTGATCCTTAGCTGATCATTACTGATCCTTAACAAATCATTACCTTATCCTCACTAATCATTACTGATCCTTAACTAATGATTACCTGCGCCTCACTAATCATTACTGATTCCTAACTAATCATTACCTGATCCTCACTAATCATTACTGATCCTAAACTAATCACTACCTGATCCTCACTTAGCTGATCCTTACTGATCCTTAACTAATCATAACTGATCCTTAGCTAATCATTACTGATCCTTAGCTAATCCTTACTGATCCTTAACTAATCCTTACTGATCCTGGGCTGATCCTTACTGATCCTTAACTAATCCTTAACTAATCATTACCTGATCCTCACTAATCATTACTGATCCATAACTAATCATTACCTGATCCTTAGCTAATCATTACTGATCCTTAACTAATGATTACCTGATCCTCACTAATCATTACTGATCCTTAACTAATCATTACCTGATCCTCACTAATCATTACTGATCCTTACTGATCCTAACCTAATCCTTGCTGATCCTTACTGATTTTGGGCTGATCCTTACTGATCCTTAAATAATCCTTACTGATCCTTAACTAATCCTTACTGATCCTGGGCTGATCCTTACTGATCCTTAACTAATCATTACCTGATCCTCACTAATCATTACTGATCCTTAACTAATCATTACCTGATCCTCACTAATCATTACTGATCCTTAACTAATGATTACCTGATCGTCACTAATCATTACCTGATCCTCACTAATCATTACTGATCCTTACTGATCCTAACCTAATCCTTGCTGATCCTTACTGATTTTGGGCTGATCCTTACTGATCCTTAAATAATCCTTACTGATCCTTAACTAATCATTACCTGATCCTCACTAATCATTACTGATCCTCAAATAATCATTACCTGATCCTTAACTAATCCTTACTGATCCTGGGCTGATCCTTACTGATTCTTAACTAATCATTACCTGATCCTCACTAATCATTACTGATCCTTAACTAATCATTACCTGATCTTCACTAATCATTACTGATCCTTAACTAATGATTACCTGATCGTCACTAATCATTACTGATCCTTAACTAATCATTACCTGATCATTACTGATCATTACCTGATCCTTAGCTAATCATTACTGATCCTGAGCTAATCCTTACTGATCATTACTGATCCTTGCTGATCCTTAGCTAATCCTTAATGATCCTAACCTAATCCTTACTGCTCCTAAC
The DNA here is from genome assembly GCA_014526335.1 of Chrysaora quinquecirrha. Classification (NCBI taxonomy): domain Eukaryota; kingdom Metazoa; phylum Cnidaria; class Scyphozoa; order Semaeostomeae; family Pelagiidae; genus Chrysaora; species Chrysaora quinquecirrha. The sequence continues at coordinate 2,033,910 of JACTAT010000012.1, forward strand.
CTAATCCTTACTGATCCTTAACTGATCATTACTGATCCTTAACAAATCATTACCTGATCATTTACTGATCCTTAACTAATCATTACCTTATCCTCACTAATCATTACTGATCCTTAACTAATGATTACCTGCGCCTCACTAATCATTACTGATCCTAACTAATCCTTACTGATCCTTACTGATTTTGGGCTGATCCTTACTGATCCTTAAATAATCCTTACTAATCCTTAACTAATCATTACTGATCCTGAGGTAATCCTTACTGATCATTACTGATCCTTGCTAATCCTTAGCTAATCCTTAATGATCCCAACCTAATCCTTACTGCTTCTAACCTAATCATTACTGATCCTTAACTAATCATTACCTGATCCTCACTAATCATTACTGATCCTTACTGATCCTAACCTAATCCTTGCTGATCCTTACTGATTTTGGGCTGATCCTTACTGATCCTTAAATAATCCTTACTGATCCTCAACTAATCATTACCTGATCCTCACTAATCATTACTGATCCTCAAATAATCATTACCTGATCCTTAACTAATCATTACTGATCCTTAACTAACTAATCATTACCTGATCCTCACTAATCATTACTGATCCTTAACTAATCATTACCTGATCTTCACTAATCATTACTGATCCTTAAGTAATGATCACCTGTCACCTGATCGTCACTAATCATAATGATCCTTAACTAATCATTACCTGATCCTTAACTAATCCTTACTGATCCTGGGCTGATCCTTACTGATCCATAACTAATCATTACATATCCTCACTAATCATTACTGATCCTTAACTAATCATTACCTGATCCTCACTAATCATTACTGATCCTTACTGATCCTAACCTAATCCTTGCTGATCCTTACTGATTTTGGGCTGATCCTTACTGATCCTTAAATAATCCTTACTGATCCTCAACTAATCATTACCTGATCCATAACTAATCATTACTGATCCTCAAATAATCATTACCTGATCCTTAACTAATCCTTACTGATCCTGGGCTGATCCTTACTGATCCATAACTAATCATTACCTGATCCTCACTAATCATTACTGATCCTTAACTAATCATTACCTGATCTTCACTAATCATTACTGATCCTTAAGTAATGATCCACCTAATCATTACCTGATCCTCACTAATCATTACTGATCCTTAACTAATCATTACCTGATCCTTAACTAATCCTTACTGATCCTGGGCTGATCCTTACTGATCCATAACTAATCCTAACTAATCATTACCTCCTCACTAATCATTACTGATCCTTAACTAATCATTACCTGATCCTCACTAATCATTACTGATCCTAAACTAATGATTACCTGATCCTCACTAATCATTACTGATCCTTACTGATTTTGGGCTGATCCTTACTGATCCTTAACTAATCCTTACTGATCCTTAACTAATGATTACCTGCCTCACTAATCAATACTCCTAACTAATCATTACTGATCCCTAACTAATCATTACCTGATCCTTAGCTAATCATTACTGATCCTAAACTAATCACTACCTGATCCTCACTAATCCTTACTGATCCTTACTGATCCTAAACTAATCCTTACTGATCCTTAGCTAATCCTTACTGATCCTTAAGCTAATCCTTACTGATCCTCATTACTGATCCTAACCTCACTAATCCTTACTGATCCTACCTGATCCTGATCCTTACTAATCCTTAACTGAGCAATCCTTAACTAATCATTACCTGATCCTCACTAATCATTACTGATTAGAAGGATAACTAATCATTACCTGATCCTCAGCTAATCATTACTGATCCTAAGGAACTAATCATTACCTGATCCTCACTAATCATTACTGATTAGGTTAGGATCATTACCTGATCCTAATGATTACTAATCATAACTGATCCTTATTACTAATCATTACCTGATCTTAAGGATCTAATAGATTACTGATCCTTAACTAAGCTAAGGATCAGCAAGGATTAGCTAAGGATCAGTAAGGATTAGCTCATGATTGTTGAGGATTAAGTAATGATTAGCTAAGGATTAGTTAAGGATTAGGTATGGTTTGATTGGAAACATCCTTCCTGCGCAAGTGCGGAATTCCTTTCCCACATCATATTGAATGGAGGAACTAGTCTATAAATTCAAACGAGTTTATGCTGTAGGATTCAGGTGTTTAAGAGTTAGTCGACAATTATAAGTAACCAGCTAACCATGAATCAGTATAAATGTGATCATTGTGAATTCTCTGCCAAGTTTAAAAGTAATGTTAAGCGACATGAGCAAGAGATGCATCAGGAGAGTAGTGAAGAGTCTGACTCAGATGATGATGAGATAGAAGTGGAAAGTGACCATGATAATGATGAAACTGTCAAAACTGAGGAGGATCGTCCTTTAGGGAATATATGGCCTTCAATGCATAAGGAAGTGGATGAAGATGAAAACAAACTGCAAGTTTTCAGATGTAAATTTTTAAATAATAGAAGTTTTGAAAAGGATGCTGTT